>JARHVA010004600.1:830000-1390000 GCA_037957365.1 Torreya grandis
TCAAGGCAAAATAATCAAGTAAGTTTGTAAAATAAAAGCATGAGGAACTAGCATAGACATGTCATAGTGTCCCATGGATCAAATGTGTTAAAAAATGTCAAGTACATAGCATATCAAGTACCCTATGTAATGTATAATAATGTATAATAGGCATGTGTAAGTACATATGTAAGCTCAAACATGATAGTGTAGAGTGATCATTAAATCATATAACCTGTGTATATACATATCATACAATATGGATGACCCCAACATCTTGGTGACATGAGTAGATGGAAGGCCCAACACCCATAAGTGTATAATTTATCTATGTATGTTTGTGTGTGTGTATGTGAGATAAATGATATGTTAATCATTAACATAGAACTAACACATAAATGGTAAGGATCAAATAGAACATGTAAGTGCTAAAATTATTTTTGGATTTTTGAATGTTTTGATTTTTTTTGGTATTTTTGATGATGAGGAAATATCACCCAATGATGCCATACAATGGATGGTCATAGATGTCTTCCCCCATTTTAAACCTTATAACCTTAATTTATATATTTTACATATTTTCATTATGATTAGGTAGGTTCAAAAGGGGAATATCATGTTCCTCCTCACATTTTTCATGTGTATTCGAAGATGTAATGATATTGTTGGAAATATGTATTAATTTGTCTTCATGAGGAAAAGAAATGCCTTGTTGATTTTGATCGATTGTTTCTTCCATTTGGTATATCAAATGAGTTCCAAGTGTAAATGTATATGGATATGTGGTAGGCATAACCCAAACCTATGTTTGAATTACTTTAGGACCACAAGAAATTGGTGTTGCTATGTTTCCCAAGGATTATTTCCAACTGACCTTTTTCAAATCTTATAAGTTAAAACCGGGATACTAAAAATGTATTATGCTACAAGTGGTTTTGGTTTATGTAGGATAAATATGTTTGTTCCAATAATAAGCATTACCTATTTATAAGGTAATCATTAAATCCTAGTGTTGTGTTCACTTTTTTATTTATTTTGAAGCTAACTCCTTTAGAGGATCCTCAAATGTAATATTTTTGTCATTAATAAGGTCTCAAATCTTATGTTTCAAGGTAAAGTAATTATTTTTAAAATGCATAGGCCCTTAGTGGTAGCCACAATAAGAATTTGCATCATACCCTTTGTATAGAGGTCTATTTATATCAACCTTTATAGGAAAATGAAGAGATATAAGTTGACACTCTATCAATAATGGGAGTAATGAAACTGGAAGTTCAAGTGAATGTGTAAAATGTCTCCTTCGTACATTAGATCATATAATATTCTTAGGATTTTGTAATGGAATAATCTAATTTTGTAATAAAGTGATATTTGAGTCTAAATATTGATGTTTCTTTTATAATTCATGTAGTAGCTTGCTCATATTTATTAATGGATCCTTTAGGGTTTCAAAAGGACAAGCCCTAGATATTTCAAATTGAAAATTCATGTGTATCATCAAGAAATGTTAGAAGGGTTTTATGGATTCCCAATTTTTGTATAACAATGTGATCCACCTTACCCTTTGAAGAGGGGATAATATGAACATGGTTAGAGAGGTGAAATCTAACATCCTCCTTTAGTTTTGAAAGTGGAATAATATCCTCTTCTCCCTTTTGAAATTTTCTAAATATCAAAATGAGTGGATAGGAGAGGCATAAAAATCTTGAGAACACTCCATGTTTCACATATTTTATGACAATTAAGGATCAGTAAAAAGAAAAGAAATAAAAAACCCTAGGTGGCCTAGGGTTTGATGTTTAAAGATTAGGTTCATCAAATGTTTAACCCCAATTTGGATAAGAGTTTATCCTACTTCGGCAAAAAGGGTTAAGGATATATAAATGATAGATCACAAGGGTGAATATTAGATCTAGAGTAGAATAATTATTGTGTAAAACTTAGATGTCCCATTTGTTGAATTTATTATGTTAAGATAGGCTATTAATGTAAAGTATAACAATTATGTGTGTGTGTGTGTGTGTGTGTGTGTGTGTGTGTGTGTGTGTGTGTGTGTGTGTGTGTGTGTGTGTGTGTGTGTGTGTGTGTGTGAGAGAGAGAGAGAGAGAGAGATAGAGAGAGAGAGACATAAAATAAATTATTTGTTTGTTTTTGATGCTAATATAGTGTTGGATTTGGTACAGGTAGGAATAAGGTTAGAAGATGGTTATAGATTAGTTTTCAGATTCTACATTTAGTACCTATGGTTCTATGGATAATTGCATTAGCCTGGGACACTTGCATTGACACTAGTGTTTGAGATTGATGCTAGTGTATTGTATAGAATATATGATCAAACAATATGTGACCACCTAGATGCTTCTATGTTTGGCTTTGCCTTTGCTCTGGTGCATTCAAATTTAGGTCATGGACTATCACTACTAGTGAAATGGTAAAACCCTAGCTTTCCATATTTAATGTGACCTTGGGGAAAATGGGTTAGTGGTAACATAGTGTTGAGATGAATTGTAATGACCCAAATATAAAAGAGTGATGCCTACATAGCCAATAATCTAGAAGAGGGCCTCATAATCATGTATTTATCCCCATGTGTTGGCTTGTGTGTGAATCATTCAATGCGGAAAGCAAGTACAATTGTGACCTAAATTATAAATTGGTAAATATGACCTTATGAATACTCCTTTAGTATTTTAGACCTGTATCTAGGATGTTCCTTTGATTGATATTAGAATAGGGTAGAATAGGAAATCTTTTGGTAACTTTAGTGCTTCTTGAATTTTCATTTGGTCTAATTACTAGGTTTCATAGGTGGTGAATGAATTAAGGTTGATATTGTATTTATACCAATCCTATAAGGAGATAACTCACATGAAAACACTTATTCTAACCATTTTAATATGTTTCATTTGTAAATTGGATGACTTTAGGACACTCAACACTTGTGTCAAGTTAGGAATGTAACATCTATGATATTATTTGATCTAGATGTTAGTGTCTAAGAATAAGGAAATTAGGCATAGGCTCAAAATTTATATATGTATAATATAAGTAAATTTTAAGCATTCTAAGCAAGATGGGATGTTTGTATCATCAATATAAGGTTGTTTGATATGAACCTATGTCCTACCCTTCTCTTTTCATTATTAGTATATTAGTCATTATGGATGCATATGATTTTTAAGTCATCCCTTTAGCATATTTGAATCATCCCACATAAAAGTGAATTAGTAGTTGTTAAAATATATTTGGTATTTAATTAAGTGTTATAGCCCAATGAAAAAATCCAAAAATATTATTATATTGAGCTTGCTCAAAAGATGTTACCCTCTCATAGTGGTTAGCGATCTAATGGTTATTTTGGGTTATTTTCCAAAGTTAATATCATTATTAATGTATTTTCTATAATTTATATATCTATGCAAAAGGGTCCTCACATATGGTATTAGGGCATTTTCTTAGAATGTAGGTAGATTTTGAAGATTTTTTTTAGTACTGGCTTTCTAAGAGTTGTGCCATTTACAAAAATATTTTCTTTGCCTCTATTTTTTACATCTTCATTAAAGTTTTAGATAAGGTTAAATACCCCTTCAGATAAATTTGGGAAGTGCTTAGGCATGATCCCTAAAACTCATTCTGAGGAGTACCACAAGAACACCAAAGTAGCTAGCCCTTTCAGAGGAGCTATCAGAGAAAAGGGAAATAGCCCCATCCTAATTGATTTACATTCACCCATGTAGGAATAAATATCATGGAAATAAATTCAAACATTAAAAACCTAGGTGATTGAGTTAACTGATATGATGCATGGACTAAATCAATAAAATATTCTTTTGATCAACAAATTATAGGAGTCTTTTTCAGATAATAGTTTATCTTCTCCCCACACATCACATGGACCGAAGTTAGAATTTACATGTTTCAATGGTAAATTTTCTATAGGATGGATATATCGATCTAATCAATTATCTAACCTTCATAATACTTATTCTATCAACAAGTTCCTAATTTCTTCCTTCCACTTAGAATAAGAAGCACTCTAATGGTACATTGGTATCTGAAGTGAAATGATGAACCCAATTTTAAAACCTTTTCATCCTTAATTATAGGTAGATTTGGTTCCTCGATGTTTGAGGAATTTATAGGAGCTCTCAATAAACTCTACTAGACAAACACTATTCATCAATATCAAATTGAATTTGAGAAATTGGATAATCACACTACAGGTTTATTAGATGCCTTCTTGAAGAGTTATTTTAATAGTGGCCTCAAAGAGCCAATCCATTTAGAGGTGAAATTTTTTATCTTGATAAAATTATGGGTACCTTGGTTCTGGCTAAGTTAGTATAATATAAACTCTTAGTGCAGCATCGACCTCCCACTTCCCCACTCATAAAGAACACAACAAACCAATGGCTAGTCATATCCACACCAGTAAAGCACCTTAATGAGGAAAATATGTGGGCGCATTTAGAGAAACGATTATGCTATAATTATGATGAAAAATGTGTTAAGGGTCACATGTTTATCACACAAAATCTCTACTTGTTCACCATGGGATCACCACCAGAGTAGGATAATGAGTCTAATATCCAAAAATTCTAGGATGTTCAAATAGAACAAAGCCCCTCTAAGGACTCAATGGCTCTAGAGACTCAACCTAATATCTCTCTAAATAAAATAGTCAGTGTTACCACCCCCATACCATTAAGGTCAAGGGGTTCCTTAAAAATATCCCTCTCACAATCCTCATTAACTTTAGTATCACTCACAATTTCATTGATCCCCACATTGCTAAGTAAGAAGATCACTTTGCACACCCTTATTATATATTTGAATTCATGATTGATAATGGGGGAACACTATCATGTAAATGCAAGTGTTTAAATTTATGTATCATGATAGGCAATTACACTCTTCACTCAGATATGTTTTCCCTACCTTTAGGGGGATGTGATGTGGTATTAGGGGTGTAGTGGATCCACACACTAGGACTTATTATATGGGGATTCTCTTAGCTTTGGATGAAATTCATAGATAGTGGATATAACCACACCTTAAAAGGGTTATTTCCTGGATCTACTCACATCATCAGTCTCATTGCATGGAATATCTTCTAAAGAAAGGATCATATGGGGTCATTTTCTAGCTACACTCCATCAAACTCCATCTCCCTACTACTACTAACTACTCTAATAATTCAAAAGTTTTCCTTGATAAGCATGTAATCATTTTTATAGATTCAATGAGTTATCCCCCTTCATTCCTTAAATATCATTGCATGTCATTCCTTCTAAGAATAATCTCATCCAACATTCAGTCATACCACTATCCCTACCTTCAAAAGATTAAGATTGAATAAGTAGTACATAAAATCCTCAAGTCTATATTTATTCACCTTATCAATAGCCCATACTCTTCCCCAGTACTTCTTTTCAAAAAAAAGGATGGGTTATGGTGCCTCTACATTGACTTCCATGCCCTTAACCACATCACTATCAAAGATAAATTCCTAATTTCAATCATAAATGAGCTTCTTGATGAGCTGTATAGGGAAAAAAAACTCACCAAATTAGATCTTCATTTAGGCTATCATCATATATGTGTGCATGTTAATGACATTATAAATATAGTCTTCTACACTCATGATGGTCACTATGAATTCTTGGTCATGCCATTTGGACTTACAAATTCTCCTTCAAACTTTTAGGCACTAATTAATAAAAGTTTTTAGCCTTTCCTCTGTTAATTTATTTTGGTTTTCTTTGATGATATTTTGATCTACAATCACACATGGTCCAAGCATCTCTAACATCTTGACAGGTCATTACAACATTTAAAAGATAATCAATTATGTGCCAAGTAGAACAAGTGTTCCTTTAATCGAAAAGAATTTGAATATCTAGGATACATTATTTTAGTTAATGGGATTTGCATAGATCCATAAAAAATTAGTGCCATGCAACATTGGCCTCAACCACCAACCCTCAAGAGCCTTCAGGGCTTCTTAGGCCTTACAATATACTACCATAATTTCATCAAAAATTATGGAAAGATCATGGTTCCCTTGACTTCCTTATTGAACAAGGATGCATTCACATGGGATGTCATAGCTAACTATGCATTCATGGAACCCAAATAGGCTATATGTAGCACACCAATTTTGGCCATGCAAAACTTGACCAAAAAATTCACCATCAAAAGTGATGTGTATGGAAATGTCTTGGGTATTATTATTTTCCAAGAGGTTTGTCCCATTTCTTTCACTAGTAAAGCCCTTTTTGGATGAAATTTGGCTTTTTCTACATACAAAAAGGAAATAATGGAAATTTTTCATGCAATACAAAAATGGTAGCCATAATTACTTGGGAATCATTTTTTCATCAAAATAAATCACCATAGTTTAAAATACTTCTTAGAATAATATGTCTCATCACTAGCACAACAAAAATAGGTCAACAAATTCATGGTCTATGATTATGAGTTCACTTACAAGAAGGGTAAAGACAATGTCCTAGTGGATTCTCTCTTATGCACATTTAAGGACCAGACTTCCCTTTTTACCATCTTCATGCCCATTCTAAACTTGTTGGAATTTTTATGCCAAGGGTATGCAAATGATCCCTAATTCCACAAACTCATTTAACATTTGACCGATAACCCCTCTATAGTACCACATTATTCATGGGATGGTGCTTATCTATACAAGGGTTTTTTGGTGCTTCCCAATAGGATGAACCTTCATCAATTAATATTCTATGAAATTAATGCTTCTCCATTAGTAGGGCATTCAATATTTCCTAAAACATATGAACAAGCATGTCGAAACTTATTTTGGAAGGGGATGAAAGTGGAAATTAAATAGATGGTGAGTGAATGTGATACCTACCAACATAACAAAGGTGAAACAATAGTGATGCCTATTTTTCTCAAGCCCTCACCCATTCCTAATAGGATATGTAGTGATATTTCTATGGAATTCATTAAGGTAATCCCTAAATATAGGGTAAAAATAATGATCCTGGTCATGGTAGACCACCTTTCCAAATATAGTAATTTTTGTACCCTCAGCCATCCTTATATAGCCTTCACAATCATACAAGTTTTCTTGGATCAGATATCCATCTTCATGGCATACTTTCTTTAGTCATTTTCGATCATGATGAAACTTTCACCAGTCATTTTTGGATAGAGCTCTTCTGATACACAAACACACAATTAAAGATGAGCTCTGGGTATCACCCCCAAATATATGGCTAGACAAAAATTATCAACAAATGTTTTGAAACATTCTTTTGTTTTTGTGCTTCAAAATAATAGAAAAAGTTAGAAAATTGGATCCCCCTCACTGAATGGTGGTACAATACCTCCTATCACACTTCTATTAAAATTAATCCATATGAATAGTTTATGGTTAACCACCCCTAGTACTTATCCTATATACTCCAAATAATTCCCCAATTCAGGTAATCAATAGTACTCTTTAACATCTAGATCATATTATCAACACCCTATGGATTAATCTCCATCTTAAACAAAACCAAATGAAGTAGTAGATGGATTAGCACCATTATAAGTGCACATTTCAATCAAATAATATGGTTTCTCTTTGTACTTTTTTATCTAAAAGATAGTCCAAGGCGCACAAAATAGATTAAATGTAAGGCTTGCATAATCAATTCATGTGTAGGACTAATAGGAACATCTATGGTCATCAATTTACCAAGTGTACAATATTGAGTTACTACATAATCACAAAATATCATCTACACCATCCTCACATACAAACCTAGTAAATATTTCCTCCAAAATAATAATGATGATATTTTGAGTAGTATAATTGAGGTTCTATGATGCTCAACTTATATCACTTCTTAGTATCCAATTAGTTTTGATGCATTTTGTTCTTAACCCATGGTTTTAATAGTGACAACTTATTGTATCAAAAAAAAAATTGTTATTGATAAAGGCATTTTTTTTATAGGAACTATACCCTAAAACAAAGGAACTAATGATAAGGTCACAAAAAATAGATAAGATAAAGAATAAGATATTTGATTATTTCATAGTCCATTATAATGCAAATGAAATTTATGGGGATCAATTATGTATAAGATTTTTGGATCGAAGCATTTTGAATCACGGTAAGTGATTCAAAACCCATCGATCCAAAAATATTGTACATTATATTGGATATTTTTTAGTGATGTCATAAAAGTGTCCAAGTGAGTGGATGAAGTGCCTTGATAGTCTAAGTGACAATGACAAAGTTTACAATGTGTGTTTGTCCTAGTATGCTTAAAGGAGGCTTGGTTGATCTTTAGTTTTGTCATGGTTTGAGATGCTTAGGGATATGTCTAAAGTATTGAGCTTATGTAAAATATCTTGTCAGAGGTCAAGGATGCATTTAGTGCTTGTTTGCATATGTGTTTTTCATTTGGTTGATCATTGTTTTCATATAGAAATTTTGGGTCTAGTGGTAGAAAATTTGAGTAGGTAGTTTGATGACATCACCATCACCACATATGGGTAAGTCAAAGAGATTTGGTCATATGGTTATCATCACATTTGTGCCTAGTTACTATGTAATAAATTTTAGGTCATGTGATGAAGTGAAACATAAGATATGCAAGTGCAAATTTAGGCTGGAAGTTTGATAGTGTTTTCCCATAGCCAAATTTGCAATGTGGTAAGAAAATTTGAGTAGGCATTTTGATGGTGTTATATTTCACACATGTGAGGGTGAAAGGATAAGTTGATAATATGGGTTTGTTTAGTTTTGTGCTTAGTTGATATGCACTAAATTTTAATTCATGTGATGAATTGCATCAAAACATATGCATGTGCAAAGTTGGCCTTCTAGATAGTTCTTGACATAGTTGGCTTTGTGGCAGAAAAATATAAATGATCAGATTAATGGTGTTATATCTCACACATATGAAGGTTTCAAGAGTATATTTTTATATTTTTGTATTCTCCTATATTAGCATATCATATGGTCCAAATTTCAAATCATGTTTCTAAGCATATAAAATGTTATTGAGGTCCAAAGTTACCCTTCCAAGAAGATTGCAATGGTTCCCATACTTGGTCGATTTTGTAAGAGATAAAGATTAGGACCAAATAAAGATCCAATGGTTCATGTTAAATCATAAATATTGATCTAATAATGCATATTTAGTGAGATTATTTTAAGGTTTATAATGTTTAACAAAAATAAATACTGAGTTGTGTATAGAATATTGACTGAGCGTGTTTATTCTAAGATGTCAGGAAGAAACAAGAGGGTGCCAAGTGTTTGATGTTTAATAATAAGAAAAGATAAAGCTCTAGTTTCTCCCAAGGATAAATGGTGATAAACTGTTCATATTTATCAATATAAATGGTTCATATTAAATTCAAGAGGTCAAAGTAACATTTGTCTATCATTGTTAAAGCAAGGACAATCTTGAAGAGATCGATGGAGGGTGTGTGGTCAAGATTACAAGATTGCATGAGATGAGGTCAAATATTCAAAGTTTAAAGTTTGGTAATTAGTGAAATATGATTTAAATTTATAATAATTTTTATATTTCATAATTTATCTAAGTAGTGAGAATGCAAGATGATATCATGGTGTTCGAAGTTTAACTATGATTGTTTGAATTCAAATATTTGAATTTAACAAAGGAAATACCAGTATCTAGTTTTTGGGACATATCTTTTGATATAGGTAGAATTTGTTCATGGTTTAAAAATTTAATTTTTATAGGAATCCACTTCACATCTATAAATATATTTTTGAATATCTGAAAGTGTGTATAATCAAACGTATTGAGGATAAAAGTTAATTGTGTGTTCATGCATGTTCTACAAGTAATTCGAGAAGGGTATTTGAGTTGTGATTATTTGTAATTCAATGTTTTAAGATGAAATATTTATTTTAAAGTTTTTTATACTCCATTATTATCATATATATGGATTTTGGAGGTGTGGTCAATCTATCTTGAGTATGAACAATGATAAATAAGTCAGCTATGTTTTTGCTCATAATGACTGTGTACAAAGAGGTTTTTGAGTTAATTGAGGGTTAGTAGAAGAGTGATATGATGTATTTTGGAACTTAAAGGGTACATATATATCATGTGGCATGGTTATATATGTTGGAAAGTGTTTTTGTGTTCCTAGTTTACTCCAAGAAGTGTCAAAGAGGTGAATGGGTCATCATAGGACCTAAAAGGTGACTCAAGCTTATTTGAGAGAGAGTTGTGCTTAAGTGTGACGCATGTAAGATGAATTAATGGTGAAGGCATATGTTGTGGCTGATAAGGAATTTTTATACATGATAATTCTTGAAGGATTTATAAATAGTGAAATAAAAGATGATGATTTCTAGACTTGAATGTGTAAATTTCATTGAGAAGATAGTATTGTGAAGCGAAGGAAAGGGTGGGTGCCTAGTGGATGAGTTGAAGAGAAAAATAGATTGAGTAATGTGAGTATGATTTATGGCTCATGTTTCTGATGTTATAATATTTATCTTGTAGGTTGAGGATAAGTGAAAAGGTCTAGGGTACCAAAAGGATGTTTTGGATGCTTTGAGTGTGCAAAGTTGAAGAGAGATGGTATGATTTGTATCTCCATCAGATTGGCAAGAAATTAGTGTTTAGGAGATGTATTTTTTATGTGTTATTTTTTATGCTCAAAATATAGGGGTTTATATCCTCTTTATAAGGTAAATCTTGATAAAATTCTAGATGTTATGGTTGCTCATCTTGATAGGTGTTGTAGCACCTTGTGGGATTGTAGTCTCACTAAATAAGGGATGGTAGTTCCTTAATCAATTTTAATTCATCTAAATTAGTTCTTGTTATTATAGGATATTAGTCCAATTTTAGGTTCTAATGGATTTTCTTCCCCAAAATGGTTTACCAGGTATGTCATGTGTTATGAGCTTGATCTTGCATTATCTCTCTTATTCATTGCTATGAATTATGTGTATGCTTCATGAATGTTTGTGGTAACTGATTAATCATTTTGAAAGGTTTGAAATTGAAGTTAGATTATTTGGGCTCACTGATTCACCCCCCTCTCAATGATTTTACCTCTAATAATTGGTATCAGAGCAGGTCCTTTGGTAAAGTCTTGACATCTTGAATGTGATCCAAGGTACAAATGGGTAGTCATCAAGGAGGTTTATCTACTAAGTAAGAACCAATTTTCAATAGATCTAATTATGATTTTTGGATTGCAAGGACGAGGACCTACATCATGTCCCTAGGGTTTGACATTTAGAAATAGGTTATGGATGGTTATTATGCACCTACTATTCCTCCACCAATGTTGTGGATAAGAAGTTATTTGAGAATAATTCTAAGGAAATGAATGCTATCTCTTGTCATCTTTTAGAAACTAAATACACCAATGTAATCCATTATACATCTACCAAGGAAATATGGGATAAATTAAATACTATTTATGAAGGAGACTCAAAAGTTAAGGTGGCAAAGTTATAGGCTCACTAAAAGATAATTTGAGAGTCTTAAGATGAAGGAATAATATTTTGTGGCATCTTTTTTATAGAGAGTTAATGATATTGTGAACATCATCAGAGGTCTTGGAGAGAATCTTGAAGAAGATAATGTAGTTAAAAAGGTATTAAGGTCCCTTTCTCTCAAGTTTGATCCTAAGGATGAATTGCATGACATCCTTATTGCCTATGAGATGAGGAAGAATGATGATATAACACAAAATAAGGAAGCAACATTTAAGATAGAGATGAAACCAATATAAAAGTCCCAAGATAAGAAACCCAAGTAGGATGACATGTCTTATATTGATGAGGATGAACTGATTGTTTTATTTATAAGGAAATTGAAAATAGGTTCTAGCAAGTATAAGGGTGAAATACCCTTCAAATGCTTTAATTTTGGATAGATAGGACATTTTACTAGGAAGTGTCCTCATAAGCATGATGATGAAGAACATGGTGAACACTGAGATGAAAACAAGAAGACATACAAGAAGAAAGGATTTATAAAGTATGGCAATAAGAAGAAGTCTTTCAAGAACAAGAAGAGTCTTCACACCAATAAATACTACCGTTCATCAGATGAGAGTGAAGATAGTGACTCAAAGTGTGATCATGAAGATGATGGTCATGTCAAAGATGAATCCCTCTTCATAGTTGAGGAAGGAAGTTGTTCACATCAAAAGGAGTCTACTTGGAGTGATTCAAATGATGATGAATATGATATGGACTATGAGACTACTTTGACAAATGCTCTTGAAGAACTAAATATTGAGAACAAGATTAACAAGAAGATGAAGTCTCAACTCAAAGAATATGAGGAGTAATTCAATATGTATGAAGCAAGAATGAATGAAGACACCAAGAAGAATGAAGATATGGTCAAACATCTCAGTTGTCAATTATAAATCTTGTCTATAAGACTAAAAATTAAATAAGATGAATGTTCAAGTTATATAATTGAAAATGAGTAATTGAAATTTGAGTTAGAGAATACATTTAGTAAGGTGAAGTCATTTATGAGAATTGAAAAGAGCTCAAGTGATCTAGACAATATTCTAAGTGGTCAAAATCATGTTAGTGATAAAACTGGTCTTGGATATGAAGAAGAACAAAAGAATATAACTCAAGACAAGATGAAGACTAAGGTGAGCAAGAGCATTCATACTTTGAATAAAAATAACCAAAAAAGGAATGAAGGTACTAGCAAAATGAAGACAAATAAGATCAGATAGCTAAATGCCATGAGGTATGTAAGTTTCAATTGTTACTATTTCACATGTAATAAATTTAGGCATAAAGCTAGAGAATACAAGAGACCTATTAGAAATGAGTTTTCATGGAACTATGATGGGGTTCATCAGTCAAAAGGCATGAAAAGTGTTAAATTATTCAACTCTCTTAATGTGGGACACTTTGCAAACCTTTGTCCACATAAGGTTAGACAAGGTGAGTCATCTTAAAAAAAAAGAGGTTGTTTCATTTGTCATGACATAGGACACATTGCAAGTTTCTATCCAAATAAGGTAAGACAAACTATGTTTCCATCAAGGAGTATGGTTTGTTATAACTATGAATAGAGAGGTCACATTATTAGATTCTGCAAGCAAAGGTCTACAATTTAGAATAGGTTTAATCAATCTCTTAGAGTGAAAGGAAGAAAACAAGTCAACTCATGGAAGCCAAAGGTGGTAAGTATGAGTCATGATGAGACTGTAAGTCCAAGTAATCTATTTTCTATGTTGGATAATATTATATAAGTTGAAGAGTGTCAAGGGCTCTTATTATCTGCTCATGTTGTGAATGAAGAGAACAAGTTCAAGAAGAAGACCAAGGTACTGGTTGAGGCTAGTTCTAAGATGTGTTTGGATACAAGTGAACATATTGCCATTATTGAGCATGTATCATGTAAAAAACATAAATTTTTAGTGCCTATTGATGAGATTCCTAATGACAAGGTGGATTCTTTAGATGAAAAGGTATGTCATGAATCTATGTTATCTCTATGTATTGTTAATTCAATCGTAGAAGAGAAGGTAAATGTTGTAGTGATTGAGCATGTTGCTTCTCTTAAGACTAATAAGAATAAAAAGAACTAAAAGTATTATATGACCAAGGAGGAGATGGAATATGAGGATATGTGGGAAACTCTTGGTTTCACACCATTTTAGGACATTGTGAAATAGGGTGTCTCTGTCTATGCTTCTTAAGAGACATCTTTCTTGTGGAGAAGCAAGTTTGTGTGCTCAAGATCATAATGAAAAATTAGTATAGATGTCTGTTGATTTTTTATTGGTATTTTATACCAATTCTATTTTTATATATAATTGATGATCCTATGTTTCCAAGAATTGTGTTGACCATTAGAAGGTTATTGGTTAAGAGGAACAACAAGTTCATGAGTTTGTTCTAGAGGTTTGTATAGGAGCTTTTGTGTAGGGTTAGAATGGGTGTTTCCAGATGGAATAATGAGATTGATGAAATTTCAAGAGGATTTTTATGCTCAAAAAGGTTTGTTGACCTTATTCTAGCTAGTTCCAAGTGGTTTTATGGTCTGTAGGTATGTTGAAATAAAATTTAAGGTTTTTTAGTGCTCTCAATTTTCTCAGTTTTGGCTTAAGGGCAAGCAAGCCTAAAATGGGTTATAGGAAGTCAAATTTCCCAAAGGTATGGAGGCTTGAATTTTGGTCCAAAAGTGTGTAATGATTTGTCTCTAGGATTACAATAAGTTTCAGAGGTGGACGTTGACCAAAAGAAGGTTTGTTGACTCTATTTGTTTTGAGATTCTAAGGTTTTGGGCTATGCTAGAAAATTGGTTTCAATTATGAATTTATTTCTAAGGCTTATTAATATATTTAATGGGAATAATTTATTTTCAAATAAAGCTTCATATAGATTTGAAGGTTTGTGGTTTTTAAATTGTTCATGTATTTGTCAAGATGGAGACCTAATAATCAAGTTGGTTTGTGAAGTATATTGTAGAGGATGAGCTAGTTGTTGAAAATTAGTGTGATTGAGGGGACATATGAGAGTGATACCAATATGAATTTTTAGGTCTAAAATGTATGTCTACTAAAATTTTTGGGCTCTGTAAGTTCTAGGTAGGGCTACAAGGAGACTAGATAGACCTAGTAAGAAGAAGAGTGCTTTTTGATCAGTTTTTCCAAAATAAAAAGGTATGAGTGTTTGTAGGATATTCTTAGGTTGATTTAGAGAATGATTTATTTTTGGTGAGTGGCATGAAAAAAATTTGGTGGTCCTTGTGATAACTTGAGATAGAAGGCTAGTAAGCCTATATGGTGGTTCTTCATGGTGTGTAGAGATCTAAAGATGTTCAAAAGGTGAAATTGCTCAAAAATATTAGGGGGAGTCCCTCTCAGATGTTTCTTGGTAATTTACATCATATTTTAGTACTTTAATGTGTTATTTATTCATTTTTTGTAGTGCTTGGTTGAAGAGAGTGTTGGCATGGAGCAAGAAGAAGTTATCAAGGCAAAGAAGAGGTAGGCTCAAGGTAAGGGGGAGTTTGTATCATATTTATAAGATTTTCCTCTCATGTTGATATTATTTTGATTTCCTAAGGATATATTTATTCCCACTTTTTCATTATGTCAAAGGGGGAAAAGTTCCTATTTTGAGAGTGCTTGAAGAGAGAGAAGAAAGGTGAGTTGTATATTGATGGGTGTTGACATCAATGATAAAGGGGGAGATTATTAGAGAGTTTTTAGTGATGTCATAGAAGCTTCAAAGTGAGCAGATGAAGTTCCTTGATATTATAAGTGACAATGTTAAAGTGTGCAATGTGCTTGTCCTAGTATGCTTAATGGAGGCTTGGTTGATCTTCAGTTTTGGCATGGTTTAAGATGATTAGGGATGATGAGTCTTAAGTGTTGATCTTGTGTAAGAGATATTATCATAATTTAAGGATGAATTGAGTGATGTTTTCATAAGTGAATTTCATCTGGTTTATTAATTTTTTCATCTAGACATTTTGGGTCTACTGGTAGAAAATCTCTGTAGGAAATTTAATGACATCATCATCACCATGTGTGGATGAATTAGGGGGAGTTGGTCATATTATTTTGATCATCTTTGTGCCTAGTTTATATGATCTAAATTTTAGGTCATGTTATCAAGTTCAATATAAGATATGCAATTCCAAAGTTGGGCTCCCATGTAGTTTGACAATGTTTTCCTATACCTAGCCAAATTTACAATGTGGCAAGAAAAGTTGAGTAGGCATTTTTATGGTGTTATATTTTACATGTGTGAAGGTGTAAGGATAATTTTATCATATGGGTTTGTTAATTTTTTATTCTAATTTCATATTTACTAAATTTTGGTTCATTCTATAATCACATCAAAAGATATGCATGTGTAAATTTGGCCTTCTAGATAATTTTTGACATAGTTGGCTCTGTGGTAGGAAAATTTGAGTGAGAAGATTAATGGAATTATATATTTCATGTATGAAGGTTTTAGGAGTATATTTTTATATGGTTGTATTATCCTATATGAGGAGATCACATCATCTAAATTTTAGATCATGTGTCTAATCACAACAAAAGTTATTGAGGTTCAAAGTTGGCCTTCTAGGCAGATTACAATGGTTCCCATAGTCAATTTTACAAGAGATAAAGATCAAGACCAAATGAAGATCCAATAGTTTATGGGTGATCATATAGATTGATCTAATGGTGTATATTTAGTGACATAATTTCAAGGTGTCCAATTTTTAACATAGATAAAGACCGAGCTATGTACAGAAGATTGATGGAGCGTGTTTATTTTAAGATGTCAAGATATAGCGAGATACTACCAAGTGTTTGATGTTTAAAGTTGAGAAAAGATAAAGATCAAGTTTTTTCCATGGATAAATAGTGAGTGGGTGTTTGTATTATCTATTTCAATAGTATGTATTAAAGTCAAGAGGTCAAAGTGATAGTTGTCTTACATTGTTAAATCAAAGACAATCTTGAAGAGATTGACAAATTGTGTGTGGTCAAGATTGCAAGATTGCATGAGATGAGCTTAACTATTCTAAGTTTAAAATTTGGGAATTAGCACACTATGATTTAAATTTAGAATAATATTGATGGTGATTAATTTATCTAAGCATTGAGGACACGATGTGATAACATGGTGTTCAAAGTTTAACTGTGACCATTTGAATTCAAATATTTGAATTTAACAAAAGAAAGACTAGTGTCTGGTTTTTGGGCCATATCTTTTGATATAAGTAGAATTTTTTCATGGTGTGAAAAGATAATTTTTATAAGACTCCAAGTTTCATCTATAAATATAGATTTTAATATTTGAAAGGTGTACAATTAAAGATATTGAGTTTTAAAGTTGATTGTGTGTCAGTGCATGTTCTACAAGTAAACTGAGAAGGGTATTTGAGTTGTGTTTATTGGTAATTTGATTTTTTAAGATGAAATATTGATTGGAGAGTGTTATAAACTCCATGAGGATCATCTATATGGATTTTTTAGGTGTGATAAATCTATCTTGAGTATGAATAATGATGAAGAAGTTTATTATGTTTTTATTCATAATGACTGTGTACAGAGAGGTGTTTGATTTAATTGGGGGTTAACAGAAGAGTGATATCATGAATATTGAAACTTAAATGGGATGTATAGATCATGTTCCATATGTCCATATGTCTTAATGTGTTCTTGTGTTCCTAGTTTTCTCAAAGATGTGTCAAAGAGGTGAATGGGTCATCATATGACTGAAAAGGTGAGTTAGGCTTATTTGAAAGAGAGTTGTGCTTAAGTATGATCCATGTAAGATCCATTAAGGGTGAAGGCATGTGTTGTGGTAAAAAAAATTTGACATTATAATCCCTAGAGTCTCTATAAATAGTGAAATAAAAGATGATGATTTCTAGACTTGAATGTGGAATTTTCATTGAGGGGATAGTATTATGGAGTGAAATAAAGGGTGGGTGCCCAATGGATGAGTTGAAGATTAGAATAGATTGATGATTATGTGTATGATCTATGGCTCATGTTTTTGATGTCAGAATAGTGCTATTAAAATTTGAGGATGAGCGAAGAGGTCTAGGGTGATCCAAAAGGATGTTTTAGATGCTTTGAGTGTGTAGAGTTGAAGAAAGCTAATATGCTTTATATCTCCATCAGATTGGTAGGTAATCAGTGTTTAGGATATTTTGTGTTAACAGCTGTTTTCATGGTTTCTCAACATCTAGGGGGCTTTAGCCTCCTTTCAAGGTGAAGCTTGATAAAAGTTTATTTATTGTGGTTGTTCAACTAGACAAGTGTTGTAGCACCTTGTGGGATTATAGTCTCACTAAATAAGGGATGGTATTTCCTTGATTACTTTTAGATATTCTAAATCGGTTCTTTTTATTATAGGATAGTATTCCAATTGCATGTTCTAGTGGGTTTTCTTCCTCAAGAGGGTTTACGACATATGGTATGTGTTATGAACTTGATCCTGCATTGTCTCTCTTGTTCATTGCTATGAATGATGTGTATGTTTCATGAATGCTTGTGGTAACTACTTAAGAGTTTTTAAAGGTTTGAAATTGAAGTTAGATTACTTAGGCTCACTGATTCACCCCCCCCCCCTCCTTTAAGTGATTATACCTCTAACGCACAATTGATCCCTAGAAATTTCATTTGCATGAGATAAATAAGTATACACATAAGAACAAAAATCCAAAAAATGGATACATCTTATCCACTTCAAAATGTCAACAAAGAAAAATATTAGTAAAATAATGATAAGAAACAATAGCACACTAAACTTTCTACCCACCAAGGGCCTCATCCCAGGTAGCCAACATATTCTTCAAACTTTATTCCATGTAGTCCATATTTATAGAATCAAAATTATGGCCTTTCTCATTTATCATACCTTTATCATTCTTATTTTTCTTCCTCAAGTCTTCACTATCATGTTTATTTTTTATGACTTGGATAAGCACATCCATGTTGGATAAATAATTTATGACCATGACTTTCTTTTAGCCCATCAAAGCTTCCATATTTTTTCTAAGGGAGAGATTATCCTCTTCCAAACTACGAAATCTCTCCTCAAGTCTTCTCATCTAGATTATCATCTCCTTGGAGTCCTATTTTCTAATTAATCCATCTTTCTCCTAATAATGACTCTTGATGGAATATTTTAGCATGTTATGGTCCTTAAGGAACCATCTAAGGAAGGTTATATGTGAATCAAGCTCCTCCATCAATTGTTTGAATTTATCTACTGATTAAAGGTTGCATTAAATTCCTCAAAATATTAACCATCCTTTCTTTTAACTTTCATGTTCTCTTTGCCTTTATTATTATCACAAACATTTTGATATTTAAGGAGTTTTAACCCTCAACAACCTCTCTCATTCTTTTTGCATTAGGGAAAAAGGAAGCATCCTTAGTGCTTATCCCTTTTGTGTCTTGGTCTTTGAAGAGTCATTAACGACATTCATTGAAAGGATTTTCCATATAAATGATCTTCTTGGATTCCCAAGAGGATTCTCATATCTCTTTGTGTCTTAATTATCCCATTCTCTAAATGAGTTCAATAGATGGCAGTTTGGTTCATGTACCTATAGGTTTATTTATTCCTTGATTTTTCAATTTTATATATTTCAATGATATATATTATTTCATATTTTCTATCATGAGTGGACATTAATTTATTCATTTTTCATTTTATATTTTCATGGAGAAATCTAGATATTTGAGTCATACCTAGAAATACCAAATGTAATTTTACACCTATATTAAATTTATTTCTTTTATCATTTTAATTTAATATTTTCAATATTAGACTAAAGGGAGGCATTGTAAAAACATAAATTTGGTATTAGACACTTGGTATAATTAATTTTGACCTATATTTGACATACATGACTTGTGTGAACATATCTGACTCTTGTTCACATTTCATCCTAGCCATTTATTTATTTATCAACTTATTTTTCCTAATTCACTAACATTCATATGTAGGATGTCACTAGTCCATTATTTAATTCTCTATTATCCTAATTAGAATGTCTCCATACTTCATATCATTGTTTATTCCTTCCTAGATAATGTCAATAATAGTCAGATTTTGTTGTTTACTAATAATGTTTTCCTTTGTCAGTAGTGTCCCAAGTTCCTCACATGACTATTTTTAAAATTAAAATACTTTCCTTGGGTTTTCCCACATGTTTTACATGTTAGTTATGGAGGTAAATTACCTAAATATTCATATATAAATATAAGAAAAATATAAGGTCTTACAAACTTTGTCACTACTTTAAAAACCACTTTCACAATGAGTAATACATTTGCACATCCTTGAGACACTATCTAAAAGCACCAAAATCTAATAAATTCTCAAAGGAGTTATCGAAAAGCCAATTTTTAACTCTAATTTCAAGGTCAAATTTACATGTTGTCAATTGTCAAAATCCAGAGATATGCATTGCATTCTAGTGTGACATTATTGAATACACATATACATATGTGGGATAACTATGTATAGTTTGAGCCCTTTTCAGATTATTTTAATGTTGGAAACACTCAATGACTTATCAAGGTGTGGTTGTGGATATCTAATCCATAATTCTAACCCATTTTTATAGGTCAATAAAGTGTTAAAAGTGGAGATAGGATTTCAAGGACAATGAAGACAAAATCATGATCTACATAGATGACCAACTAAAATAAATTACATAGGAATAATATTAATAGGAAGTCATAATTATTTTTGGTAGAATATATCAATATCTCCTACAAATACATATTCAATAGACAATGAATGAGACATTTCAATATAAGTGTCTATGATCTACTAGTAGCATCCTAGAAAATTTTGATATTTTTTTCATGAGTTGAGTGATCACATGGCCATTTCAAATCATTTCATATGATTGTACATAGATAGTGAGAAAAAATATTATATGAATTAAATTTCTTATCCTTTTATCAATTCTATATTTATTAAGTGCAATAAATCATGTGTTAGTATTAATATATGTGTTTTATGTTATATCTTATACAATATGAATATTCATAGATTTGGCTTGTTTAGATCACCTTAAATTGAAAACAAGTTAAAATAGTGATATGCATGAACATCTCTCACTTTAAAATAAGAGTGAGTAGTTGGTTTATTTTATTTTTAGGTTACAAGATTTTAATAGGTTACATATATCAAGAGGTTACAGAGATATAGTGAATGTTTGCTTCTTTGGCCAAGAAGCATATTTTTAACACATCATAAGAACAATTAAGACCCATAATATTTTTTTAGTTTCTTTAGCCACTTAGCAAGGCATATTGAGGCCCAAGATAATATTTCAGTTTTTAATTTCTATATCCACTTGGTAAGTAAAATTAATACTCAAGATAATTTCAAAATCTTCAAAGATGGCAGAAGGGTTTGCATACCACCAAGTGTATTTGTTCCTTTATTCATTTTTTTTTCCATTTATTTCATTCGGTTACATTTTTTCAATTTATCAAGGCATTTATCTACTTGTAAACATTCACATTTTTTTAGGTACACTTGATATGTTGACATTGGAACATTCATAATCATGTTGATTTCAAGGAGTACAATTTTTTATTTAAACCCTCTTAGGTAAACACTTATTTGTTTTAATTTTATATGTATGTACACACACACACATCAAAGTGAGGCATTATGTAGATACATAACTTTCATACAAATCATGTATTTACAATTATTTTCTCATAGTTTCATACATTTGGTTCATTTTATTACATTAAGCTCTTATCAATACACTTTCCATTTGCATTGAAACCTTCATAATATTTATTTATCCTCATTTTATTATGAACACCTTCATATCTATCATGTCTACCTCAAGATCCACCCAATTATCATGTACTCCATTTGTATCTATATTTCATGGGTTTTCTATCTTTACCATTTTAATTTAGTCCAAAAGTGGTCTTCACTTTTGTTGTATAGTATGAAAATGGTCAAAATGTTTGTGGATTTTTTGTGCCATTTTATTATATGTTATTATGCCTTGATTGTTAGTTTTCATGTTTCTTTAGGGTTAGCCTACACACAAATGTGTCTAATTTTAACTTAAATATGCCTATATATAATAATGTACATTAATTCATTCATTATCTCCTACTATGCACATTTATCATATCTATCACATACTAGCCAAGAAGCTTTCACATTTTAGCTTCATTCTATTTTGTATTTTATGAAGTCTTGTAGTTACATACTTGTATTAAACAAATTATTGTATTTATTGAAAGAACATAAATAGTATCAATGACTATCATAGGGAGATAATATGTAGGCTTCTTTAACTCATGAGGATGTATCACTCACATACATAGAACTACATGAGCCCTACTTCTCACCGTTGTGATATGTACATCAACCCTCACTCAAGGTTGTATATTTTATTTAATATTGGATGAATTTATAGATATTTTAAATGGATTAAGATTATACCAAAAGATAGAATATTTTGACATATTCATGCATCATTTTTATTATCAAAGATAGGTTTTTGGACACTAGTAGTTGACCAAGGTTTGAGAAAGATTTGAATCCCGGGAATGTATAGAGCCATTTCCAATCTTGTGTGACCACTTTCATAATAGCCCATTACTTTTGGATTCTATTTCTATTCAGACCCTAAAAAACTTAGACACTATCTTAGATCACTTTTTTCTTCCATGAAGATATTATGCACCATTGTAGAACCCATTTTCTAATATCAACAGTCATTGGCATAACTCTTGTAAATTAGAAATCTAGTACCCATCTCTCTATCTTTCCAATTTTCATTTTAATTTTCAATGGCTCGAAGTACTTTCACTCTCAGACATAATTAGGTTTATATTTTTTGTATTTCCCATATTTACTATATTTAGGTCTGACTTCCCTATTGTGTTCATTGTTATGAGGTTGGTGTAGATTTTTAAACACTTGTGTGCACACCTTACACATAAAATATGTATCTACCTTAAAATCCTCATATGCCTTGTCATTGAATTTTAATTTATAACACCTTACTACATTCATATTTAGCATGATTTATCCTTTTACTTACATCTCTATGAGAATAAATGTCATTGGCTACTAAATTGATCATGTATTTACATTGTGTAGAAAATTAATCTATTAACATGCCACCTATGCAAAATTTTCTATTTTCTTATAACTTTGACTAAACTAAAATACTCAATTAAAATTAGAAGAATTCACCTTATAAATATAATTTAATATTTTAATGTGAACATAAGTATGCATTATAAATAAAATTTTAAGTGAGATATTATCTCACATAAATAATAAGAGGATAGAAATAATAGAGGAGAAAGAATAAAAGTTGTTATAACAATCTACCTATTATAGTGAAAGCTATTTTAGGAGATATAATAAGCCTCCTATTATATAGGAGACACATAACCTATTTAAATGTGAATCATATTATTTTTTAATTATTAAAATTGATTGACCAAAACTCCATGCTTATGCACTATTGAGCTTCAGCTCTTTCACTATTGTAAATGGGGTAAAACCCATTATTAATATCAGATTAAGGTCTTGGACCATACTGTCTTGGCTCCATTATTCTTGCATTCAACGGATCGTAGTGGCTAACGTTGTAGTGCAGAACATGTGCAACAACAATTATTACATCTATACATTTTCTTGCATTTTACCAATTGCCTACAGTGCAGACCACGTGAAGCTTTTGGTATTCATCATCCATATTCTATTTCTTTCACATTTTTTATTCTCTTCATATGACCTCCATTATCAGAATGGCAATCAAACCAACTCATTCTTCCTCGCAAATCCCGTCGACCCTATAACGGTAGTCAACTTCTCAACCAAATCAACTTAGCCTGAAGCATCCTCAGATCTCCTTCTCCATATGACCTCCATTCTTGGCTCAGGTCCACCGTTGTGCATCTATTCACGGCATCTCCTTCCACCTCAATAGATCTGACTTACACCGAAGATTTCACATCATTTGTTATTGGCTTTCCATTCGTGAGCTTCCATTCACGAGATTCCATGGTAGGATTTTCTCTCGAAGACCTCATGGCATCCTCTCGCCTGCTGTCCTAGATCCCTGCAACAATTCTTCCAAGGCAAAAACATAAAGAATTTTAGGGTTTCGTTTTGAATATGTTTTTAGTTGTTTGTTTATTAATATTTTTTTTTAGGTGTTCGGGTTTGTGTTTTTTAATTAGTTAATGTTTATTTTGTTTAGTGAATATGGTTCGAATTTAGTTTTTTACGTTTGGATTCTTTTTATTGTTTTAGGTTTTATTTGTTTATAGGATATATTTAAGTCGGTTTGTTATTAGATTTTTGTAATTTTAGTATGTGTCATCATTATAGATTTTTGTTTTAAAATTTCTTTTTTTCCAGTTTTATGACTATGTTTTTTAGATTTGATTTTTATTATTATATAATGTGGTTCCAAGTTTATTAATAAGTTTAAAGTTTATTTTGTTATGTATTTAGTTTTAAGTAGTGTCATTTAAAAAGTGATTTTATTTATTATATTTTAAGTATAATTTGTTTTTATTATTATAGTATTTTATATAGTTTTAAATTTGTTAAAAAAAATTGAGTCAGTTTTTTTGTGTTTAGAGGTCATAGTTTTTTTTTGGTGATATATAGTCAATAATTTCAAATAAGTATATTAAAGGTATGTTTCAATGTAATAAATTTCCTCTCCAATTTAAAATTTTGATATATTATATTTGGGCTTATTATCAATTGAAATCGACATTCATGAGTTCACATTAAGGAGGGAATGATAGAATATTTTAATGTGAATATAGTTATGCATTATAAATAAATTTATAAGTGAGATATTATCTCACGTAGATAGTAAAAGGAGAGAAAGAATAGGGAGAAAGAATAAGCTCTCTATTATAGTCAAAGTTGTTTTAGGAGATATAATAAGCCTCCTATTATATAGGAGACATGTAGCCTATTTAAATTTAAATCATATTATTTTTTAATTATTAAAGTTGATTGACCAAAACTTCATGCTTGTGCACTCTTGAGCTTTGGCTCTTTCACTGTTGTAAATGGGGTAAAACTCATTAGAATATTTTTATATTATTTCCATGAATCAAAACCATGGAGTTTGATAATTTCCTCTTGACTTAATTAAAAAAAAATTAGGTTGCCATGGGTTGGTAGGGTGATCTTGATGTGTCCCACTAGAAACAACTCTATTATCATCAATAATTATAATATATGATGCATGTATGTGTGTTATTTGTGAACATTATAAAAATATTGAAATCTCTTATAATAATATATCGATGGGCCATTTAAATATGTAAGTATTACTCATAATACATATTGAATCTAATATAATGTGATACAAAATTGATATATAAAAATGCATATATTTACTCAATCATGATAATTAATTTATAGTATCATGGTTATTTACGACATTGAAATATATTCTACCAACTCAATATGATCTTGCTCACATATACCCATTCTTCATGTTCCACTAGTGCCTCTTCTTTTGCTATTAGTTGTCCCTGGAATTCCTCATTAAGACTTATTTATTATTGTTTTATGAGATGAAATGGGACTCATCCAATGTTAATTTATTAAGATGATTTATATAAAATATAAAACATGTGGAAATAATCAGATATTTCTTTATAATTAGTTATAGAGATTATATCATAAAGATTATCATATTTTAACTCAACTCCATTACAGATCAAAATTTTATTTATCAATACTTAGTTCAAATTATGGTATAATATACATGAGTTCAAATAGAAGATATACAACTCAAAATTAAATTAAATACTTAGAAATAAAATCTATGCACTAATTCAAATCAAACATATTCTTATACATGCACTAGGTATAAATAGGCTTTACAGAGAATATGACACTTCACCTTCTTGACCTTTCATTTCCTCTTCTATTAAATCTAAGGTGAATGCTTAACCCTCCATTCATCACATTTAATTATATGACCCATTAAATTATAAAAAATATATAAAATTATGAATCTGTTGCACACACAAACTTATATAAAATGTGTGTGAACTATACTTATCATGCTCCTAATAGCATATTACCAAACCTAAATCACTGTCTTATCTAAAGACAAAATTTATTTTCAAAGTGTGTGCCCTAGACTCCTGACTTGTATCCTAAGGTGGATTTTCTTTGAATTTTTGTGTCTATGATGTTAATATGTTTTGGTTGTAGTTCTACTCAAAGTGCCATTTTCTAGTTATCCATTCTTATGCACTGCTTAGCCACCCTATCAAGCTTTCAACTATATAGAATACCATCCTACCACCTTGTATGGGTGTTTAACCTTCCTATCCCTACTCATTAGGCTTAATTACACCCAATAAGTTTTTTTGGAGCTAAAATTGATCAAAATTGTGAAAGCATACTACCTTACTAAAGAGGTGGCATCAGAGGAGTTATTTTCATAGTTGTTGAGTGGATCTACTATAATGAATATAATTTATTTACTAAGGAATATGTTTCAAAAGTTAATGTACTTGAGTCTTGCTAATAGGTTAATTAAGTGGAAAGTAGTTGTTACAATTATTATAGCTTAGAACTCTTTCTAGCTCATAGTATCTTGATGAGTTAAATAGGGGTTATGTACTTTTTTCATATTGGATATCCTAGACCATTATTAATATAGTAGTAAAATTTGTTTTTTATGGCCCAATCAGTGAACACATCCCTCACCATGCTAAATAGCATTCAGAGATGTGTTTGTCTTAAATGCCATTATCATTTGAAACTAAAATTATTTGTTAATGGGTTACAAATTTGTTCTATAAACCCTAAATTATTTGCTCCGTTCAATCCACATAGTACTATCTATGTATCCTTGCAAACATGATTCACAACATTCATAACTCCCAAGTTCTCAGTTGGCTTATTACATTATCTTTATATAGTACCCAATTTTGAAAGGAGGTATCCATTTCAGTTAGTAATCCTTATCCTTCCATCACTACCTTATATATTTAATCCTTTGTCATATCATCATTGATTTCACTTAATTCCTCTTATAGTTAAGATTTATAGTTGAGAAACTAATTTTAAATGTGTTCTAATTATTTGGTAACTACATCCATGCCTTTCTCATATTTTCAAGCAACTCAAATATAGCACCAACTTCACTATGAAGCTTATTTACTTTTAATATTATTTTCTTTATGAAATAAGTTATTTCCCATGATACACAACATTATAAATGAGGGCCATAAATTAGAGTGATTCAAACATCACCTAGATATCTAGAACTTGCTACTCAAAAGTAAGGAAGGTTTCATTGATTATTTTCATGGCCTTTACAAAGTAGGCATGCAAATCATCATTGTCATGTCTCAAATGGTTATTATCCTATTGAATATGTTTTTCCCATTGTGTGATGGTAGTGGGGAATGCAATGGCCCCTTAAATTTTTTTATCTAAAAGAAGTTTTTTAAATATTTATGGAAATCTATTGAGGTACAGAGGTTAGAGTGAATTATGTTATTGATGTTGAAGGTGCCATTAGTGGCTGTCATAATTATGTCATAAGTAGGGTAAAAGTTATTTTCCTTGTGATTAGAGATATAATATCCATCCACTAAGACCATTTAGTATCTTCTTGGCCCTATGAACCTTCTTCTTATAAGCTCATTCATGCTAACCTAAAACTCATCAAATTCATCAAAGTTTATGTCTAACCCTTAGTTGCTTATACTTGTTTTATGTCTAATCCCTATTGGTGTGGCTATGACTATAATATCCCTTGGTTTAATGTTCATTTTACTTGTTCTAAGGTTATGCATGTGACCTGAGTTATCTAGGTGGATTCATCATTGTTTTAATCCTCCTTTTTATTTCTATTATTTTCTACCTCCTTATCTCTTGCAACATTTTTGGTTATGACTTTCATTTATTCTACTTGTTACTATACGACCTTATTCTTTGCCTCCTTTTTCTTTCATAGGTCCTTAATTATTTTATCCTTGACATATTTGGCTACTTAGTGTTGAAAAAATTTCATCTTAGGTCAAATTAGGTCAACCCCCCTACATTTTCAAACTTTTCATAAGGTCCTTATAGGTTCGAAATGTTCACCATGGTCATTAGTGAGGTCTAGTCACATTTTGAGGGTCATAAAATATGTTTTCACCTTGTCACATTTGTCTAGTTTGTCTTATGTCACCTTTTGGGTCATTTTAATGAATCTGTATAGTTTCTCACCAAACATACAAATGTCAAGTCTCAGGATAATGTACCACATGTTAAGGAATGTTAGATAATAGTTTTGAAATTGAAAATTTATAAGTTCAACATTAAAACAAGAAGATCAACTACAAAAAGGGTAGTTTCAAGTAGTTGTATGGACTATATGACTCATTTGGCACATGTGAGTGCTTCAATAAGGTGTGTTTAAATACCCACAGGTCTTATTTAGGCTTAGGAAGCTTTAATAAGTTCATAATTGATCAAAATTGGTTTCTCTCTCCTATTACTTTCTTGGACAAGTAAAAAAGGGTCAACTATTTTCTATTGGTACAAATAGGAGAAGATGAGTTAGAGTGAGTGCACTTGGGGGATGCTATTAATCTTCATGAATTTTATGGTCATGGCTTCTAGATTGATGGCATGTACTGTATGAATAATCACTAATATTGTTAACACCTCCAAACTACCTGTGCAACACCAACACCTTGATTTTCTCATCTATTTGCATTGGTTTATGTGAACCAAGTGATGCATATAGTCTTGAATAGAATTGTATTCCTTTTTAGGTTGTATTTAACTCATTTTTTATGTTGGTCATGAAAGTATAGGCAAGATCACTCTCTTATTATTAAAATGAATAACAATGGTCTACAGAATAATGTTTTCATAGTTACAATACTTTGATCTTCTATTAATGGCTTCAAGTCAAAGATAACACACTGGTTTCATTCCCTCAAAGCATGGATTATTCATATTATCCATTGAAGGACTTGGATATTGATTGATATTGGGCTCTAAGACACTAAGTAAAGACCAATCAGAAACCTAATGTGCATAGTCACCTATAGTCATTTATAAGTATGTAGAGATAATTATAGGACTATCAAAAACTTTAGAGATAGGTTGTTTATAATTTCAAAACTTGAATGGATTTCTCAAGTCATTTAGTGTTCATCAACACAATGAAAACCCCATAAAATAAATGCCTATAGGTGAAAATTTTGGAAAGTTACTTAATGAGAAGTTTTACCTTAGTTTCTCTGAAAGAGGACTCTATTGTACAAAGTGTCATCTATTGGTGGAAGTCTATAAAGTCTAGGTAAGCCTAATAGTTTCATTATTGTATAGAGATGGTACATCCTAACATAATAATATGATGTTAGGTCAAGATAAGAGGATGGTTAGTGAATTTTCAACTCAATCAAATTTATATTGAAATCACTTAGAATAAAATAGAGCCATTAGGTCAAATGAGCCTATAAAACTGTAACTTGCAAGTGGAACATAATGTATTAGTGATAAAGAATGATAGCTTAGTCTCAATGAATAAATGTATACATTTATTTTTGATATGGCTATAGTGACTTAAAGAGAAACTAAATATTTGAAAATCAAGGCTCAAATATTTATCATCACCTACAAGATTTCTTTAACTTCTCTGATGAACACCTATAGTTTGGATCCTCAACTCCGACTAGCCTAAGCTAATGGAGAGATGCAATTTGGAAGGTTGACAATGGAAAAAAATGGTTGATAGTGTATAAATCAATCCCATAGTGATAATAACACATTTACATGAGATTCTTAGAAGCAAGAAAAAAAGAAGGTTGAGTAAACTGGTTTTTAACCTCATACTCAGTCAACCCTTCACATAGTTACAGTCATAAAAGCTAGTCTTGAGGAACATGTGATGTTAAGAGATCTAGGAGTATGATCTAACCTTAAAACATAGTATAAAGGGTCATAATTATTTTAATATAATTCCATTGTCTCATTTGGGCCAAGATAATAGGGGAAGTTCATTTTATTTTGTATCAGAATAGAGGCACTTCACAGTCAAGTCAATCTTGCAAACCTAGTACTTAAGGGGTAAAATCATGAAAGGGAGAGCCAATAATGATTTTATGATGATTCATATGGTTTTATTGAAGGATTTTTTTTTTTTATAATGCCTTATATTCACTGTGATCACCCATAGGTGGTCACATACATAGAAACATAGTCTATACATGACTAGGCTTAAGAACTAGACATGAACCATGAGGTGCCTAACTTCACTCATATGATCATATGATTCTTAAAAAAAAATTATAACCTTCATGGGAGAGTGTAAAATTTATTTCATGTAGTTTTTTAGAGAAAAACTCAAAATTGGTCATTTTGGCCTAAACTTGTCTCATAGGTATCCATAATGCATAGAAGGATCTCAAGAGCCATTTTATTTCACTCATATCTATACAAATGAGCTACATCAGATATCAATTACTTAGGGATAGTTGAGGGAGGTTTTGAACTCAAACTTAGTGGAGTTTTTTTAGAGTTAATGGATTAACCTTTATGAATCATCGTTAAAAACTTAAATTACCTAAAACCCTCTCAAGAACTTGATGAGAAAGATATGAAGAATTATGAATCTAGGAGGGGTTAGTTGACCTATAAGATTATTTGGACATGATTTCCACTCTCTTAAGATCCTTACCACCCAATTTTTTTGTAATGTCACTTGTACAAACAAGCCAAATTTTATGTTTTTTGTATGATTTGAAGTGATTTGAAGGTATAGAGGGGAATTGATAGGTGAGAGAAATTATGGAAGATGTATAGAGATGTATTTCAACGCCTAAAAATTAATTATCACCTCAGTGATACATGAAAATTCTTATGTTAAGTTGGTCATTGCATGTAGTCTTGAAAAAGATAGTGAGAAAGAGGGTGACTACCTAAGTTGAAGATGAGAAGTGTTATTTTGATGTTTTTTGAGGTTTACCTAATGGAAGAGAAGAAAAAGAGGTTTTGATGATGTGTCCCATGCCTCTAAAATGAATATCCTTGAATGTGTGTGAGTCACTATAGTGACAAGTGTGAGAATTAAGACCTAAAAGGCTAGTGAGTGAATGCAAGGAAGTGAATGACAATTGGAAAAGAAAGGATCATCAGTTAAGGAGTGTATACTGACTTCAAAAACTTTGTTTCCATCTTCTCATGTTAGGTTATATGTTTCAATTACTTCTATAATTGTTTTTGATAGTTATTAAACTCCTCATTAATAAGGGTAGTTTCAAGAAGGAGAATGAAGTGTCTCTACACTAACTTGGGGAAGATGTCATGTTTGAGATGAACACTTGTACAAGATAGTTTCATGACATATTATCCAACTATTTCTCTTAAATTAAAACTAATTTATAATACTTGACACTTGGTATTGTGACTATTTAACTTCATTATTTCTCTCTCCTCTCTTATGCTCTATATTTTCAAGCCATTTTGGCATTGTAATAAATCCATAATTGGTATGGTGAAGCCAAGGAAGTGAATGACTGCAAGGAAGTGAATGATAATTAGAAAAGAAAGGATCATCAGTTGAGGAGTGTATAATGAATTCAAAAACCTTGTTTCCATCTTCTCATGTTAGGTTTTATGTTTCAATGACTTCTATAATTGTTTTGGATAGTTACTGAACTCCTCATTAATAAGTGTAGTTTCAAGAAGGAGAATGAAGTGTCTCTACACTAACTTGGGGAAGATGTCATGTTTGAGATGAACACTTGTCCAAGATAGCTTCATGACATATTATCCAACTATTTCTCTTACATTATAACTAATTTATAATACTTGACACTTGGTATTGTGATTGTTTAATATCATTCTTTCTCTCTCCTCTCTTATGCTCTATATTTTCAAGCCATTTTAGCATTGTAATAAATCCATAATTGGTATGGTGAAGCCATACTATTTTGACATCTTTTTTTCCTTTTAATAAATTTCTAGAGCTGGTTTAGTATTTTTAATTATTTCCTAAGTTTGTAAAGTAGTTTATTTATATGATAAGTGATGAATGTCTTCTCCTTACTTCCATTCTGCTCTTATATGCTTTGTGTGAGTAGCATTTCTTCTAATAGGTCTCATGAAGTGTATATGTTTTTAAGGTTTATTTTAAAGTGTGAAGGAGACTAACAGTGTTTAATATCAGACCTCTTAGTTACCCACCTTTGAATATGCATATCAATCTACCTCCATGTAGAAACACTTATGCTAGAAGAACCTTGAGTTGAGAATAGTTTTAGTAGTTTGCCTTCTTAGTTTAAATGAAATTATGGTTGTGGAGTTATCTTTGGTTTATCACCTTCATTATTATAGGTTTATTTTGTGTTTCCTTGCTCCATTTTATCCCATAATAGTGATTATATTGTAGTAGTGTGTGAGCTTAAAAGATAGATCAAGGGAGCTAGCCATTTAATCTAGAGATATATCTCTTGTAGTAGCTTGTCTACATTCAAAGATAGTTCCATGCTATCCCAAATTTTATAAGGCATACTTGACTTATCTAGGGTAAAAATTTAGTTTATAACAATTATAGAATGCCTGGTGGGACTTAAAGTCTAAGAAGGTTGTTTAAGGTGGATGTTGGTCTTGATAACAAGGAGGCTATAACAATCCACTTCCTATAGTATCAGGTGGCTTCAACATTTGAATATTCATTTCAAAATAGTGCACTCTTTAATTACTAATGTAAACACAATCTCTCATACTAAAATCATTTCTTTTGATTTCCAAGAGAGTTATTATTATACACCTCCTACCAACCTTGTCATGACCCATATGATGTCCCTCCCCAGCCCTATCAAAGTTATTATCAACCTTATAATCCATGGTAGTCTTATGGTCATATTAAATCCCATTCATATGATCATGATGTTTTTGAGTAGCCCTATGAATAATCCTATAAGGAATATTATTAATAAGATGTGATTAAGGCTCTTGAAGAAGAAATTCGAGCTCTTAAGAGGTAGCATCTTGGAGGTAGTCTTCCTCAAGCTATACCTATTCCTCCTCAAGAGTCCTCTTATGTTCCATATCAATTCTCTTATGCTCCTTATGAAACCATTCATCCCAAAGAATATCCTCTAATATATCTAATTCAATCCTCAAATGAGCTTGATACCTTCAAAACTCTAGCTTAGAACCAAGTAGTGAATTCATGGGGAAATAAATATGAAGAGAGTAAAGATCAAGAAGTTCTTGTCAATAAAGAAAACCTTGTGTTTGTTCAAGCCTAATTTCCCTCTCCCCAAGAACCTATAACTTGTCCATATTTGAGGTCTATCCAATAATATTTTCAATGTCAAAAAGAGGCCTTATTTGAGAAGGTGGGAGATGAAGTTGAAGCTATTGAAGAGCCTCAAGAGGGCTATGAGAAAGTTGAGGTGCTTGTTAATAACAATGGAATGACTATAGCCTAATTGAACCTTATCTCTCTCCAAGAATTATTTTAAGAGTCTCTCAATTTCAAGATTACTCCTTCCATCCCCATGCCCATTCATGAGCCATCCACCATACCTCATACTCCCTATCCAACCCATGAAATTGTTCACCACCTTCCCACCTCATCCCTTCTTAAATTAGAACCCATCCTATGGGAGATTAGTAAAGAAGAGAAAGCTCATGTTGCAGCTGATCAAGAAGATGACTCAAGTGTCTATGATGAAGAGTTCATTATAGGGACTCCCCTTGGTGAAGACAAGCACAAGTCAACCTTATTGAGTAAAGAAAGAGAAGACCTAAACCATGTTATTATTTTTCACAAAGATCTTGATCAATACATGAGAGAGGAAGTGCTTGAAAAGGACATCACATTAGTTGAGTTGGTTGATATTAATGAGAATGAACAATAGGTTAAACCTAAAAATACAATAAAATAATAAGTTTCTAATGAATCCATAAAATAGGATGATTTATGGTAAATATTAAATGAGGTATGTGGTGAATTTGAGGCCCTTCAAATTCCTATACTTCCTACTGTCCAATTTGAATACATTGTTGAAGATGCATTGATTTTTGAAGTACAACATGGAAATATTCAAGGTACCAAGATAGAGGTTGCCCCTATAAGTCAAAAAGTAATTATGATTGAGATGAGCACAAACATAAATAAATTTCATGAGAAGGATATTGAAGTGCAAAAAGAGTTCACCTTCATAGGTGACATGTTTGCATCTATCATTGCTTCACTTGAGATCATGCCAAAGAGAGTGGAAATCATGAGGGAATTGAAGACATCAAGGAAAAATATCAAAAGGAAACATTATTCAGTTACTCCTTTATCTTATAAATAAAAAAATGGTACAAGATTTCCCTTTGACCTAGGAGGAGAAAGTTTGTTTTAGGTTAGTTTGTACATAGTCTAGTTTCCTTTGAGTTGTTGTGTGTTTTGCTTTGAGTTGCTTGTGTGTTTCCCCTAAGTGCTTAGAGAGCATGATTGTGTGTTTCAGTGTCTTATTTTGTGTTTTTATTTTCTTATTGTGTTTTGTGTGAGTTTGGTTTCCTTTCAGAGGCACATCAGTGTCAATTATAGTGTATGGGTGAGTCTATTGCCCAAGAATAGGAAAAGAAAATTGGTCCTTAGCATAGTTGGCATGATACCCTCTAGAAATAAAAAAAATGTCGACCAAATTTCACCTTAGGTAAAATTAGGTAAACCAACCTACATTTAAAATTTTTTAATAAGGTTCTTATAGGTTTGAAATGTTCACCATGGTCATTAATGAGGTCTAGTCACACTTTGAGGGTAATAAAATATGTTTTCACCTTGTCACATTTGTTTAGTTTGTCTTATGTCATTTTATGTCACATTTTGGCTAATTTTAACGAATTTATATAATTTATCACCAAAATGAAAAATTTCAAGGCTCAATATAATGTACCACATGTCAAGTAATGTTAGATAATAGTTTTGAAATTGAAAAGTTGTAGGTTCAACATTAAAATAAGAAGATCAACTATAAAAAGGAAATTTTTAGGTAGTTGTATGGAATGTATAACTCATTTGACACATGTGAATTCTTAAATAAGGTGTTTTTTATATCCCAATTGGTCTTTTATAGGCTTAATAAGCTTCAATAGGTTCAAAATTGATCAAAACTAGTTTCTGCCCTATCACTATCTTGGACAAGTCAAAAAGGGTCAATGGTTTTCTATTGGTACAAACAAGAGAAGAAGAGTTGAAGTGAGTGATTGGGGGATGTTATTAGTATTCATGATATTCCATTTCATGTTCATGGTTTATTTATTGATGTTGTGTACTATATGAATAATTATTAATATAATTAACACCTCCAAATTGCCTTTACAACCCCAACACCTCAGTTTTCTCATTATTTTCATTGGTATGTGTGAACCAAGTAATGCATATAGCCTTGAATATCATTTTATTCCTTTCCATGTTGGATTCAAATAATTTTTCACATATGTTCATGAAATTATAGGCAAGATCACTCTCTTGTGCTTGAAATGAATAATAATGGTTTGCAGAATAGTGTTTTCATAGTTACAATGTTTTGATCTTCTATGAATGGCTTCAATTCAAAGGTAATACATTAGTTTCATTAACTCAGAGTATGTATTGTTCATATTATCCATTTAATTACCTATATATTAATTGATATTGGGTTTTAAGACACTAATTAAAGACCAATCAAAACCATAATGTTCACAGTCACCTATAGTCACCTGTAGGTATGTATGGATAATTGTAGGACTATCCAAAACTTTAGAGATAGGTTGTGTAAGATTTCAAAACTTGAATGAAGATATTAAGTAATTCAAGGTTCATCAACATATTCAAGACCCCCTCAATCAATGCCTACAAGTGCATAATTGAGAAAGTTACTTAATGAAAAGTTTTACCTTAGTTTCTTCAAAAGAGGACTCTGCTCCACAAAGTGTCATCTGTTGGTGAAAGTCTATGGAGTCTAGGTAAGCCTAATAATTTCATTCTTGTAGCATATATAGAGATGGTACATAAAAACACAAGAAGAGGATTTTAGGTCTAGAGAATATGATGGTGAGTGAAGTTTCAAATCAACAAAATTTATACTAAAAACACTTAGAAAATAATAGATCCATAGGTCAAATAAACCTATGCCACTTTAACTTGCAAGTGGCACATAATTTATTAGTGATAGAGAATGATAACATAGGATCAAGGAAGAAATATATGAATTAATTTTTGAGATGTCTCTAATGACTTGAAGAGAAACCAAAGAGTTGAAACACAATGCTCAAATAGGTATCATCACCTATAGGAGTTCTTTGACTTCTCTGATGAACACCTACAGTTTGGACCCTTAACTCAGACTAGCCTAAGTCAATGGAGAGATTAAGTTTGGAAGTTTGAAATTAGTGAAACATGGATGATCACTTATAAATAAATCTCATATTGATAATACCACATTTACATGAGATTCTTAGAAGCAATAAATAGAGAAGGTTGAGTTTTTGACCTCATACTCAGTCAACCCTACATACGATCATAATCATAAAAGCTAATATTTAGAAACATGTGATGTTGAGGGATCTAGGAGTATGATATAACCTTGAAAATTATTACAAATGGTCCTTATGAGTTGGGCTAGACCTGTATGGTTTTAGTTAGGCCAAGTTAATAGGGGAAGTTCCCTTTGTTTTATCTCAGACTAGAGGCACTTCATAGTCAAGGCAATCTTGTAGACGTAGTACATTAGGGGTAAGAGGAAAAAAGGGAGAGAAAATAATTACTTTATGATGATGTATAGGGTTGGAATGAAGGTAAAAAAAAGGTTAATAATTCCTTACATTCACTATGATCACCCATAGGTGGTCATAGACATAAAAACATAGTCTATACAGATTAGGCTTAAAAACTAAACATGAACCATGAGGTGCCTAACTTCACTCATATAATCATATGATTATGAAAATAAATTTTATAACCTTCATGGGAGAGTGTAAGATTGATTGAACATAATGGTTTTTAGAGAACAACTCAAAATTGGTCATTTTAGCCTAAACTCATCTTGGGGGCATCCAGAATGCATAGTAGGAGCTCGAGAGCCATTTTTTTCACTCATATCTATATATATGAGCTGAATGGGATATAAATCACTTAATTATATTTGAGGGAGGTATTGAAATCAAAATTAGTGGCATTGGTTTGAGGGTTAAGTCCTTAACCTTTATGAATCATCATTAAGAACCTGAATAACCTAAAACCCTCTCAAGAACTTGACGAGTAAGATATGAATAATTATGTATCCAAGAGGTGTAAGTTCAAATATAAAAATATTTTGACATGATTTTCACTCTCTTAGGATCCTCACCACCCAATTTTTCCATACTATCACTTGTACAAACATGCCAAATTTTATGTTTTTTGAAGGATTTGAAGTGATTTGAAGGTGTATAAGGGAATTTATATGTGATATCCATTATGGAAGGTGTATGGAGATGAATTTAAACTCATAAAACTCAAATTTTAACTCATTGATGAATTAAAACCCCTCTATTAATCTAGCCATTGTAGGCAGTCTTGAACAAGATAGTGAGAAAGAGGATGATTGCCTAAGTTGAAGATGAGTAGTGTTGTTTTAAATTTGTTTGAGGTCTACCTAATGGAATATAAGACAAATATGATATAATTAGATGTATCACATCTCTAAAATAAATCTTCTTGAGTGTGTGTAAGTCACTATAGTGATGAGAGTGAGAATTGAGGCCTAGAGGGCTAGTGTGTGATTGTAAGGTAGTGAATGACAATTAGAAAAGAAAGGATCATCAATTGAATAATGTATACTAAATTCACAGACCTTTTTTCTATTTTTTAATGTAAGGTTATATGTGTTAGAGATTACTACAACAATTTTGGATAGTTAGTGAAGCCTTCATCAAGAAGGGCAGTTTCAAGAAGGATAATGAAGTGTCTCTGTGCCAACTTGGGGAAGATGTCATGTTTTAGATGAACACTTGTCCAAGAAAAATTCACAACCTATTATCAAACTCTTTCTCTTACATTGTGACTAATTTATAAGACTTGACACTTGGCATTGTGACTATTCAACTTCATTATTTCTCTCTACTCTTTTTATGATATATATTTTCAAATCATTTTTGCATTATAATGAATGCACAATTGGTATGGTGAAGCCCTGCTAGTTTGACATATTTTTTTGCCTTTGAATAAAGTTATAAATCTATTTTAGTCTCTAAAATTATTTCCTAAGTATTTAAATTAATATATTTTGATGATAATTGATGGATGTCTTCTCCTTGATTCCATTATGCTCTTGTATGATTTATGTGAGTAACATTTCTTCTAACATGTCTCATGAAGTGTATAGGTTTGTTAGGTGTATTTTGAAGTGTGAATGAGATTATTAGTGTCTAAAATCAAACATCCTAATTAATCAGATTTGGATATACATAAAATTCTACCTCCATGTATAAAAAATTATGCTAAAAGAACCTTGAGTTAAGATCAGTTTTAGTAGACTATCTTCTTAGTGCAAATGCAAGTATGTTTGTGGAGTTATCTTTGGTGTATAAAATTCATTATTATAGGTTTATTTTATGTTTTTTGCCTCCATTTTCACCCCCAATATTGATTATCCTAGTGTAGTGTGTGAGACTAAATGATAGATTAAGGGATCTAGCTCTTTAATCTAGAGATCTATCTCTTTTAGTATATTATCTATATGTAGAGATAGTTCCATGTTATCCCAAATTTGAGATGGTCTCCTTGAATTATCTTGGGTGAAAATTTGGGCCATAAAAATTAATCTACTATGATTTTTTTTTTCATCCTATTCTTGGTGGGACTTGTATTTCTTTGTTTCCTTGGTATCCCTCTTAAAATATTACTTCTCTTTATGGGACTTCTTCTGGACCACTTTATCTATTTGTTCTTCTACCTTCATATTTTTTAGAGCCAATTATTCTTCTTCTTTCCCTATGGCTTTATTTTTTCAATATGTTCTTGAAAAGGATGGTTATCAAACTATGCATACTCTCTTTGTATACTTGTATCTATGGTTTCACCCATTACTAATGATTCCATTACACACTGGAGTAGGAAGATAGAGGCAAAATTGGTCTTATTGGGGTTGGGGAATATAGAGGGGTAGAATGTGATTGTGATGGTGGTGTAGATGGTGGAGTGGATTATGTAAATGTTATGGTTTGTTACTTTGTCACGAATGTCGTAGGCCACACATTTAGTACAAATAACCTTCTCTTTTGGATAGCCTTTGAGTTGGTCTTTATTTTTATATCTTCATGTTAGGCTCACTAGGATGTGAATTTTGAAGCTATGAATGCCTTCATTCACTTTGAGAAGCTAAAGTGTGGTCATGAAAATATTGGTGTGAAAGGATTTATTAGTAGTGGCTTGAAAGGACTATATTTGGCCTCTGCTTATTCTTCATTAATTTCAATAATGATGGGTTATTCTGGAGCTTTCATATTGCACTTTATCCCTTTTGTGTCTTTCTCTTATGTGCTAGTGGTTAATTTTTATTGGGAGTTGTAACCAAATATATCCTTTCTAAATAGATCTTTCACTCTTCTCTTTTCTTTTTTTTCATTTTGTAACTATGTTCACTCTGATGGACTATGTTGGTAGTGTAATCTTAGCAAAAAGAGTGGAGGGTACTCTATTATGAACTTGACATGTTCAGATGGCCTTCACAAGTAAAAATTATTTCTATTACTCCACATCATATGTATCATTATTGAAATCTTCAATTAGTACCTCATATACCTCTTTTGGTGTGACTCCTAAAGTTTTGAGATCATATTTGACTATGATGGTAGGCATCCAAGGTTCACTCAACCATGTGGTTTATTTTTATGGTGATAAATATTTCTATGAAAAAGGTACATTTATCTTTATTTCTATCTCATGCATTGCTAAGATAAATATTTATGGTTGTGCTTGAGGTTAGATTTATGATTGAGATTTTGGTTGACCTTGTGGATGATTGGCTCTCAATGGCATCTATTGTAATAGTTGAATAATCTATGAAACCAAACTTTTTTGTGTAGTACTTTTGCTTGTGCTAATGACATGTCTATGAATAATGAAAGGAGAATCATAGGTATTTTTTCTAGTTTGTACATTATTATCTACACTCCATCATGCATCTTAGTGATCATTTTGATGGTCCTAAAATATTCCATGACATCCATAGGGATGAATGTATTATTATATATAATGTTTTAATTTGTAGTATCCACCTTGAATTTTTTTAATATGTTAATAGTGTTGTCCATTTTTAGTCAGGCTAAGTTAGGAAATGTTTTTTCTATACAATAGTCCACATCAAATGCTATAATTTACTTAGGTGTCATCCATTGCATGAAGTAGAGTAAGACTACCAAAAATTGGTACTAGAATTATTGAGTCATTATGGTAAACATATTCTTAGTGTTAGGTATGCATGGATTATTTTATATTACTTTTTAAGTTATAGTATCCACCTTGTATTTTTTTTAATGTGTTAAAAGTGTTATCCATTTTTGGCTAGACTAAGTTAGGAAATGTTTTTTCTAGGTAGTAGTCCACATCAAATGCTATAATTCACTTAGGTGACATCCATTAAATGAAGCAGAGTAAGAGTACCAAAAATTGTTACTAAAATTATTGAGTCATTCTGGTAAGCATATTATTAGTGTTTATTTTTATCTCTAAGGAAAGTAAATTAGGGAAATTAAACTCCTTAATGAGTCTCACCATGAGGTGTGAAATATCAATTACAACCTTTACTACCTACTTAGAGACCTTCATATTTTTACCAATCCCAGTGCATTATGAAAGTTGAAAGAATGCCTACTAATGCATCTATGACTTTTAAAATTTGAACTCATTTATTGATTAAACATATCATTTAAAAATTTCTTGATATAAATGGGGTTTTTTATAATGTATGTATATAATGACTTTTACCTTGATATTATCCCTATAGCTTGCACTATGATTTCAATATTGATGTGGATTGTCACCTCTAATGATATCCAAATGGCTCTCTCATTATATATCTTCATGATTTTCATCATTATTTTATCATCATTTCCAAACTTTGGTAGTTTGAACAATCGATCAACATCAGACCATCTTAAATTTATGAAAGGCAGAGAGATCCTTCAATTGGTATGGCTCCTTAAGGTTCGTAAAACCACTCCCTATTTATTATATCAATGATTTTAAATGTATCTAGTAATTTAATGTATATTTTCACAATGACAACTTTATTCCCATCTCCTCCTTTTATGCATCATTCTAAAAAATGATGGTTTTTTTTGTAGGCACTGTTATCTTTTGAATGCAATTTTTTTTCTTGCATGAACTTTGATGTCAATTTTAGACAACCACATTCTTGTTTATCACCATTATATCTTAATACTAAGAGTATAATTTATATTAATAGTTTTTTTCAAATTTTGATGTTTTTATATATCCCTCCTTTATATGGATTGTTTGGCCTTTCTTTTTGTAGGTCTATTCATCTACCTCATGCACCCATCATATGCGTGTCTTAATTCTAGCATTCATTGATGAAATTAAAACTATAAATATTTATTATTTTTACTTATTTAAATTGAGGGGTGTGAAATTCCATCATTCAATTTTCAATTAATTTCCACTTGTGAACATTAACTATTGTTCAAAAAATATACCCTTTTTGGAATCCATGCGGTATTCTTTTTGTCTTGTCACTATCTCCTTAAATTTTCCACCATTGATATATTTTCTCTTTTAATTCCATTTCAAATTTCATTACTTGTTCCTCATTCCCATACTTAATTTATCTACAAATTCTTCACATATTCATCTCACAAACTAGATTTAGCCTTGTCATTAATAACAATACCACTAAATTTAGTTCTTTATATTATTGTATCTATTATGATTATATTTATGTTACACACTCATATGAGTACCATATACCACTAAAAAACCTTAAAATGGGAAAACTAAACTTAAAATATTAACTACTATGTGTTATAAAACACTTATTGGTGTAATGCCTTCTTCAAAATCATTGGTGATAAGGCTTGAGCCTACTTTCATTTATCATTTAATGTAGAATATTTAAACTTAGATCTCATGGTATTATTTTTCCTTGTTATGTTAACTGATGGATGATGTAGGGACCCTTATATTTGATTCTCATCTTTATTTGGTGCACTCAAAATCTCCTTTCATAGAGTAATACCATATGCTTCAATTGGAATTCCTTAGATCACATGTTATAATTGTACCATGATTTTTGACTATGACTATACACTTCCTAATTAACATTATATTTCATTATTGTCTCTTACATATTAACTAACTCTATTGACCTATTCTCCAAGAATTATTATCTCAAATCCATGTTAATCTAATAATTTACATGGTGGGTGAAAAATATTCCATCAACATGACAACTTACATTTTGTACACTAGCCAGAATGGAGTGTTCCCTATCACACATTTATAATTAGTATTGTATTCCCATAATATAACTATGATACAAAATTTGTAGTCATACCTTTGAACATTTTTTATCTCTGTGAACATATTCTATAGTGTCTTATTAGTTGCCTTTACTTTCCCATTTGATTTAGGATGGTAAGTTATATCCTTCTAGTGTGAAATCATGAATTAATTTATCAATGAGTTAATATCATTATTTATAAATTATCCCTTTATAATTAACTAAAATATTTGGACACCCAAACCTTATTATAATATTTTCATATAATAAATTTGTAAGTGTCCTTTTCAAACTTCTTGATGTGCATCCTCTAAAACCTATGTTATTCATGTTCCAAGGCCACTCTCTGTAGGATAACATATTTACCCAACTTGTAGATAAATCCAATAATTATACTAAAAGGTAAATCTTGTGTGATAAGATATTTATTATCATGTTCTGTATAGTGTTCTATAAATGTACCTATTGTGGATATTTATTATACCTACTAAGAGATCACATCCACCTAGAATAGATGAACATTTGGAGAATCATTTCCAAATTCTTCCCCTATTTGAATTAAGTTGAAATGGTTTATTCTAACATTCTCCCTTCCTAATTTCAGATTTATTTTGAATTAAATTTAAAAAAAATATATATATCCATATTTAAATCATTCATCCCAACATTGGTTTAGTCACCAAGTATCGTAATTCTTGGTGGTTTATGAAAATATCTAATGGAATATAATAAAATTAATTTTGGAACTTTTTTAGTGTTAATACGATTTTTAAACCCTCTTGTTCCATTGTAGTATAATTTTCTCAACCATAGACAACTTGGGACTTACAAAATGAATAAGATGATCTAAACCTCCTTATTTTGGCTATGTGAGAACTTTTCCAACTTAAAATGTAGATGCATTGACATGAGCATGAAACATTTTATTCTATTTTTAAAAAAACTAAAATCAAGGTTGTGACTAGTCTCTACTTCATTTATATGAAAATTATTTGGCATTTTTGGGTCAATTCAAACTTACTTTCATTAAAAAAAAATATTTTCCAATAGTGTTTAAATGGTTATTTATCCCATTATAAACTTGAAATAATATTTGATATGACCCATAAATGAACACACTTTTAAAGGATTAGTTGGTGTTTTAAACTCCACTATTATTGTGATTTTTTCTTGGTCCACCAAAATCCCACCACTATAGACCACATGTCTAAGAAACACACAAAATGGTGTAAATAATAAACAATCCTCCATATTTAGTGTGATTCATATCATGTGACATCCCTCCAAAATTATTCATAACTTATAAATATGTTCTTTAATAAGGATAAAATTACCCAATCATCTAGGTAAACTTCTAGGAAATCATGAATGAAATCCTTAAAAGCAATTATAAAAATTATGGAGAATATTTTTGGATCATTTTTAAGCCCAAAATGCATTATCTTATAATAAAAATGTTACCCACTCTATTGCAAACACCTTTTTATTCAATCCTTAACTATAATGGGAATCTTGTAGTATTCATTGAAACCATCCATGAAAGAGTATATCCCATTCCATAAAACAACTTCAAGAACCACATTAGTGAAAGGAATAGTAAATGGATCATTTATAAAAGAATCATTTTTTTGATAATCCAAACATAAATGTATTTACCCTATTTTATGTGGTTGTAGAACATAGGAATTATCCAATATGACATCTTAAATAATTAAGTGATTCCTTCTTCCACCATATTATCAATTTCTTATTTCGCTTTCATTTTCATGTTGGTATTTATCCTATACGACCACTTATTAATTTGGAATGAAAATTCATTAAGTTAAATATGCATCTCTCCTAATGAAGGTTTAATTCCCTTAACATCACTTAACTTCATGGGGAAAACATCCTCATAATATTTAAATAGCTAAATAACCTCTAAAACTTTTGGTGTGTCCAGTAGTCTCCCATAGTTTCCATCTTCATTAATTTATTATTTATAATGTTTTTCATCATTTTTATAAAAGGTTATTGATATATATTACATGATTTGGTTCTCATGGAATCTTTCACCTCCCTTTAACATGATTTATATATAATATTAAGGTTTAAAAATTTATCCTATTTATCCTTATCCTATTTCTTCTTCTTCAACTTTAGGCTCTTGTCTAGTTTAAATAATCCTTATAAATCCATATCTCCCTCACTTTTTGTGTGGGTAGAACTACTAGCACTATTCTAGATCCTATTGGAAGACATCAAAATAAATCCTTCTTACTACCAATTAAATCATCAGTTTTCTACAAGATCATGAATGTTTGTACCAGTATAAACTTTTAAATTTTATATAGTCATATGAGGAAGATATTCCCCTCATTTTATGACACATTAATATCTTCAATAACTCTAGGATTTATGCACTAAGGTAAATTCATCCTCAAATATGAAAGTTTGAATTAAATATTGTTGAATCTAAGGCCATGTCTAAGTCTCCCAACTACATTCTTGATGCATGTAATAGGCTCTTAATAGTGGGGATAAATTATTTTTGAAAAATATGGACCCAAGACTTCAGCTGTATTGATTACAATTTTTAAACATCCATGTAATAATAAATATGTAATTTAAAATACTACCCCTCTTGAAACATTGTCCACTTATGAGATGCGTAAGGTGAGATATAGTATTTGACCCACAACATGTCACGTTAATCTACCTCAGACTAATAATTTTATCTATGTATAGCCCACCAACTTATTATAAGTCCATTTAATGCATATTTTAGTGTACTCACCTTCACTATCCAAAAGTGGAACATTATTTTCCAAATTTTGAATGAATTATGTTATATTATTTGTGGAAAAATACTATGGTATTTTCATTTCTTATACAAAAACCATTCACATATGCCTAATTTCATGATCTCCATGAACCCAAATCAACATATTGGTATTTGAGTATGCTCTAACAAAGGAAGCTAACCCTGAAGGTAATGGCCTCTACCTTATGGATCAATATAATCCTAATTGGTAACACCCAAATAATATATATTCTCAATCTTTAACCATGTTGGTAATCTCATAAAGGTAAATTTTTACCCCTTTAAAACTAAGGAAGTATCATAAGTGTTTTATTTATATAAGTAGGTTCATCCTTTAGAATTCTTTATATCTCATATTTAGGCTAAAAATATAATGAAATTTCATATCTCATACTAATTCTTGCTTAATATTTGTATTAAATTTAAACCAATTATTTATCTTATGTGAATATGGTGAAGAAGGTTCTTTTTATATCATATATAGTTTTCTTTCCAACTTGTTCAAAAGTATAATAACGATAACATCACCTTGGTGAGCTTTTAGTTGGTTGTATAATGTATTAATGATCATGTGACCATCATAGGCCCATTTATTCCCAATTAGATTTAGATAGTGTGTTTCATCAACCTTCATATCAATCACCTCAAAATCCCCTTGCAATTTAAAAATGGATACCTTTATTTCTACATATTTAAATCTTTAAAAGAGCTTGACTCAACCATAATCAACTAGACTCAAAGTGATAGGATTATAACATAGTGGTGGTCTTCTAATGGATTCCTAATTAAATATGGGAATCATATTTACGATGCTCTTACATTTAAATACTACATTCAAGATATCATATCTTATAAGGTTAATACACATTCTTATATCCACATCTCATAGATTCTTAGTCTTTACATACTAGACCATTTGTTCTACTCTTTGTTGTCCTCTTTTTTTCACATTATATAAAATTATAAAATAAATTTGAAATATTTTAAAAATTATCTTCATTTCATAAATTACATACCAATTTTAGAAGGTTTGTGACTACTCCTTATCAAAATATTCACATGGTTTTACCATACATTTAAGCCTTAGTAGTTTTAGGATCTCATTCACTAGTATCTTTGTGTTGAATTGACTACAACTATATCACTTCATTCATTAGAACCTTTTCCCTTGGAGGGTCTAAATACATGTCATCTTACACATTATGAATCGGGACTTTTATTAACATTTGAAGGGGTGGAAGGTTTAATCCCTATATTTATTTTGAGTAACAACCTAAGAAAAATAGTTTTCTTTCAAATGAATACTAACCATATTCACATTTTGAAATGTCCTCTCCTTCCTTTATTTCTCTAGCACTAGGAAATCTATAGTTTTATATTGTCCTACAATTCTACATAGGTATAATAAGTTTCTCATTAAGGATTACCTGGATAATTTCATGTGATATGACTTAATTTTTCACATAGATAGCACATAACTAGTTATCAAGGCTTCTTATTTCGTTTTATGTGACTTTAGTTTCCTACTTGACAACCCCCTTTCATTTTGGGTGATCCCCATGTTCAAACCATGAATATAAGGAAATAAGACAAAATATATTCAATATAAGCATTTATTAGTAACATGTTCAAAATAGGTATGTTTTTTTAAGCTTAATATAGTTGGTTGTAGAAATAGTTAACATGTTAACTAACTTGAACAAACATAATATTTACAAACCTAATAACAAAATAAGCAAAAAATATTTGGATCATAACTAACCTAAAAAACTCCCCTTGATCCAAAGGGGTATAAAAGATGAAATAACTAGAATAGTGACTCTGAAGTCATCAAAAAAACTCTGATGTAACTACAACTAGTGAATTTTACCTTTTGGTACTAATAAAAATTTATGCCTCTCCATAAATAAGCTCACCCTATGAGTTGTGGCATAAAATTATGATGAACATGATCAAATCTTGCTCATCTCCTATGATCATATATATCATACTATAGTAGAACATGATTAAATCTTGACCAACTACATCAATCCACATAAGGCTCCACATAAAATATCATCAAAATGACCAACCTATATTGTGTATGGCACATCTCCCTGATGTCCAATAGATCTTGATGACCTTTGATCAAAATTGAAGGTGCTAGCAACCCATGTCAATTCATATTTGCATTGATGATTGATCGAATACCAACTAATGTTATATCTTCTCCTCTTATCAGGAGAGAGGTGAGAATTTATGCATTGATAAAAATAAATCTATCAATATTGTCTACTCCATGTCATGAATAACAAGGATATAAAGTCAAAATTGGAAGAAATCAATAACATGGACCAAATAAATTATACTTCAACAAATCTTGATCTTGAGCCTAGTAGCTTGTATAAGATGAGTGAATCACTAGTCACTCTTGTCAGGTCTATTGGGACCATATACCTCAGCCATATAGGATGCCTCTTGATCAAAGTAAGTGTTAAAATAAATTGAATAATTGGATCAACTATAATAACTACCACTAGAATGACCCACATAATTTTATTCAACTTTCTTGTGTGGAGATCAAGGTTGTTGAGAAGGACATACATATGCAAGATGTCTAATACCACCACATTTAAAACTTCTAAGACCTTTCCTATGTTGTTAAAATACAAAATAAGTTAAATCATAGGAAGAACCATTGTAATTATAACACTTCCTATGGTGATGTCTACATTTTTAATATTCTAGAGAGTATTGATGAGAATATTGTGGAGATTATCTAGAATGGTGTGGAGATTGTCTTAAATAATGTTTTGAAGAGTGTATTAGAGAGTAATTATGAAATTGGATATGTACATGGTGATTATATATGTGATGTGTCCTAAAATTTGTATAGTGAGCTTATTCAATAGGCAATAGGCATATTTTTTTTTATTTACAAACTATTTCTCATGCTAAGTCAGTAACTCATAAATAGAATTAAATGTTACATCATTGATCTTATCACTAAGATACAACATTTAAAAAAAGTTGGCATATGTATAACTAATACCATTAAAATTTATGGATATGATAATGTCATAATTGATCTTGCCTCTTTTATTTTAATACTCTTTTTTCATAGTTTTCATGTGAGATAGATATTCAGAAACATCTTCTTTAGTACTAATCTTGTTATTTAACAACTAAATTTGGAGGTCAATATTTTTATAAGTAGGCTATTTATAATATAAATCTTTTAATGATTTATAATCTTTAAAGGCATTAATTTTAATGCCTTCAATGTGGATAATTGCCTAAGCTGAACATGATGATTTTAACAAAGGAAGGGCATGTTTATCATGCTTTTGAAACTCAAGAATTTTTTTGGCTTTAGTGGGCAATGTGGTTTCTTTTTCCATAATTTCCCACAAATGGTTATGAACAAACATATTTTCCATATTCATCAACCATTCCTTTTATATTTTAGGTGTTAATCTTCTATTTTTAGATATTAGACTTACAATTTTATCCATGGTTCTATCAAAAAGAGAAATCAAGTAAAAATGATAGAATGATATTAGGGTTTGGTTTTTACCACCAAATAAATTCTGATTATAATGTGATTATTTTGGGACTTTATAAAAATATTAAATAATTATAGAAACCTAAAACTAGCCACAACTAGCTCTCGATCAAACTTTAGACTGATTCCTACCAACCATTACAAATTAATCCTAGGAATCACTAAACATCCCAATTTTTTTCATGAATCATTCATAAAAGCTCAAAATTGTGTTGAGGTATCCCTATTTTGGATACTATCCTATATACAACAATAAACTCTCATGGATTAATCCCTAATCACCTTGTGAAATCACAACTATCAATTTGGCATATGGACACATTAAGTGGGGCACTTAAACAAATATAAAATATTGAAAGAGATGAAAGGCTAATCAAATTTAATTAACTAATTAAACAAGATTAAATGCCAAGTCGAATTATCCATTTGAAATTACTAAATATCTAAAAATGGAAATTCTAAAAATTAAAATATCAAGCCTTTCATCATTGCCATTATGATTTGTCAAGCTCTTTTAAAATATCTCAAAATATCTAATTTGAGACACATGCCTAATAATTACGAATCAAAGTTACATGACAACTATTAAGTCAACTATAGTTAGTTTTAACCCACATAGGGTATGCTTGAACCCATTCCAAGCCTAAACTCAACCTTGACTCACCTTGGGTGAAATTTAATTCTTAAGGCTATAAATATAAGGTCATACTCCTTCATTTTTAAGCTTAGATAGTGTAGAGTTATTATGTAGGATTTATTTAATAAGCCTCATGAAAATAGTGTTACTATGCCTAAATCTTAAGCCACGAAACATCAAATCTAAGGTGCTAAGGAGAGAAAGAGCCAAGCAAGCTTTATTATCAAATAATTCTTGATGCACAAGCTAAGAAATCCATTCAACAAGCCATTTGGAGCTCCAAGGAAGGTAAAATATTTGTTTCTCTTACGTTTTTGTTGTGATTTCATTTAATTTTATTACCTAAGCTCTATGTAGTATCTAAGCTAGAGGTGTTAGGATTTTAGTGTGTTCATTTCATTTATTTTATGAGACTAACACAAGACTAACCTCCCATTTATTGAAATCCTTGTTCATATGTTGGCACACTTGGTGGGACACACACCCCATGAAGTTATTCCCAAGGCCTTTTTAGATCATTCACCTAATAATTTTCATGTAAAAATTTATGCTTGCTGATCAAAATCAGTGAAAATTAAAGGCTAAAGGATGTTTTTATGTAAGTCATGAATTTTCTCTATATAGTCATGATTTTTATATTTGAAATCATTATATTGTGTAATATCTCTACTTACACAGTCATGTTCTTGTAGTATTTATTGTATTTTTGTGTCTAACTATCAAGGATTTTACTAACCATTTATGCTTACATTGAAACATGCAATATCACAATGTTACTACTGTGGAAATTGTAATATTGTGTCAAAAGTAGAGATATTGCAATATCACTATTTCTAAAGTTGTGATATTTCCATTACTTCTATGATATTGTGAAAACTTTAGCGATATTGTGTTTAACTATTATTAGTCTACCTACTAACCATTTTATGACATAGGGTTAAGTTGCAATATTATGACTTCAAGAGTAGTGATATTGCATTTGTTTATGCAATTTTGTGCTTCGAGTAGCGATATTGCTTTAAATACTTTGTTTTCACGAAAATTGTAGTATTATACTGATAGTTTTATTTTTGCAAAGAGAGTTGTCATATTGCTCTATGTTTTTGTGGTTTTTCACTCTATGTAAAAAACTAGAAACTTGAGAGCAAGATTTGACAAGTCATCTATTTCTAAGAATAAAGACTCCTTAACATGTTTTGTAGGACCCAAAGGCCAAAAGGAGACATATAAAACAATCTAATATTGAAAATTTCATGTTTCAATTTGGTGTTTTAAAAGTCTCTTTCATTCAAGTTATTTTAATTTTGTTTAAAGATATCAATAACAAATGCCAAGGGGCTCGAAATTTCACAACACATTTCATTTTGGTGTCATAAAATGAACTTTCACATTTAGTTACATATTCCTAATATTTTTTCATTTTATGTTTATTTTTTGAAAGTTTTTGTTTATAAAAATTAATGACACATGTATGCTCTACCCTGTCACCTTTAAGGAACTCAGGTAATAAAACATGCTCATTCTTTACCTTTGTTTCTCTGGTCTAAAATTGTGGAAATAAAATTGTTAAGTCCCTCCCCATATACATATGATTTTAGTGACCCCAAAATGACCATAAAGTCTTTTTACTTGTCTTTATTTTTCATACATTTTATCTTGTGAGTGATAGTTCATCACATCCTCACATGTTCTTTAGGGAAGCAATGACCCAAGAATTCATCTCCTAGCATCATTTCAACCCCACTCCATAGTGGGGTATATAAATTGAGGGTGACCTACTAACATTATTGTTTTTAGTAGTTAAAATAAGCTCCATTAGTGCTACTCAACCTTGGAACATAGGGGCAACTCAAACATCACACTATACTGAGCAAGTGATGGATGTAGTGGTTGTGAAAAGGACAAGACCTTTTCACAACAAGCCATTTGACATGGATCCAAATGATGTGATTACATCTCTAGTCTTAGCCATACTTGGGACCATATATAAATAAGAAAAAATTGATAGTTTAGAGCAACCCCACTTGTCACAGACATACTATTGATGCAGGGTGAGTAGCCAGAAGTTCCATGTCATAGTACAAACTCTTGAGAGAAGAGGGGGGCTAAAAGCCCTCATTTTTATGTGATTTTACTTTTTGGATTAACATTTAAAAATCCTCTCAAGAGTGAGTATATTTATGTAATTTGATATTAATATGCAACCTTATAAATTTTAGGATTTAAGACATTACACTTAGGTGTTTATGTCATTTGATCCTTTCTTGCATGGTTTTGAGTCTAACTATTTGCTTGTTTTACCACATCAAAAATGAGTCTTGTTTATTTGTTTAAAGAGGAATTACACCATCCATTTGATATCATACCTTTGACTTAGCCTCTTTTTAAAACTTTTATGTGTATGTCACTTGTTTGAATAGGGTATCATTATGCTACCCAATTAATTTAAAGTATTGTGCCTTTGAGTCTTGGAACAAAAATTTGTCATACCTTTAAAGCGTTATAACATCATTAAACTAAAATTATTTTAAGGAATTGTTTCCTTGCATTTAAAGGTTTAAATTTTCAAAACCACATATGCCTTTTGGATCTATACCTAATGTCATCATGTCATTCATTCTTGTGTAGCTTGTTGTTTGTTTTTAAGAAGCCTAGTTTTCTAAGTTGATTTTTTTATTAGCTTTGACAAGTTCAAATTCAAACATTGATTGATTTATTCTTATGCCTCATATAATTTTTTCATAGGCATTTATCTTTCTCTTTTGGGTTACGTAACTTAGTTTAATTATTTATTCAACTTGAAAAGTATTGTTTGTGCCTAGATTTGGGGGAAGTAGTCTATCTTCCACATGCCTAGAGTTCATTGTCTTTTGCCAAATGACCAAGTTCATGTTTAAATATGAATGCCTATTTTATTCCAAAGTGTTTCAAAAAATTTAGATTAAATCATACCTTTTAGATATTGTTTTGTTTAAAGTCTAGATTTTATGCCTTTTCAAAAAGACCTAGTAATAACCATTTTGAGCCTAGTTTTTGTGCCTTTTTTGAAAGACCTAGAAACTTTTGATTTCTTTAGATTATAATTTTTTGAAGAAATTTATACCTAATTTTAACATTATAGTTTTTACTCATCCACTTAACCTTTTTGTGTAAGACATTTGATGTTAGACATTTGATGCTAGACTATTTTAGACCAAGTTTTAACATAGACCTTTTAGAGATACAATTCCACTTTTTGACCAAGTTAGACCATGTTCAAACCATTTATCCTTTGGATATTGTTTTTGAGAGTTTTTATAACTCAAATTATTTTTTATGAAACATTCATCATTGATTTGAATATGTCTCATTATACTTGTAGCAGATCCATGTACAATCCTGGATATACTAATGTGGTTGCACAAGATGACTTTGTTTAAGACCCTTATGGTGATGGTGTAGTTTATGAGATGGATCCTTATACTCCTTACACTACTCAATCTATGGAAAATATCCAAGATCCTCTATCCCATTATTTGGTTAACATGCCTCCATACACATAGTAAGAGCAAGAATAAATAGTGTAGTACCTTACTAGCATACCATCAGTTATGGACCAAGTTTAATAACAACCATACTAAATTAATATGCAATCAACATGTGATCCTTATTTGTTTGATCACTTACATATAAACAAGGACAAAGTTTTAATTAGATCTATGGAGGTAGGGGTCAAGTTTCCAGCTAACTTTTCCCACAAAAATTTGCCTAATCTAGTTAGAGGGACTTCAACTACACCTTATAACCAAACCGTTAAATAGGCATCTTATATCAATCCTCAAGTGATTTTTACAATGTCATATAAACACCCATGTATTATTATCATAGGACAGGGACTCATAGAGGACCACTTTTTATAAATGCAACAAGCATACCAAACCTATTTGAACTTAGCACATAACTTCAAAAATATGACCATGTCAAATGCTCCCCTCATTGAGATAGATCCATAAAAAAGAGTATTAATTCAATTTATAGGCCAAGAAAATTTATGTATATACCAATTCATGAAAATCACTTTAGTTGGAGACATGTTCAATGCCCCAGCTATTTAATAAGTGTCTATTGCTTCTACGTAGACAAATGTGCCAAACACAATGGATAACATGTAAGTGTCATCAAATCCAAGCCAAAGTGATTTAAATGAATCACCAAATAGTCCAAAAAAAATTCCTTTAGTAAATACCATAAGTGGTCCACACTATCAAGGGGAAGGAAATCTAGCTACCTCTAATCCTCAACTATTTGCTTCATCAATCACGCAACCACAAGGATTAAATAGTCAAATGCAAACTAGTGACTTGCCTCAACAAAATGTGATGAATACTACTCCACCATAATAGGTGATGACTAATATTAAAAAATAATATACATAGTCTAATATACCAATGCCCACCTCAATATGGGGCAAAAAATGTTCCACCCGGTCAGGTAGTGACAAGTATACCTCTCTAGTTGTAGACCAACATACATTTACAATAAAAAAATTATTTAATCAAAAATGTATGTCAATTATTCAATGAAAAATACCATGTCAAGATCCCTAGCTCATAAAGAGCACAATTGATTACCTTTTTATAAGCAACTAAATGCAGAATTTAACTAGAAGTAACAAGTAACATAGAAATAACATTTGGCATGCCACAGCGATGGAGAATTTTGAAATTGGTATGAGCGGGAAAAGAATTGGGGAGAATCTGGCAGGAGGAACAGATCTAGGTGGAACAGTAGAGGAAGGAGGGAAACGTGGAGGGTCAGGATTCCTAACTAATGCAGACACAATAGGGCCTCTAGCAGTTTTTGAGCTCTATAGTGAGGCCAGAGACCCTCCATCAAAAAAAGCAGCAGAACAATCCACGGAGACAGTGAAAGACAAAATAGATTTTAACATAGAAAAGAATCTTGAAAGGCAGAAAGGGACCCACGAACAAAGGACCTGGTCGTCGTTGTTTGGGAAAAAACTGACTGGGAAATCCATCTTCCCACCGGTGACATCAAAATCTTACTGGGAGAAAGGTGAGTTCCAAATTTTCATCCCAGATCCCTTACTTGATTTTTTGGTTTCTTCAATGGACCTCACCCTAGTAGGGAAATTTCAAGGAGCAAGACCAAATATAGACTCACTCAGGTCCATGATCAAAAAGAGATGGGCTATACGAGGAGAAGTTGAAATTGCACCTATGGTGAATGGTTTTTTCTCCTTCATCTGTAACTGTGAAGAAGATCGGAATATGATCCTGAGTGAAGGACCTTGGTCTTTTGGAAGAAATACCCTCACTGTTAAGAAATGGGAACCAGATATGGATTTATCTGAGTCTTTTTTCTCAACAACTCCTGTTTGGGCTAAGCTACCTGGGCTACCTTTAGAGTTCTGGCATGAGGACATCTTCAAAGGAATAGCTAGCTCTTTTGGCGAATTAGTGGCGGTGGATAAATCCACGGCTTCAAGAACCAAACTCCAAAGTGCTAGAATCTACGTTAAAGTGGCGGATCTAAACATCCTTCCCAAAAAAGTGGATCTTATCTCCAAACTTGGTAAGAAAACCCAAGTGATTGTTTTTGAAGATTTGCCAAATTCTTGTTTTGTGTGCAAGAAGCAGGGGCATTGGGCCAAGAAATGCCCCAACAGGGGAAGAGCCATTTCAAAAAACTCTCAGGTAGGAAGAAATATCAAGACCCAACAAAAGAAAATATGGAAGGTCAAAGAAGACTATCGAAAGATAGGGAAGCCTAAAGAGGCCGTAGCTAACCTACACATAGATAAGGGTATATCTTCTACTTTAGTAGAAGAGGACGACCCTAATACAATAGGAATAACTGATCCCCTTGTAAATATTTCTAATGTCCTTATGGAAGAAAAAGGGAAGGGAACAGAGGACAATGTATCAGATCTTCAATCTGAAGATGAGGTTATTGCTTCTACTCAGAACTCTCAAAGCTTAGAAATCCAAGATTCAAAGATGTATGATATAGAGGAATTAGAGGAAGGGGAAGTAGATCCTGAAAGAAGAAACAATAAAGAAGAAGTATAGGATGAATTGAGTGAAGGTCAGCCTGGGGAAAAGCAGGAGGAACCAAAGGTCGAAATTACGACTCCAGCCAAAGAGGTCCTCAAGGCAGAAGAAAAGGATGAAGATGGTAAAAAATCTAAAAACCAAAAGATAAAAGGAGAGATAAAGAACAACTCTAACCACATTATGACAAGAAATGGTGGAGCGAAAGCTAATATCTCTCTAAAGAGTAAAGGAGGAAAAGATGCTGGAAAACAAGCCAAATTAAAACCGGATGTAGGTTCTTCAGAAAAACCTGGGAAAAAATCTGCTAAGCAGAACAGAGAATTGGAAAGCAAGGTCAATATAGTAGACAGAAAATAGAAAACCTTGGGGCAATATATGAACAACAACAAAAAGAAATGAAGATTCTTATTTGGAATATAAGGGGTCTAAATAGTCGTCTTAAAATAGACCTTGTTAGGAATTTTGTTAGAGAGCAAAAGCCAGACCTCCTTTTGCTTCAAGAAACTAAAATGAGTAAGGAGAAAGCTGAATAGATCAAAGACTTTAAAAATTACACCTTTAAAGCTAGTAGCTCTGAAGGCGCTTCAGGAGGAACTGCGATTTTATGGAGAAAAGATCTTTTTGTTGGATCAATTTTGATGGAAAGTAAAAAATTTCTGGCGGCTAAAGTAACTAATGCTGACCAAAAGGATAGCTGGTATGTTGTTAATATTTACGCTCCTAATATCAAGAATGAAAGGAAAAAGGTATGGGAAACTCTCTCAAATCTCAGAAGGAAAGATCACTGTGGGCGTTGGATTATAATGGGAGACTTTAATGTCCCTCTATATGATTATGAGAAAATGGGTGGTAATACAATTCAAATGGAAGGGAGAATTAACCTTATGGAGTATATCAGCAAAGAAGGCTTAATGGATGTGGAGTTGCAAGGAATTTAGTACACCTGGAGCAATAAGAGACTGAACAAGGAATGCATACAGGCCAGGCTTGACAGGGCTCTCATCTCCCCAAACTGGATAAAAGACTATAATTGTAAGTTGGAAGCATGCCATAGAATAGGTTCAGATCATTTCCCTCTAATATTCTTGGCAGACAAACTAAACTAAAAAAAGAATCATCCTTTCAGATTTGAAAAGATGTGGCTGCAGCATCCACAGTTTGAAGACAAAATAAAAGAGTGGTGGAATATCTCTATAGAGGGATCTGCTCTCTTTCTAGTTGTTTCCAAACTCAAAAATGTTAAAAAGAAAGTTAAGAAATGGAACAAGGACTGTTTTGGAAATATTTTTGTGGAAAAGAAGATCATCAAGGAGAATATTAGAAGAATACAATAAAAAATCTAGAAAAATGGATATACTTCGGAATCCCAAAGAGAAGAAAGCGAACATTTGGCACAGTACCAAGACATAATAACTAAGGAGGAAATTTATTGGAGACAAAGATCAAGGGTGCAATGGTTGAAAGATGGAGATAAAAATACAAAGTTATTCCACCTCTCTACTTTGAAACACAGAGCGAAAACACATATTCATTATTTGAAAAAAGGTGCTCAAAAGATAACAGAGGAAAAGGAAATTAAGGAGGAAATGATTTCATTTTTCTCTTCCCTGATGAAGGCTGATATAAACATCGACTTGAAAAGTCAGGCTGATATTCTTCGAGTGATTCCCCCTTTGATCACGAAGGAGCAGAATAATATGTTATGCTCTATACCTAAGGAGGAGGAAATTTTTAAAGCTGTAAGATCTCTTGGAGGAGAAAAAGCTCTGGGACCAAATGGTTTTCCCATGTTCTTTTTTCAAAAGTTCTAGAAATTTATAGGAAAGGATGTCAGTAATGTGGTGAAGGAGTTTTTTGGAGCTAAAAAAATGCTGAAGGAAATAAATGCCACTTTTCTATGCCTTATCCTGAAGAAAGCAGGTGCGGATAGTCCTGATCAGTTCAGGCCGATTAGTCTATGCAACTCCCTCTATAAGATCATTTCCAAAGTACTTACGACTAGAGTAATTCTTGTGATCCCCTCAATCATTGCTGAGCAACAAAATGAATTCATTCCTGGTAGACAAATCCTCAACTCAGTTATAACGGTGCATGAGAATAGTCATTCACTTCTCAAATCCAACACTAAGGGGTTCTTGATGAAAGTGGATATAGCTAAAGCATACGACAGGGTGGACTGGCTTTTCCTTTCTAAAAGCCTTATTGCCTTTGGATTTGAAAAAAGAGTGGTTGATATTATCAAAAAGTTGATATCAACAACTTCTATAGTTGTGTTGGTAAATGGGACCTCGTCTCATTTTTTCTAACCGTCTAGGGGATTAAGACAAGGGGATCCTATATCCCCTATTCTGTTTATTATCATGGCAGATAGTATGGGTCGCTACCTTGGGGACTTGGTTCAAAGAAGTTAGTACAAAGGTCTGAGACCCTCTTCACATCATTTAATTTGCTCCCATGGTCAATTTGTGGATGATACTATTTTCATGGGTCAGTCTGAAGTTACTGAAGCAAAAACTCTTAAGGAAGCCATTAATTTGTACACCTCTGCTTCTGGACAACTGATAAACTAGAATAAAAGTGTAGTTTTCTTTACTAATACCCCTGTTTATAGATAGAACAAAATCACTAGAATTCTTGATTGTTCTATAGGCTCTTTTCCTTCCATATACCTTGGTCTCCCTTTTGGATTGAAAGCCCCTGAAGCTTTTTGGGAAGGTCTTATCAATAAATTCAGTAAGAAGTTAGCGGGATGGAAAGGCTGTCTTCTTGGTCAAGGAGGAAAGTTAACTCTCCTCAAAGCAAGTCTTCAAAGTATACCTACGTATGCGTTGAGTCTCTTCAAAATCCCCTCCAAATTTGCTAAGGCAATAGAAAAAATCCAAAGAAACTTTCTTTGGTCTGGGTCTAAAGAGAAAAGGAGAATGCCTCTTATTGCATGGGATAACATCTGCAAACCGATTAAGGATGGTGGACTAGGTATAAGGAAAATAAGAAGTATGAACACTACCCTTTTAGCTAAACAGGGATGGAGGGTCTTTCAGGAAAATAATGGAGTAAAATATGGATGCATAAGTATTTATTTAAGGCACAGTCACTCCATGATTTCTTTACCACTCCAGATATCTCTCACCCGTCTGCTATTTGGGGGGAAGTCTAGGGAACAAAACCTGTTCTTGAAGAAGGAAGTGCATGGAAAGTTGGTAATGGTAAAGAGGTGAAATTTTGGGAAGATATTTGGGTAAGAGGTAAACCTTTATAGGAAGAAATCCAAGATAAAGATGTTATAGAAAGATGTAAATAAAGAGTGGGCACTATGGTTAATCAATATTGCCAGAACAACACTTGGGTAAACCTCATTGACTTTGATCAAGATCTCAAGGATATCCAATTATCCCTAAATGCTATATCCCTAAATTCTAACCAAGAAGATAAAATTGTTTGGTAGCAGGAGCCAAGTGGACAGTTTAAAGTCTCTTCCTTCTTCATCTCTAAGGGTAATGGCAGAAAACCGATTTGGACAAGAGCCTGGATCAAGGGACTCATTCCTAAAATCAAGTTCTTTTTCTGGACCCTCCTCCAAAACAAAATTTTGACTCTGGATAATTTGCAAAAACGTGGAATCAATATTGTTAACAGATGTATTCTGTGTAAGAAAGACCTTGAAGATACAGATCATCTGTTTGTGAATTGTGCCTTCACTCAGCTTGTTTGGAAGGAGGTTCTCAATCTGTGGAGTATTACTTGGGTTCATCAAAAAAATGTTGAACTTTCTCTCAAAAGCTGGTATTGCCCTTCAAAGAATCCTGAAGTTCTCTTCTTATGGAAAATTACTCTTCCCCATATCTGGTGGGGAATATGGAAGAAAAGAAATAACCGAATATTTAGAAACAAAGAGCTCCCTGGATGGGTGGTTGGCCAGAACATCATTAGAGCTCTAAAGGAAAATTTTACTTCTTAAAAAAATCTAAGCTCTAATCTAAATGTGGATAATCCCCTGAGGAAGGACATTACTTTCGGTAAACATGATAATCCTAGATCAGGTGTGACTTGGATTAGTCCACCTCAAGAATGGATTAAAGGTAATTTTGATGGTGTAGCAAAAGGGAACCTAGGTAATGTTGGTTGTGGTGGTGTCCTGAGAAACCATGTGGGAATGGTTATTGATGCTATTGCAATCCCCATAGGTATATCTAATTGCCATATTGCTGAAGCAACAACTGCTCTACAGACCGTTAAATTAGCAGTGGAATCAGGATATTCAAAATTGTGGCTTGAAGGGGACTCTTTGAATGTTATTAATATCCTTAATAATAAGAATTCAGTGTCTTGGACCATAGAGGATAAGGTAAAGGAGATGAAAACCCTTATGAAGAAATTTAAAGAAATAAAAATCACCCATACCTATCGTGAAGCCAATGGTGTTGCAGATTGGCTTACAAATTGTGCTGTCTGGGAGGGGCATAAAGTGAGGTGGGATGAAACCTTAGAAAGGAACGTGGATTTAAAGGCGATCATTCATCTTGATGCCACACATGCGAATGAAAGAAGGATTGGTGTGTATCAAAATCTTAATGAGTAGGAGTGGCAGCACGGGGAAAGAAACCCAATTACCAAAAAGCAAGGCCCTCAAGAGGGAGAAGCGGATTCTGAAAATCCATAAACAAACTCGACGTCCCAATCAATTTGATAGCAGCAGGATCCAGGGTAATATCCATAGTAAATGGGACTCGAAGAAAATGAGTATGGTGCAGGAAAGGAAGGGAGAACCCTGTAAACAGGAGCCCAAGAGCTGTGTAGATTGGAAAGAGAAACACCAAGTCTGGAGAATTTTGCAGAAAGGAAATGTCACGAGTTATATGGAAAGGCTCCATGGCTCTAAACCACACATCACGATGGCCTTCTTCAAAAACTGGTCTGACGACAGGGTCACCCTGCATGGTGTAACTGTTAATTTAACTAAAGAGTTTCTTGCTGAGGTTACAGGGTTGTCAATGGAAGGAATCAAATTTTCAAAGCAAACCAGCATATCAAACGAAGCATTCTGCAGATTCCCCAAAACGGATGAGGAGGAGTAGAAATTGGTAAAAAATGGGGATTTTTATGAGCTGGATCAGATAAAAGGGATTTGGAGGGACGTCCTAAGCTTTATTAGGGAATACTTCATTCTGGATGGTAGAAGTAAACAAGTGCATAAATTCCATTTCATTTTCCTCAACCACTTCAGGCATAAGGTAAGCTTATCTTTTCCTTCCTACCTTCGCTACTCCTTGATTCAAAGCCTTTATGCTCATAAGAAGAAAGAGTTGTGCCCTATTCTTCATGAAGGCCTTATCCTGCTCATTGAAGGCTTTTGCAAGAATAGGGCACTGGTAAAGTATCCCAAACAGGGGAAAAACAAGTTGACAGGGAATAAAAAGGATGAAAATGAAAGTCGAAGAGATAATATTAAGACCCCTATACTTAATAAACAGAATGCAGTAGGAGAAAGGGGTCGGGAGAGAATAGGAGAATCCGTGGAGGAAAAACCCGAGGAAGAAGAGGGAACAGAGAGTTGGGAAACCAATTCTAGTAATGATGAAGAAGGATCTGAGGATTTGGAAAAAGACAAAGTAAATACTGAGGAGGACTCTGTTACCAGAATAAAAGAGAAGGAGGAAAACCAAAAAGATGAGGAGGATGACACGGTCCAGGAAGATTCTGGAGAGGACCCAACACCAAAGAATGAAAAGGAAATCCCAGTCTAGGAAAATATTCAAAACATGGAGATGGAAATTGAAGAAGGTTTCAATGAGCGAGAACTAAAGAGCCAAGAAGACTTCTTTGAAGAAGCTAGAAATAGCCCAAACAAAAAGTCTGAGGACTGGAAAGGGAAGAAACAGAATGAGGAAATACATACTCCTTTGATTTGGGTTAACAGTAAAGCTGACTCTTCTTCCCAATTAGACTCTTGGTTGTGTAGGGAGATCATTGATCTCAACAAAAAAGTGGAAACTTTGGATGAATCTCTGAAAGCTGCCTGGAACAAAGTAAATGACATGGAAATTCAATTAAGCGAGATCCCTGTGAAGCTTAAAGTTTATGAAAACAACCTCTGGGAGCTTATAAAGGATAACAGAAAGAAAATGGATGAAGTAACATCCAACATTTGTGCAGATACTATCAATATTGGAAAACATGCCAATGAGGAGACAAAAGTACTAGAGGGCCCCTGCAAGAGGACAAGGCAAAGTTCCAAAAAGAAAGACACACAAAAAGGAGCTCTGCTGGAGGCTTCCACCCAGGAAACTGCTTTGAAAGAAAAAGAAGCCATGAACTTGATTCTGGAACTGGATGAATAATCTGGTCCTTTTAGTCGGTTAAGAATCTGGTACTGATCTCTAGTTTTATTTTGCAAGATTCTATTTGTTGTTCTACCAGACTTTTGTTTTTTGGGTTTTGATCGGCTGTATCTCTATGGTTTCTAGACCATTCTTGTTCTATTTTTACTACCTCTCTGTAGTGTTTTCAAGGCGTTGCCTGTGGGCTTAGACTGCTCTTTTTTTCGCTCTTTGTTATAGGGTTTCGGGGCCCCTTCAAAACCTACTTTTTCCTCTAATCTAAAACAAGTAACATAGAAATTCAGAAATAACACAGAATATGAGAGACAATACCCAAAAAAATAGAATTTTGGAACACACAGGTGACCGATGTCGGTCCCTATCTGCCTATATATGACCGATGTCGACTGATCCATAACTGACGCCGACAGCTCCCAGTCGACACATGACCAACGTTGGTCTCTCCTGACTGACGCCGGTGACTGTGTAAGTCCAACAACCTTGTAATTTGTTCATTGGTGAAGCTTTTAGCTCCACACCTTAGCATCCCAAACATATAATAAACATATACTTCACAACAAGTGTTCATGCAATAAAGAGGTACCATTGTCCTATAATTACCAATTAGGCAATAATTGCCTTTTATTACAAATATGCCATAAATTTAATGATAGGGCCTTATTTCACAATAAGTTCCCCTTATTCATCTAAGTTTCACTAGTTGGTAGTAAATCCATACTAAAACTTGATAGGTGTAGTAATTCACTCAAATTTATATCCTTCCATCTCAACCATAGCTCCCTCAAAACTAGGTATATATATTAAATCCAATCTAGAATATCATAGCACAACATGTGCAATTCTAATAAATTCATCCCAATCCATGAATGCATATTCTTTATTAGTTCCCTAACCAGACTAACATTTCACAATAAACCATGCCTCCATTATAACTTGATAAAGGTAATCGACCTTTGACCACCCAACCTCCACCTTCAACCAATATCTCATATAGTTTATTAGCATAAAACTGTAGCAAATGAAGGATGCATTTGTCTCCATCCAAGTAGGGAAGTAGACCAAGAATTTCAAGTTAGATGATGTGTGTTCTGACCCATTTAACATGGAATATTTTCACAAACCATTTCTTAAAGGGTAAAAACCACTTAAATTTGAAAAATATAATGGTAAGGGAGACCCTAAGGCCCATTTAACATAATTCTTTGTTGCTATCTACCCAGTGGCCTATAGTGACATATAACTCCTCCTATTATTTCCTCAAAGTCTAATAGGACAAGCTTTGGAATGGTTCCTAAAATTGCCCAAGAACTCAATATCTAATTTTGATGACCTTTTAGATAAGTTTGTTTAGTATTTTTCCTACATCACAAACATGAGATTTCATTGGTATATTTGACTCAAGACAAGTAAAAATCTAGTGAAAGTTTTTCAAGTTATCTATAATTATGGAGACCACTTTCTAGTAATTTCACTCACAATTTACTAGACAAATAATTAGCTATTATGTTTACCAAACAATTAAACAATGAGATATCTTATCATCTAGAGATATAGTGTGCATATACCTTCAAATAAATCATCAAAAAAGATTTGATAATAAAAAGGACCTTATTAACAAAGGGATCATCAAGCTTACCTTATCTAACCAAAACCAAGGCACATGCCAAAATTAGAACCAAAACCAAGTCCAAGTGTAAGTATCAACACTGGCCCAAACTAGTAATTATGAAAAATTCAAATGTAACAAGAATGTTGTTGGAAATGGGGTAACTAATTCACAACATGTATAAATGGTGCAAACACCATTTTCTCAACCAATGATGTAAATGCAAATTACTCCTCACCAAAAAACCATTTAGCAAGTACAACATTTATAATAGCCTAGACCAGCTCAACAAATGCAACAATCATTACTTTTTTAAGCCCCTCTCTAAGGAGAAATATGCCTACTAATTAAGTCTTCAATGACCTTAGAGAACCCATTGAATCTATGTTTTGAAAACTAGTTATCACTAATCTAATTAGTTGACCAATATAGAAGCACTATCTTGAGGCATTCCTTATCTAGATAGTACCAAGAAAATGAGTTCTATGAATGCCATCAGGTTAATGGACATAATCTATGTTATTGTGTGTAAATCAAACATCTCATTGAAAATATGTTAGAAAATGGGGAGATAACATTAGATAATAGAGCATCTATATCTAATCAAAACCTGGGTATCTATCAAAACCCTTTTTCACAACATAAGAATACTAGCCAACAATAGTAGCAAAGGCTAGAACAAAAACCAAGACAACAATAATAATATCAATATTAATAATAATACATCAAAAAAATGAATGAAACTAAGGCCATAATGATTATAATACCCAACACACTTACCATGTAGTTACACATGATTACAACAAAGTTATATATCATATTGTTGGAGGTTGCATTTCTACCATTACCATCAATCTAAGACCAAGTGACAATTAAATAATATTATTGATAAATAATTCCATTCAACCAACCTATGCCAGTGATCCTTCCTTGACTTAGGATCATAAATAGGCATACCAACAAGTAGTGATTATTAATTTTAGACCTTATACTAATAATTCATCATTACCCTATGACCACATATAAGTGCATAAAAAATTGAGACTTATCTTATATGGTCCCTCTATACCATCATTTATTAGCAACAATGGTCTTATATCTAATCCTGATTATTTAATCACAATTTGACAATTAAATATTACCATTCTTTACCCACAACCATCTTCCATTAAACCCATCCAACCTACCATTTTAACTAGGAATAAGCCATATACCATTGTCAAGGAAAAACATTTGATATTGTGGAGCAACTTCAAAATACATCTACACAAATTTTCATTTTGGATTTGTTACATATGTCTACTATCCATAAGAACATCTTGACATAGTTCATAGGCCAATCCCATGTTTTAGATGGCATAAGCCTAGAAAAATTCCAATCTTTGGTTGGACATCTATCCCCAAGCCAAAAATTGAACTTTAATCAAAGTGGATGTCATCCCGTGGCCCTATCCATAATTATTTGTTATACATTGAAGTTTTCATAATGAAACATAAAGTGAAACATGTCCTCATAGATAATGGATCAGGCCTAAACATCATGCCTATAAAACTCATCAAGCATTTAGGATACATGACAACCAATCTCTATCCATAAATGATCCATATCAAGTCCTATGATAATGAAGAATGGGAACCATAAGGAACCATTAGCTTGCTAGTTATTATTGGTCCCTTGACCCATGATACACTATGCCATGTATTAAACCTAGATCTATCATATAATTTAATTTTAGGTAGACTTTGGATACATGGAATTCTTGCAATCCCTTCAACATTACACTAGCGTCTCAAGTTCTCCCACTTAAGTATGGAGGTCACCATCAATAGATATTTGTATCTTTATGAACATTATAAACATTTAGAGGCTAAGTACAAAAATTATAACTACCATTTTGGTTTAGATCCAATTTCCTAAAAGGACAAAGTTAAGGAAATAATTGTTGATTTACCAAAGACCAATTACATAGACCTAGATAGCCTTGATTCATATTCCCATATGTCACCTCCTAAAATGTCCAATCATTTTACCATCATGACTTATGGCCTAGGAGAATATTTGACTCATGACACATTTCACATTACCAAGCTTCCACAGAAAGTCCTATGGAAGACCAAAAGCCAATTCACCTTGTATGAAATGGAAATGAAAGGGAAAAGGCCAACTACATATTCTAACTCTTATCATTTTTAAATCAGCCACTGGCCAAGAATAGTGCCCACTTACCAATGATGAATCATGGTTATATAATGATATGCTAGACAATTGATATAAAAATGCCATGTCTACCATTCAAAATAGTATAATGAAGAATCAAACTTATGAAAGAGAAGGCCTTGGGCCAAATCAATAGGGAACTCTTGATCTAATCTCTATAACTTGATACAAAGTAACATATGGTCTTGAATTTAAATTGATTGGGGGTGACCACACATATCTTATTCATGTTCCAATGCTAATGACTAGTGATGACAATGTTAGCAATGAATTAGAGTCTAATCATAGCCTTTATGATGATCTTACTAATACCAATATAGTTAACACTCATGCCATTTTTACTCTTACCCTAGTTGTTCATACTAACCCACTTCTTCTTTATCATCCTCAACTTGTATCCTAGCACCAATAAGAATCCATAGTACCTATAGATGAGTTTGAGAATGATGAGGCATTTTGTGATATTTTAGGCCTAAAAGATAATGTTCTATTAGGAGACCACAAACAAGGGTTCTCAATCAAGTTAGATCTAGCAGCTTGTTTTATATAATAGGTGAACACCCTTAGCCACAAATAAAGAAACAAAACATTGAGGTCCCAAAGTGGAAACCACTCTGAGGCACTTTTAGACTAGGGTAAAAGTAAATAGAAAGCCTAGTCTAGTGGTGAAAACCTATTTTAGGTGCCATTAGATGGGGGTGTTCATCCTTCATCAAATATATCTCACGAGACCACCAATGATGAACTTGTCTATGGGTATGAGTTAAATTATAAATAAAAACATGCCTTCAACTAAATAATTCAAGAGTTTTTAATAATGTTTATCACATGACCATCCTTACCATTAGGAGATTTTGATTCATCTTGTTTAAAGGATATTTAAGAGCCATTCCAAATAGAGGACTTTGTAATTGAAAGATAATTCAAATAGTTAACAACTATTTTAGAGGACGGTTCTACTCTTCTTGTAGAAGACACCACAAAAGTAAACATTATCTCTTTAGATGACCAAAATAAATCAAATTAGGCACATACCTCACTAAATGAGAAATGTAAAATATTTACATCCCTTTTGAGGGAATTTGTTGACATCTTTGTTTGGGCCTACTTAGACATGTTAGGTTTGGATCTTGCCTTGGTTGTATACCACCTTGTTGTACATCTTGATGCCAAACCCATGAAATAAAAATTATACAAGATGTATCCTCATATTTTGGTATTTATAAATAAAGAGTTTGAAAACTCTTAGAAGTGAGAATTTTTTGACTAATCAAATATTCAGAGTGGATCTCAAATGTTTTGTGAGTAAGAATCCAAAAAGAATCAAAATTTGCACTGATTTTAGAGATATAAACTAGGACTTCCCCAAAGATGACTTTTCTCTACCAAATATTGACATGATAGTTGACTCCATAATGAGGTATTAAATTCTTTCACTAATGTATGGATTCTTAAGATGCAGCTAGATATAAATTACACCAATAGATCAACATAAAATAACATTCACCATTCTATGGGGAAATGTGTTTATCAATTTATACCATTTGGTCTCAAGAACACTAGGGCCACATAACAAATATCTATAACCATCATATTTCATGATATGATGCATGACATTGTTGAAGACTATGTCAACAACATATTAGGTAAATCAAAGACTAGGTTCAATTATCTAGTGACTCTCTAGAAAATATTTGAGAGGTTACGTGAATACAAGGTTAGACTTAATCCAAAGAGTGAATTTTTGGTGTTACTTATAGTAAATTGTTAAGCTTCATCATCTCTCATAGAGGTATTAAAACCTATCCTACCAAAGTAAAATCCATTACAAAGATGTTTCACCCTTCTAATTTGAAGTAGCTCCACATCTTGTAGGGCAAGATTTAATCAATCATATGTTTCATAACTCAGTTGGCCAATAAATGCCATCCATTTACACACTTATTAAATAAGGGTGTTATATTTCATTGGGATGAAGAATGCTATAAAGCCTTCCATCATCTCAAATACTATCTCACCAATCCACCTATTTTGTTGCCACCTATGCCAACAAAGCCATTCCTATTGTATGTATTTACCATAGACAAATCCCTATGGGCACTTCTAGCTCAATGTGATGATAACGGAAAATAACATGTCATGTAATATTTAAGTCATACATTGGTCATGTATGAACACAAATATACACCTATTGAAAAAGCCTATTTATGCATGGTATTTGAAGCCCAAAATTTATGACATTACATGCTAAATAACAAGACCATGGTTATTTACAAAGTAGATCCACTCAAGTATCTACTATCCAAAATAGATTTATAAGGATGCATGGCCAAACAGATCATGCTTTTAAGTGAGTTATATATCAAATACATCAACTAGAAAGTCATAAAGGGACAAGTCCTTGTAGATTAGCTTGTTTAAGCTTCCCTTTCAGTTACAAAACCTCTAAAATTCCAATTACTAGATGAGTCTATTATGAACATCATTGAAACACCTTTTGAGGATTAGCACTAGAATTTATATTTGGATGGATCATTCACCTCACATGGATCAAGGGTGGTTCTATTGTTTATTACACCGTAGGGGGATCTTATCGCTAAATCATTCTAGATTAATTTTCCTTATACTAATAACATGGATGAATATGAAGCAATCATTGCATGGCTTGATCAAGTAGTACAATGGAATATTTCACATCTAAAGGTTTATGGTGATTCTTAGTTAATCATTAATCAAGTTATAGATCACTTTTAAACTAAATATGACAATCCGGTGCCATAAAAGGCCATGATCGACACTCTCAAATAATATATTGTTGATATATAGTTTGAACACATACCAAGGGCTAGTAACAAAATAAAAAATTCTATGGCCACCATTGTATCTTTGATTTATCATATTGATAATGCAAAATAATATCAAGTCCTCATTTAAAATCTTCTAGCACCAGCTCATGAACCTTAAACCATCGCAATGATCTATGATATTGTTGGTCTTATCTCTATATGGTATTTATAAATTTTTACCTATAGTCATGACCATATCATTCTACCTGACCTATCATGAAAACAATAAAAGGCCTTTACCCACAAATCCTCATGATATACATTAATTAGACCAAACCTTTACTTTTGTAGCTTTGATGGGACTTTGATTCATTATATAACCTCAATAGAATCAAAATTCGCATTATGGTAAGTTACTCCACACTATTGGGACCATATTATCTAAAAATCTCCTATGTACTAGGTATTATTGGCCAATTATGGATGTAGATGTAGCTATTTATGTTAAAAGGTACAAAAAGTGTTAAATGCATGCCAATATAATTCATGCTTTGGATAAAAAAATCAAACCAATGCTTACACCATGTCCATTTTTTACATGGGGCCTTGATCTAATTGGGAAGATTAACCCTACCTCATCTGATGGCCATAAACATATCCTTACCACTACCAAATATTTCACTAAGTGGGTTGACAACCTAAAAAAACATTCTATAGTCATAAATGGGTTTAAGTGATTCAAATTAACCTCAATTATCTTTGTAATTGACCCTATGTATCCTAAACCATAAATACATTAAAACATATGCCCTAAACCATAAACCCTAAATGTTATACCCTGAATTATAAACCATAAACTTTCCCTATTTACCAATCAATTTAGTCCAAATTAAAATCCTTTGTAGCAAGAATTAGGTTCACATGGCATAGAGAAATTAGACATTATATATAGGTCCTTAAACCTAAACTCTATGCCCTAATCCTTAATCCCTAAAACAAAAATTTTAATCCCTATGCTCTAATTCCCACTACATGTTACAAACATACATGCCTTATGATATAACTTATTTTATCATGAGATGTCATAAAATGCATTGTTAAACCTATAGCCAAAACTTAGCCTTTAGAGTACCAATCTAATTATGAATCTAAAGTAAATTGGGGCTATTTTGAGCCCCTTAAACCTAATTACATGAATATAAAATGTGATTTAGGATTTTATCAACTCTAAATTACCCCAATCAAATTTACGATTGTACCTTATATACCCTAAAACCTATACCCTAAGCCCTAATCCTTAACATTCCTAATCCCTAAACTCTAAACCATAGATATAAACTCTCTAAACCTTGAATCAATCATTTTAGCCCAAATTAATATCATTTAGACTAGGAATTATCTTTGCAATTGACCCTATTCACCCAAACCTAATCCCTAAACCATAAACCCTAAACACTATACCTTGAATTATAAACCATAATCTTTACCTATTTACCAATAAATTTAGTCACAATTAACATACTTTGTAGTAAAAATTTGGTTCACATGGCATAAAGAAATTAAACATTACATACACCCTTTAAAATAAACCTTACATGTCCTAATCCCTAATCCCTAAACCCTAAAACATAAATTATAATCCCTAATCCCTAAACCCTATGTACTAATACACCAATGCCTTAATCCTTAATCCATAATCCCTAATATATATTAAGTATAATATGATCACATTAGTTAATAACATGATCACATTATTCTTAATAGGGATGAAACCCAATTCTCAATGTTTCAATATGTATGTTGAAGTAGAACCTAGTATTAAGAATAACGTGATCACATTATTTAATAATTTGGTCATGTTATTGAATAATGTGAACACATTATATGTCATGATCATGTTATTATTATAGACTAAACTCACTTTTCAACGTCTATTTTTAACCCAAATCAAGAATTTTGTCCCCACAAACATTCTCTATGTACTTCTATGGGACCTATGGTACCTATGTACTTTTCCCCCCACCTTTGAAAAGCTATAAATTATCCTTGATGGGTGATGGATCATGTTCAAGGAAGAGGAAGATGTTGGAGAAAAAAACACTAGAGGAATTATAAGAGTTGAGAAAGAAAAAAAAGATATGAATGCAAAAACTTTATGGTATATAAGATACAAATCCTAATCTTGATGAACCAAATGCCATAGATAATGAAACAATTGATAATAATGAATTAAACAATGATGAAATTGACCATAATGAATTGAATAATGATTAAATTTACCATAATTAAATGAATAATAATGAAATTTACAATAATGAATTAGATAATGTTGAAATTTTACATTTAAAGTTCTAAGTTTTTGATTTTGTTGATGATGAGTCTATGTATGATGCTTTAGCCCCAATGAATGAAGAAAATTTGATGGAAAAAAATAATGATGAAATTAACCATCAATAAAATTTCATGTAAACATATAATGAATAAATAAATAATGAATAAAATGTCATCCCACCTCTAAACAATGAAAGTAATAATAATTGTGAAACACCCTCTCAATAAATTCCACCATTAACAACACCTCCAAGATTTATGCATAAAAAAGACAAGTAATTAATTGAATTCGATGAAAATATTTTAGAACTAATGCATAAAAAATGTTTGATCACCATTCAAGAATACCATCTTAATAAATTTGGGATATTTTCTTTCATAATTTGGATTATGATAGTCAAAGATGTCAATTATTTATTTCATTGATAAAATTGATTAAGATGAGACATAATCTACACATTAAGACTAAAAACATCTAACATGGATGATGAAAATAATGAAATTTTTGAAAATCTACATGATGCATATCATATTGTAGGCCCAAAATCATGCACCTAAGATTGTAATGTTGCCCAATGTTTACTTACAACTTGTGAAATAAGTGACCAAACAAGGAAAAAGTGAATGGTTTTAAAATTAATATAAACACATAATATAAATAGAAAAATATTAATGAAAGCACTTAAAAGATGTGAAATACTTAATGAACCTAATACCAATGATATCTGGGCATTATCTGGTAGACTTGCATGAAAGGACAAGGCTATAGTCGATACTCTCAAAGAGTTACTTTCTCAATTTTGGAAATATATAATAAGAGTTTCACCTAATGCAAGAGATTAGTGAAAAGAAGAGTTGGTTATCATAACAATGAACTAAATTTAAAACATTAATTGGATATGACTCAAACATAATTTTACTCTAAATTTTTGAAGAAAAACATCCATAAATTTATATTTTGCAAAGATATTTTGAGATGGCCAACCCTTTTTATATACAAATAAATCACACACACACCACTTGTTGTTGTAGGCAACATGTTTAATTTTCAATGCATTATGATGTTTTTTTCCATATTCATTGTACTTTGCACACTAAAAACATTTTCTAGGAGCGTGTCATTGAATTTCCACCAAAATTTGCTAGGGAATTTATTCTAACTATCTTTTGCAAAAGACTAGATGGATAATTAATTTATAACAAATCATGTTTAAATGGAAATTACAATATTTGTGGTGGATTACCAAAATTAAAAAAATGCATCCATGAGTAGATTACAAGTGTAATTAGATAGGAATTAGTTGGTTTAAAAAAATATAAATCAGTGAATTATCAAGTAAAATATGACAAAGAATCTAAAAGGTATGAGCTTGTTACAAAAAAGATACTTGTTTCTAAATTTTTAGTCAAATTTAGGAAGAAAATTCTTTATGAGTATGCAAGGCATACACACAAGGCTAGATGGTTGGATGAACATTTAAATATAACTAAGGATACATTCCCACCTTGTTCAATTGTTTCAATAGTTAAATTTTCTAAAATTTACACATTCAAACCCCAAATGGAAGTTTAATCATAGTATTACAACTCATCAAAAGTTGTCATATTTTTGCATATAACATTCATGTATACACCTAATATTACAAAGCAATAATGAAAAATATTGAGGGAGTACCATTTCTATATTAGTCATGATCGATCACATTATTCAGAGTATGTGTAAGGTTCTTTTTACAAGCTCTATGAATAGTTGATTCTTAGGAACATTACTTTCAATCAACATTATATTTGGTTAGATAATTACACATCAAAATTCAAAAATTCATGGTTATTTTATTCATTGAGTAGGATGCATATTACAACTAGTATAGAACACATTTGGAGTTTTGTTAAGAATGTCCATGGAAAAGGGGAGTATGATGGTGCTGAAGCATGTGTAAAAAGAGCTATTACAAGGAAGAAATTGAAATATGAAGGGGTGTTCATTTGACAAATACAAAAATCATGATTGAATGGTGTAAATAGAACATGTGTCATAGTGCTCAACCAAATTCTATTGTTTATAGACATTTATAGTTAATGAAAGAAGAAAAATTGGAAAAGTATGAGGATTTTATGACTCTAATAGGTTCAAGTGACCTCCACTCATTTCATATCTCAAATGCAAGCTATTGGACTATTCATACGAGACAATTGACATGTTTCTATTCTACATGTGTGGATTTTATTTGGAATGAGTGTGTCATAAGATTGGGTGGTTGATTGGAGTTCCAAAGCTCTAAATCCAATCAACACATATCAGGTTCCAATAGAATTGTAACTTATAAATATGACATCATCAAATGATTTTGACCATGTATTTTAACAAGTGCAACCAGGTACAATATTTGTCATTATATACAATTTATTCTCAATATATATCTTCATATTATTTATAAAAATTATTTTTTTATGATGCAAGGCATGTTTTTATAGTTATTGTAGATGAGGATAATGAATAGGGCACTGATTATTACTTGTGTTGGTGTATAGAGAGAAATAAAAAATTAAATTCACAACTTATAGATGGAGAAAACATTGACTATCCCACTAGGTCAATGTTAGTCACTAGAACTTAGTTTTGATGATATCCTATAAAATATTTAGATCAATGGTTGTTTTAAGAGTTTGAAACACACAAAAAGATATGACACTATTCAAATTTGATAAGTAATGAATATTCAATTATAAAAATATCATGGGAGGCCATTAAATAGGAAACTATAAAAAGTTCATGAGTCAAACCATGAAGCTATTCTTGATACTATCAAGGTTAGAGAAGATATTAGTGGTTCATTATATTGAAATATGTAGGTATGTTGACTTTTCAAATGTAGATGTAATCAGTTTTACTAAATGTTTTTTATTTTCTAGGTAGTACATATTAATTTCATTTTTAATTACTACTAATAATTTTTTGTAGGTTAACGATGCCAAACAAGCTTCCACCTTCATGTGGTTAGTACTTTTAGTAGAGAGTTATATATTATTAAAGCTAAGATAATCTCAAGTTAGATGTTATTAAAGAAATATATTATCTGGTAGAGATCCCAAAGGTAGAAATGGCAGTTCGATCTCAAATTTTTTTTGTTCAATGCCAAAAAGTTACATTTTTGGACCTATCACTATAACTTATCTAATGGATTACTCTTGAAAGTTTCACCTAAGTGATCTAGGGTAAATTTATAGGGATTAAAAAGGTAGGGTATGGATCTGATGGTTCATGGAAATGACTTACAATTTTTTTATGTGTTTTTGAACATAGGCTAAAAATTGCATTTTTCTTGTATTAAGAAGGGCATTCTTGAAGCCATAATGGGTAGTGGGTTTATCAATAGGGCATGATGAGAGGCCAAGAACCTAGTCCTACACATTATACATCCCCAAAAATGTGTTGTTAGTGTCATTTTGTCGTCAAAAAGCATCAAAATAAAGTTTTGTAACCATAACTAAAACTTTGGCAATATTTGTTGTCAGTATTTTTGTGCTCTATAATGGTGGTGAAAATACACTTCTAGGTAGATTTGAAGATTTTGGTAGTGTTATAACATGTAATTTGCCTATATGGATGTGATTGAAGTGATATATTTCCATGTGGAGGTCCCAACGTTATAAATGGCAGTTGAAGCTCAAGAAGTTGCTTGATTAATGCGAAAAAGTTAAATTTGTTGGACCTATCACTACAACTTGTCCAATGGATTAATCTCAAAGGTTTCACCTAAAAACTTGGGGTAAGATTATAGGGATTAAATAGGTATGGTAAGGATCCAATGGTTCATATAAATTACTTATAATTTTTTTTATGTGTGTTTGAACTTAGGCTAAAACATTGCAATTTTTTTGTATTGGGAAGGGCATTCTTAAGGCTAGAATAGGTGGTGGGTTTATCAATCAGACCTAATGGAAGGATAAGAAACTGGTACTAGATGTCATGCACCTACATATATGTGTATTTAGTGTCAATTTTTAGTCAATAATCATCTAAACAATAGTTATGTAATCACAAATTAAACTTTGACATTTGTTGTCAGTGTTTCCATGCTCCAGAATGGCAGTGAAAATGCACTTTCAAGTGGATTTGAACATTGTGGTAATGTGATAACATGTAATTTGAAAATTTTAAGTGATCAAAGTGATATATTATTAGGTGGAGGTCTTAGAGGCATAAATGTCATTTAGAGCTCAAGAAGTTACTTGTTCAATGCCAAAAAGTTACATTTTTGGACCCATCACTGCAACTTGTCCAATGGATTGCTCTCGAATGTTCCATCTGAGTGATCCAAGGTGAAATTAGATGGATTAAATTGGTAGGTAAGGTATTTTATGGTTCATGTAAATGACTTATAGATTTCATTTTACATATTTTTGAACTTAAGCTATAAAATTGCATTTTTCTTTTATTGGGAAGTGCATTCTTAAGGCCAGAATAGGTGGTGGGTTTATTGATCGAGCCTGATAGAAGGACAAAAATATGGTCCTAGACATTATCCACCACCTTTACATGTTTTTATGTCATTTTTAAGTCAAAAATCATCAAAACAATAGTTTTTCAACCATATCTTAAACTTTGACACCATTGTTGTCAGTGTTTCTACACTCCAGAATGGTAGTGAAAATGCACTTTCAAGTGGATCTGAATGTTGTGGTGATGTGATAAAATTTAATTTGCCTATTTAGACATGATCTAATTGATATATTATTATGTGTATGTCTTAAAGGCATAAATGGTAGTTGGATTTCAAGAAGTTTCTTGTTTAATGCCAAAAAGTTGCATTTTTGGACCTAACATTGCAACTTATCCAACAATTGCTCTCAAAGGTTCCACTTGAGTGATCTAGGGTTAAATTAGAGGGAATAAAGAGTTAGGTTATGGATCTGATGGTTCATATAAATTACTTATAGATTTAATTTTATGCATGTTTGAAATTAGGCTAAAAATTGCATTTTTCTTATATTGGGAAGGGCATTATTGAGGCCGAAATAGGTGGTGGGTTTGTCGATCAGGGGTGATGGGAAGACAAGAACCTAATCATAGATTTTATATACCCCCTAGATGTGTTGGAAATGCTATTTTCAATCAGGAAGCATCAAAACTATTAGGTGAATATTTTTTTAACAATAGAATGATCACAAAATGGTGATTTTAGCCACAATATGATGAGATAAATCTCTCCTCTAAGCAAGGGGAGGCTCCCTTTTATTGTTAACTAACACAACACTTAATTATTTACACTTATTTATAATAATTTTATCATAGAGGGTGTTTTCATATCATCCAATTCACTTTTTTTAGAATTGATGTTCAATCACAAACTTCCTTACATTCTTTGTGATATACTTTTAAAATCTAAAATCACGTTATGAACCAAATATTGCTGATATTCAAATTTGTTAGTTAAAGATTAATGAGAACAATACCAATAGATTAAAATTAAGAGATAGAATAAAGTGCAGCCCAAAGTCTTCACCTTATTTCCAATAAAGATAAAAATTGTTTAAGTTGAATAACTAGCAACCCAAAGTCTCCTCAACAATTCACTTTCAATGAGAATAAAAATCTAGTAACTAAAAAGTAGCTCAAGGACTCCAAAATCAGCTTACCAGCACCTTATGACTTATATAAATTCATACCATGTTTCAATTAATTACATACGAATATCTCTAATACAACACAAATTTATTTCAACTCTAAGATTGAAAGTTCACCTGCTTTCTCATATATTGATTGACAAAAGATTTACAATTTGAATTCAAAGTTTCAATATTTCTCATCAATTTTGGTAGCACTTCAATTCTATAGCAATTATTGATATTTTTTATAAAGAGCATCCTCCTATTTATAGAGAGGAGCTATGAATAAAAATAGGAAATATATAAATACATTGAGTTATTCATTGATAGAGTCCTATTTGACTTAGGACTGTGTACTTTTCCTATGTGAACAATGCACCAAACAAAATTACACATGAAAAGTTACAAAAATAAACTAAGTTTCCCTAGACACATGAATTTATTCATTCTTGTTCTTCTCCTTATATGCTTCGTATCTCTTCAGGGTGGATTGAAACTCATTATTATATGGCCCTGATGTACTTCTAGAGATAGCAAGGACCCTTATGATGGAATCCACTAGATATGTTGTCACATCTTTTATTTTATCCAATATCCTTTGAAATTTATTCATTATGACTTGGAACTCAACTGGTTCATTAATGGAGTCCAGCATGAATGTTTCTATCTCAATCTCTATTTAAATCAAAAGATGTGAACTCTTGAACTACTATTTCTATAGGAAGAATTTCTTGAGAGTTATCTTTAACTTGGTAAAGAAATTATCCAATCCTATTTGTAAGATCTAACCCCTTATTAGAGCACATATCTTTTACTTCTTCAAGATCATTAAATTCTTGAGAAATTGATTCTTATTCTTTATTACCTCTTTGTATTTTATGAACACTTTTTTTCTTGGAGTGACCTTCTATTCAACTAAGAGTTCTAGCTTGAATTGGTGCAACTGAGTCTATGTATGAATATCATTATCTACTAACCTTTATAAGAATTATGTCATGTTCACATGACCAATTTATCTATCTTTGATATGATCAACATTGGATTTAATTGTAGACATTGGGATCACTTATAATTTTTATTTCATGGCTCTCTTAGCAAGAGAAACCTTTATTATTGGTTGAGAAACTGCAAGAGAGTGTTCACATCCTTCAGAGTTAGCATATTTTTCTTTCAGTAAGAAGCATGCAAAATTGGATAATAATTGCACCTGTGTATGAGGTAGTAAATCACTTCATGTAGTTTGGAGAATTTTCTTTAAACTACACCATGGGGTAGGTATCTGGTGTAATCCAAAGAAAATTCTCTGATCTACATGGGTATAAAATTTTTAGGTGTAGTTAAAATAATTTTTTTCAATCTATACCATATTCTATGAGTATTGGGTAAGACATAGTGCACTTTAGAGAAAATTCTTCAAAGTGCACCAACAAGATGGGGTGAAATTCAAAGAAAATTCTTTGATGTGCACCAAAATGAACTTGGTGAAGTTTGGATAAAATTATTTGATGTGCACCAAAGTGAACTTGGTGTAGTCTAGAAAAAATTCTCTAACTTGCACCAAAATGAACTTGGTGTAGTCCAGAAGAAATTATCTAACTTGCACCAAAATGAACTTGGTGCAATCTAGAGAAAATTCTTTGACTTGCACTAAAATAAACTTGGTGCAGTCTAGAGATAATTCTGACTTGTGATAAAATCAACTTAGTGTAGTTCAAAGAAAATTCTTTGACTTGTACCAAAATGAACTTGGTTCAATTCAGAGAAAATTCTCTGACTTACACCAAAATGAACTTGGTGTAGTCTGGACAAAATTCTCTAACATGCACTAAATTGAACTTGGTACATTCTAGATAAAATTATCCAACTTGAACCAAAATGAACATGGCACAGTCCAAAAAAAAATCTAAGTTACACCAAAATGAAAAATTCCCTCAAAAGACTATTTTTTTTAGGATAAACAAATTCAAGAAGGTAATGATTGGCCTCATTTTTATGTGCTTAGATCTCATGAGCTATGAAATAGACAAGTTTCATAGCATTATCTTATGAATTGAGCCTACTAAATTCAAGGATAATAGTTGGCTCTAATTGGGGAATTTCCTTCAAGCATTCTTTGAAATGTTTGAAGGAAAGAGAAACCTAGAAATCTAAGTGCCTTTCTCCATTGGGTTACAAAGTCAAGTAACAGACAAGATGAGAAAAAATAAAAAATATAATAATATAAAAATATATACAAAATGTATAAAATTATTTGTAACTTTACTAATTGAAAAGATTCAGATGTTATCATTTGATAAAATGATCAAGTTTATCAAAACATCTTTCTAGAGAAACCAATGCTTTAGGAATTTTATTTCCTTTTAGTTTCAAAAAAATTTCACCAGTTTCCTCATTCACCTCAAATATTGATTCTTGAGGAGTAGAATTACTCCCCTCAAAGTATGACTCAGTAAAATATTATGCCTTCTCCAAAAAGGCATCTTCATCTATGGTCAAGTAGTAAGGGCCTATTCTAGAGGTTTAAAAGAGAATTTGAAATCTTAGATCCTTAGTCTTTGTCATGATATACTTTACAAGTTTTTATGGATGAATCTTCTACATCATGCCTTTAACTGGTATTCTGGCCTCAAACCAATCTATGTTGATTTCACCACCAACATCTTTGCAAAAGTTGTCTCAATAAAACCCCATATGAGGCTAGAATGTCAGCCACTAGAATTATCATTTTGATATTTTTCTTTAGAAATGTAGCAAATTCAAATTGTGCATCCTCGATTTGGCCTATGAGAGGTACTTGTTTATTTTCCATTGAGAAGTAATGGCCAATTGTTTTTGTCAGAGTTAAGCCCAAAGTAGTGGCTACTTTTGTTGGCATCACATTGTCAGAGGCACCTGAATCAATGACATAATTATTGAGCTTACAACCATTGACAAAAAGGGAAATATATAAAGGTTATATTTTTATAGAGTTAGATGTAGGAGTTACAACCAAGTTATTTTGATTTGGTTTAGGATTAACAGGTGGACTTTTAAATGAGATCAGATTGGAATTGGCTACATTACCCTTAACAAACTTTGCCAATCTTTCAAATTGGTTGAGATTAGATTGGAGGTACTCAACATCTGACATTTGTATTTTTGTCTTCTTAGCATGGTCTATGAAATTGAAAGCTAGATATGGGGTAGCTAAGGAAGATAAGACATTTTAATTTTTAGGTTTAAAGTTTTGGGCACTAGGTCTAGACATTGAAGGAGAAGAGGTAGAATTATGAGGAGTACTTACTTGTTTATCTACCATCACATCCTTTGGTCAAATTGGTAAAGGATTTACTCTTTAGAAATTATAACCTCATTTCATGGTTAATCTTTGATCTTAACTTTATCAAAATTATGCTATTGACTTATTTGACTTTGTGAATGGGTAAAGATGACATAAGATTCACCTTATATATCTTATTCTTGTTCAGTGTCTTCTTTTTCAAATTTTAGAAACCTGATATCAAAGTCGCTAGCTTCTCCTTCATCATCTCTGATGAAAGGAGTTGCATCTTCTTCTAGAACATATTCCAACTCTAGAACATCATCATTTTTAGGTTCTAACTAATTGACTACTACATTATCTAGAGTTGCCTCCAATGTAAGCCTTGATTGTGGTGAAGGAAGCTTATTATAATTTTGATTTCTTATAACATTGTTGGAATAATTAGAAATATTTAGATATGTTATCCTTTTAACATCCTCATATGAAGGAAAAGACATGCCTTGAGACATTTGCTTCTTACATGTAATAAACTCATTTTCTAGCTTTTGAACCATATGATCGATAGTGCTAGAAGAAGGTGAAGTTATAGAAGGCTACCCTCTAGGCTTGATAGAATTATTTCTCACCTTCCCTACTAGGATCAAATCATCTTTTAATTCAGTGGCCAAACTTTGAGCATTATCAATATTAGTTGGATCTACTCTTCATAAAAGAAAACTAACCTCAAGAAATTGAGAATTAATGAAGAAACATTTCAAATTCTCAATCATAGGTTGAGAAACCAATGGAATTCTATTCCTTAACTTATTTAATTTTGCCATGAACTCACAAATGGGCTCATGTGCTTCCTTCTTCATTTGTGTGAGTTGAGACAACAAGGTATAAACATCTTCTATAGGCTTGAGCCTTACCTCAAACTTAGTCTTAAGTGTAACCCAATTATTAAAGCACCAGTTGCAATATGATAAATGAATCAGCAACAACACCTCAGAGTGTTTCTACAAATAATATTATAGAAACATCTTCATGTTCCACTCCAAGAACTCCACATGAAATTTATAATGTGGTAATATGTTCATCTAGATGTTTCTTTCCATCACCATAAAACTTGGTAAATTTTATTTGTGAGCCACAAGGTAGTTCATGAGATGGTGGTGCCAAATTCAAGGGACCAAAAGCAGTCCCCTATGGATCTTGAGCTACCATTCTTTGTGGATTATATGGAGGTATGAAAAACCTTTGCAAAGGAAAAATAGAAAAAACTCTATGAATTTTAGAAGCTTCTCCTAGTATAGGAGATCTTGTATTTGTAGGTGGAAAACTTATTATACATTGAAGAGGTGACCTTACATGTGTCAGCAAAAGATCAAAGTTATTTTCTTACAATAACTCAAATGTTGGATCAATGAGTCCCACTACCCTTTTACCATGAGTGTAGCTTTGTTCTACAAAAATGTGAAATTACTCAAAAATAAAAGAGATTAACTACAACAAAATAGTAGCAAATAATAAGGTGCTGGTCTATTTCAACTGAATGATTGTAAATCCTGGTTTCTTGATCAAAATCCCTAGCAGAGTCACCAAAAAATATTGGGTAAATATTTTGTTAACAATAGAATGATAACAAAATGGTGATTTCAGTCATAGTATCATGAGATAAATCTCTCCTCTAAGCAAGGGGGGCTCCTTTTTATTGTTAACTAGCATAACACTTAATTATTTACACTTATTTACAATAATTTTATGATAGCAGGTGTTTTCATATCATCCAATTCTCTTTTTTTAAAATTGATGTTCAATCAAAAACTTCCTTATGTGAACTAGGAATTTTACTAACAAGAGAAGATTAGTATGGTGTTAGTGACAAAATGCACAAAAAAAATTGACAAAGAACACACTAAGCTAACACTTTCATGCCTAGTTACTAGGGTGAGCTTAGTAACAAAAACAAATGACAAACACAACTAAAAAGTAAGGAATAAAAAATAATAATTCCTTCACCTTCCTTGGATTCTCCAAATGCCTTTGTAGTAGTGGTTTTCTCAATTTTATGCTTATGAAGTCCTTGGCAATGGAAGCTTGTCTACCTACATCTCTCCTTAGCACCTTTGTCTTGTGGCTTGGCTTGGCTTGAAATCAATTTGGCATGGTAACACTAGTTATATGAAGCTTTTGAAATCAATCCTACATTATAAATTTACACAAATTAAGCTTTGAATATATTTGAGCATAATAACTTTGCACCAAAATAGCTTAGAAATGATGTTCATAGCCTCTCTATTTATAGATTTTTGAGATTGATCAAAATCAACCTGAACCATCCATCTCAAGATTGAGATGTGTGGCTAAGGATTAATCTAATTTTTCAATTAAAATTGATAAATAAGATCATCAATATTTGGGATAGAGGATCAATTAAGAGGCATGGATGGCTTTGATGAGGCATAGGAGGCATGAATCCTAATATTTGTGGCATTTATGGCCTAAGGATGTCTTTCCAAGAAATGAGGTCACCTGATGATACATATATTCAATATTCATTTCCAAAATAAAGTATTTAACAAGTTTCCATGGAATTATTAATTAGTCCCTAATTTAGTTTAATTAGCTCTTAAGCATGATTAAGCACTTTTTGCACAAATTACTCAAATTGATCAGAATGCCTTGTTATTGGTCCAAAATTTGACTAGATTATAATTAGAAGGCAATGTCAGATGGGTTGGATCCATTATCCCATTTAGGATGTTACCAATAAATAATAATGAAGGCACATGTCTTGCACAAGAGATTTGATAGGAAAGACCAGTCCAGAGCACCTAGGTGTGAAATTAGCATTTTGACTTGAAATGATCTGATGAAAATTAGTTGGCTCATAAATTGCATTTCCAAATTTAGGGATATCCTATCTATAATTGGAACTTTAATATATCAATTTCAACTCATTTAATGAATTTTAGTGTTTTTAGGCTAAATTGTGCATTTTGGTAAAAATTAGTCAAAAGCTTGATTAGAGGTTATTGGTGGCCAGATTTAGGTGTCTATAGTTTGCCCCTATTTTGGAAGATGTTGCAAACCATAGGCAAAGTAATGTATTCTCAAATAATGAGAGATGGCTTGTATTCCAAGAAGATGATAGTTGAAGAACAAAGCACCAAATGGTGTTTTTAAAATCCTATTATGATGTCCCCTTGAGGGATTAGCCATCATCTATGTTGATGAATGGTCCCTCAAAAATAAATAAGAAGAAAGGTGGAATTAACCCATGGTTGAGATTAATCCAAATGAGAAAATGCTTGTATGCATTAAGTTAAAAAAGATGTTGATTTGCCCAAAGGCAATTATAATCAAGAATAAAAGTCCAAAATAATGATTTGCCCATAGGTGGTTATAATCAATAAGAGGACCTAGATTGGCTAAAGATGATTGTGTCCCAGTTAGGGTTGATTAGTAGGTATAACTCAAGGATATAACCTAGAATACAGATTAAAGATGAGCAAGTGCAAAGTGATGAAAGATATAGATAGAGGATTAAGATTGAATAGTGTGGATGATTTAGTTGTACCTACCAAACAAGGAGATGCTCATTCTGATTAGAAATGATACAACTAGAATGGGAAATGGGTTGATTTGATAAAGGGTGGGATGGGAGGATTTGCCAAGGTGCCAAGGAGAAACTTATGAAGCTCTATTGATTTTATACCTTCTTGAAGCTAATTTTTGTTATGGCATGTGATGGTAGGCTTCATGATATAACACCTTGAAGACTTGGCCAAAATATGCATAAGGATTGACTCTAGATCCAATAAACACTTGAAAATAATGCACCAATGATAAAAACCATGATGAAAATGTTGACATATGAATATGGATGGAATCAATAATAATGTGTGCAAGGAATCACCCAATGAACACATATAGACTGAGTCGAGGAAACATTGCTAAAAATAAACAAATAGGCAAGCAAATAAACAAACAAACAAATAACCTGAAATAAAAAATAAATAGAAAGCCTAAAAATAAAATAAAATGAAAGCATCATAATAATGACCATGCCCCAATAAGATAGATCAAGGATAACTGACTAGGATTAGAAAGGACAAATTTTTTTGGATTTTTGAAATGTTATGAATGTTTATAACATTTTGAGGTGTCTTAACTCATTAGAGAATGACAAGATACCTAGTCACAAAATGGCAAGAGTGTTTGGCTTAGGTTGCTTGTAAAATGGTGAAAGTGTATGGAAAGGGGGATTGAGTTGACCTTAACATGAATTGAGAATGACCCACATAGTCCCAAAATGATCTCAAGTCATAATAATTTCATCCACACAAAAGGTGATGAAAAACTAATTGGGTCACAACAAGTTCACAAATCTGGTAAATGGCCAATCAAATGAAAATAGTAATGGCTAGGTGATGTGGTAATGCATGATAAATAAGTATTGCCTCTAGTTTATCCATAGGTGCTTATAACTAGGATATAATGACATAGGTCAATGATATTAATTTATGCATAGGTAGTTATAATTAATAACAAGACTGGTGAGACACTGATTTGCCCATAGGTGGTTATAATTAAGCTGACATAAACATACTTAATAGGATGAAAGATGTCTTACCACATCAACTATCACACTACTTTCATAGACTATCATTGTAAACACATAATTGATTGATTATTAAAACTTGATTGGAATCCCCTCACAAAAGGTGTGGGAAGAACCAAATGAACTAAGATCAAAACAACATTGGGTAGGATGACTAAAAATAGGCTTTGGTCTAGATAAGAATGGAATGGTTAGATGGCACAGTCTTACGAAGGATAATTATGGTTTGATAAATTAGATAAAATGGTAAGAAGGTTGCCTCTAGGTGATGGGGTAAATGGATGGAATCTACAATAATGGTAAATAGGCATATGTAATAATGTCAATGTCATGACAATGTGAAATGGTATGGTACATGTTTTTGGCCTAGGTGTGGTTTTTGATTCTATTGTTTTTGTTGATGGGGAGATACGCATCCTAATCAACAAATGATAAAAAAAATACTTGATCATGTTAATTGTTAGCCCACACCTCATCTAAAAAGCTACTCTATCAAGAACTCAATAAAGATTTGGATTTTGAGAATACTTTTGTGATCTTCATTGGTCATTGATTATGATTCCTTCAAACATCGAGATAAGGTATCTTTGTATCCTTTTCAAAGGAAAGTGCAGCCATGGATGGTAAATAAAGACAAATAATGGATGGTAAGTTTGACTATGAAATGGAATGGTAGATGATAATGGAATGTGGAATGGTTGGAAAATAAATGAAGATCAGGAATTTTAGCCATACATAATGTTACTGATGCTAGATTTGACATAACTTTGGTTGTGGTGGGGCTGAAGACTTGTTATCTTGATAAGACCACTAGATTTTGTTTTTGTTTGATGTTAAGAGTAGCTACCATCTGATTAGGCTATATATTAGAAGCTATTTTGATTTGATATTTGATTTCATTTTCATCAAGTAGTGAAGAAATTTTATGCTCAGCTATTGGTGGCTCAAAGAGGTTTTCACCAATAAATTTGTCCTGATTTTCCCGTAGTGCCTTTGAAAAGGTTTCACTAATGAACATTGGATTTTGAATTTGATTTTCTTCTAGCACTTTTGAAAAAGTTTCACTAGAAGATGTTGAGTTCTAACTTTAATTTTACCCTAGTGCCTTTGAAAAGGTTTCACTAGGAGAGTGTTTTTCTACTATATGAATGTGGTCTTGGCCTCCTTCCTCTTCTTCAATTGTTATGTCACCATGGATGTATTTTAATAAAGTGTGATTTTTTTGATCTCAATCGACACTTGTGAGAGATGGAATGTCAATGATATAGCTATTTTGGTTGATGGTAATGGCATATAGAATTGTAATGGGATGGGGAGAGGATGCATAATCTTTGTAGAAGATACTATGATAACTCATGTCAAAGCTGAAGTACTCATCCTCAAAAACTATAAAAGGATCATAAATATATTCAAATTGATCTCTAAGGCATGCATAACCAATGTTTTAAAAATCACTAACATATTTTGTATCTGAATATAATTCTTACACAAGGGACTCTAAATCAGATGTTGAAACTGATCTTGATTTAGATTCTAATGGTAAATCTGATGTCAGTTCAAGAATAAAACCTAACTCTAACTTTGATTCTTCATCTGATGAGTACTATATTACAATGATGTCTTATTGAATATTTGGTTTTAGATAAGTAATGACCTATGATGGCATAATGGGCTCTATAAAGATTGTTTTGTCAAATTGAGACTCCTTGATAATAGGAAATAGGTTAAGATACAACTCCTCAAAGACTAGCTTGTTAATAAGAGGATCTTAAAAAATAAGCACATGGTCAAGGTAATTATTTTCCCAAAGGCAATTATAATTATTAAAAGGTGACTTGACAAAGACTAGATCATCAATATGAGACTCCTCGATAACTAGTATAGGATCAATAGGTGATTCGTCACAGGTTGACTTATCATAAGTGGTTGGTTCAATAAAAACATCTTGGATTGGCTGGTTCTCTTGGCCTTAATTTTCAATAAGTTAGAAAATACCAATTTTGAACATAGCTTGGTCTTCAAAAGATTGGATCAATTGAGGTTTGGATGGGATTGATTATGGATGAGGAATGGCTTGTGGTTGGATAATGATAGGGCCTTGGGGAGCATGATTGCTTGGATGAGCCAAAGAATGAAGTTTTGAAATGGTAATGATAGGGAAGTATGGATCTTTTTTATTTACAAAAGCTAAAATACTAGGTCCTTGAATGATGAAAGGATATTACAGAGCTTGATTGCTTGCACAAGCCAAAAGATGAGGTCTCAAAATGGTAATGATATTCCTTGGATATTGTAGAGCTTGATAGATCATATAATCCAAAGGAGGGTTAGGGGTAGTCGATGATTGGATAAAAAAAGGATGCCATGGAACTTTATTTCTTGCACAAGCCAAAGCATCAAAGTCTTCCTTATAAACCATATCATCCCAATTATGAGTTGTCTCATTAACTAGTTCTTGACTATGTTCCATATACTATTTATTATAAAGAGGGTATGGATCCATATCCAAAACAACATTGTCTATAGTTGGGTCTTCAAAGTCCTCATCACAAGCCTCTTCATACCAATCTAGGTCTTGAGTTGGATCATGAGTTGGTTTTTGACTTTGTTCCCAAGAATGATTATTATTATGATGAAATCTTAAAAAACAAAAAGGCTTATATTTCTACAAACTCTAAAAGACTACGTCCAAAGGACAAATGGTTTAAACTTAGTCTAACTTGGTCGAAGGGGTGGAGCTATATCTCCAATGTGGTTTGAAAGTGGAGCTGTATCTCCAAAATGATTTATGATAAGACTTGGCATAAAACAATCTAACATCAAATATCTAATGTCAAATGACATTTACACAAAAGGTCAAGTGTCTAAATAAAAACTAAGATGTTAGAGATCTAGGTCAAAGTGTTCCAAACAAGGTCTAAATTAGGAAAGGGAAAAGTTGAGTTTCTAGGTCTTTTGTCCAAATGTGGAGTCAAAATATAGGCTCAAACAAATATGCATATGCTAGGAATTTTGGCCAAATGATGTTAAAAACTAGACTTGAAACAAAGGTATGATGTCATTTGATTTAATCTAAGAAGTTTGGAAACAACTTTGACATAAACCCGGTACATGGAATCAAACATAAAAATGATCAATTGGCATAAAGCATAAGACAAAAGGCTCTTTGAATAAAGACTATGTTTTTTGAAATAAAGGCACAAACAATGATGAGGATAGGCATTAAAAAAATAAACCATCAATAATTTTCAAATTTGGGTAATCGATTAACCAAAGTTGTGCAACCTAAAAGATAAAGATCTATGTATCAGCCCCATGAATTGAGGCTTAAATAGAAATCAATCAATGTATAGATCCAAAATTAACAAGGCTAATTGAAAACTCAACATTGAAAACTAGGATTTGACCAAACAAGCTAGACAATATTGGACAACATGATGGCATAAGACAAAGCTCCAAATGGTAGACATGACATGGTTTGAAAAAAATGGTTTTTGGTACAAGGTAAAACAAGTCTTTAGACAAACTAAGTAGCCTAATGGTGTAAGCATCCTTGAATGATGTGGTCAATGCTATGTTTCAAAGACTCAAAAGGCTCAAAATATTTTGACATGATTTGGGCAGCATAATGCTACCCTTTGCAACTCAAATGACACACACACAAACAAGTTTAACAAAAATTTCAAGGCACAAGTGTGGTATAAAATGACCAACATAATGTAGCTTTAGACAAAAGATTGATGCATAAAAAAATTGGTTTTGACATGGATTTATGAATAAACAAACAAGTTTTAGTCTCAAAACATACCAAATGAGAAAATGATCCAAAAATACACTAAGTATAATCGTCCAAATTCTAGCAAGGTTATGGCAATGTGGGGTTGACTAACTATCAAGTTTTTGAACATTTCTAGGGGAATTAATTGCATAATGACTTTCACATCAAAAAATGTAAATAAAAAAGCATGGAAATTGGGTGACCATGGAATTATATAGTTTTAAAAATGTTTAGTCATTTTTACAACCACTACATTTTACTATTTGATCATTGTAGTGCGATGTCTAAATGTAGATACATCCCGTGTGCAACTCAGAAGGAGTAAGTGAAGTCAATGCTGAGAGATGAAAACTTAGGTCAAAACTTCCCTAAATAAATGATATGAGGTAATGATGTCCCCCTCTAAAACCATAATGTAATGAAATGAAAGACTAGTAAAAAGACTTTAGGGTATTTTCAATGTCACCCAAACTTTGATGAGTTTTTGGGGAGTGCTTTAGGCAACATTCTTTCTAAACCTTAGACTAGGATTTTTTTTAATAGGAATGGCGATTTTGATTCCAAGGGTTCCCTAAAGGGGAAAAATGGAAGATCATACATTCAACACCCCTCTTTTTTCCAAACAAAAATCTAATGTAAACAACTAAGTTAATATAAAATCTTGAAAATGTGAGTTCATTTTTAACCCCAAATTCAAAAAATGAAGTGGTGTTCATTTGAACCCTTGGTATTAGTTGTAAATTTGAAAACTAATTCTAAAAAAACTTATTTAAACACCTTAAATTTTACTTTAATCACCAAAATAATGTTTCTAATTCATTTTAAAACATGCAAAATATGTTCTAAAACATGATTTATCAACCTTGAAATTAGCTAATTACCCATCTACCCTTAAGGCATCAACCCAAAAGAAAATATGTTAGATTATAAAATTTAAATATATTTTATGAATTTTATAAAAAAATTGTGAAACTTGAAGCTAAACTAATGTCAAATTCTAAAAATTTAGGAGAAAACATTTGGTTTTAAAAAAAAATCATCCAAAATAGAGTCTATATGACCCCAAACCAAGCATTTTAAAATGGCCTATTATCTCTCAAGTTTTGTGTTTTTAAGAAAAACATAGTGACTAACATCAATTATATAATTGATGATGGTTACACTTACTAACCGATGATGGTTATCTAACTAACATCAGTTATACCAATAGTGATCGATGATGGCTATGCCAGTCGATGATGGTTTTACTAATCGATGATAGTTACTGTGTAAACCTGTGATAAATAAAAATGGTAAAACAAAGTTAGAAAGTCAAATTTCAAGAGTTTTAATGATCTAAATAAATATTTTAAAGTTTCATAATGATCTTATTCATGTGTGGGATGCATTTGGTCCCATTAGGCATGCCATTATGTGAACTAAGAATTTGATTAAGAAGAGGAGATTAGTATGGTTTTAGTGATAAAATGCACAATTTTTTTTGACAAAGAACACACTAAGCTAACACCTTCATGCCTAGTTACTAGGGTGAGCTTAGTAACAAAAACAAATGACAAACATAACTAAAAAATGAATAAAACACAAGAATTCCTTCACCTTCCTTGGATGCTCCAAATGCCTTTGTAGTAGTGGCTTACTTAGTTTTGTTCTCATGAATTCCTTGGCAATGGAAGATTGTCTACCTCCATCTCTCTTTGGCACCTTTGGCTTGTGTCTTGGCTTGGCTTGGAATCAATTTGGCATGGTAACACTAGTTGCATGAAGCTTTTGGAATCAATCTTACATTATAATTTTGCACAAATTAAGATTTGAAGATATTTGAGCATAATAAATTTGCACCAAAATATCTTAGAAATGATGTTCATGGCCTCTTTATTTATAGATTTTTGATATTGATCAAAATCAACCTAAACTATCCATCTCAGGATTGAGATGTGTGGCTAAAGATTAATCCAATTTTGCAATTAAAATTTATAAATAGAATCATCAATATTTGGGATAGAGGAGAAATTAAGAGGCATGGAGGATTTTGATGAGGCATGGAAGGCATGAATCTTGATATTTGTGGCATTTATGGTCTACAAATGAGGTCACCTAATGATGCAGATATTCAATATTTATTTCCAAAACAAAGTATTTAAAAAGTTTTCATGGAATTCTTAATTAGGCCCTAATTTGGTTTAATTATATCTTAAGCATGATCAAGTAATTTATGCACGAATTACTCAAATTGATTAGAATGCCTTGTTATTGGTCCAAAATTTGACTAGATTAGAATTGGAAGGCAATGTCAAATGCGTTGGATCCATTATCCCATTTAAGATATTACCAATAATAAATAATGAAGGCACATGTCTTGTGTAAGATATTCGATAGGAAATATCAATCCAAAACACCTAGGTGCAAAATTGACATTTTGACTTGGAATGTTATGATTAAAGTTGGCTGGCCCATAAATTACATTGCCCCATTTAGGGATACCCTAGCTAGAATCGGCACTTGAATATATCAATTTCAACTCATTTAATGCATTTTAGTAGTTTTAGGCCAAATTGTGCATTTTGGTAAGAATTGGTCAAAAGCTTGATTGGAGGTTATTAGTGGCCAAATTTAGGTGTCTACACCTTACATTCTTTGTGATATAATTTTAAAACCTAAAATCACTTTATGAACCAAATATTTTTGATATTTAGATTTGTTAGTCAAAGATTAACAAGAACAATACCATCAAAGTAAACTTAAGAGATAGAATAAAGTGCAACCCAAATTCTTCACCTTATTTCTAACAAAGATAAAATTTATCTAAGTTGAATAATTGGAAGCCCAAATTCTCCTCAACAATTCACTTTCAATGTGAACAAAAATATAGTAACTAAAAAGTAGCTTTAAGACTCTAAAATTAGTTTATTGGCACCTTCTAACTTATAGAAATTCACATCGCATTTCAATTAATTACACAATAAAATTAAATGGAAAAGACATAAGAACATCTCCAATACAACACAAATTTATTTCAACTCAAAGATTGAAAGTTTACTTGCTTTTTCATATATTGATTGACAAAAGATTTATAATTTGAATTCAAAGTTTCAATATTGCTTATCAATTTTGGCAGCACTTCACTTCTATAGCAATTGGTGATCCTTTTTACAAAGTGAATCCTCCTATTTATAGAGAGGAGCTATAAACAAAAATAGGAAATATGTAAATACATTGACTTATTCATTGACATAGTCATATTTGACTTAGGACTGTGTACTTTTGCTACATGTAAAATACACCAAACAAAATTACAAATGAAAAGTTACAAAAATAAATTGTCTTTAAACACATGAATTTATTCATTCTTTTTCTTCTCTAGATATGCTTTGTATCTCTTTAGGGTGGACTAAAACTCATTGTTATCTAGCCCCAATGTACTTATGGAGATGGTAAGGACCCTTATGATAGAGTCCACTAGATCAGTTGTCATGTCTTTGCTTTTATTTGAGATTCTTTAGAATTTATTCATTATGATTTAGAACTCCATCAATTCATCAATAGAGTCCAACATGAATGTTCCTATCTCAATCTTTGTTTGAATCAAAGATGTGAACTCTTGAACTACTATTTCTATAGGAAGAATTTCTTAAGAGTTATCTTTAACTTGGTAAGGAAATTATCCAATCCTATCTATAAGATCTAACCCCTTATTAGAGAACATATATTTTTCTTCTTCAAGATCCTTCATTAAATTCTTGAGAACTTCCTTCTTATTCTTCATTACCTCTCTATATTCTCTGAACACTTTTCTGCTTGGAATGACCTGTTCAACCAAGATTTCCATCTTAAATTGGTGTAATTGAGTCTATGTATGAATATCATTATATATTAACCTTTGTAAGAATTCTATCATGTTCACATGACCAATTTTTGTATCTTTGATATTATCAACATTGGATTTAACTATAGACATTAGGATCACTTTTTGGAATTTGTATTTCATAGATATCCTAACAAAAAAAACCTCTATCATTGGTTGAGAAACTGTAAGAGAGTGTTTACATCCTTCAGAGTTAGCATTTTTTTCTTTTAGCAAGAAGCATGTAAAAGTGGAGAAAAACTGCACCTGTGTACGGGGTAGTAAATCACTTCATGATTTCAAAGAATTTTCTCTAAAATACACTATGGGGTAGGTATCTAGTGTAATCTAAAGAAAATTCTTTGATATACATGGGTTTGAAAGTTTTGGGTATAGTTCAAAGAAAATTCTTTGATCTGCACCATATTCCATGAGTATTGGGTAAGGCATAGTGCACTTTGGAGAAAATTTTCTAAAGTGCACCAATAGGATGGGGTGTAATTTAGAGAAAATTCTCCAATGTGCACCAAAATGAACTTGGTATAGTTTGAATAAAATTATATGACATGCACCAAAATGAATTTGGTGTAGTCCAAAGAAAATTGTTTGACTTAAACCAAAATAAACTTGGTGCAGTCCAGAAAAAAATTTCTAACTTGCACCAAAATGAACTTGGTACAGTCTAGAGAAAATTATTTGACTTACACCAAAATGAACTTGGTGTAGTCTAGAGAAAATTATCTGACGTGCACCAAAATGAACTTGGTGAAGTCTGAGTAAAATTTTCTAAATTACACCAAAATGAACTTGGTGCACTCTGGACAAATTTCTCCAACTTGCACCAAAATGAAAAATTCCCTCAAAAGACTTATTTTTTTTAGGTTATACAATGCAAGAAGGTAATAATTGGCCTCATTTTTATGTGATTAGATCTCATGGGATATGAAATTGACAAGTTTTTTAGGGGTTATCCTATGAATTTATCTTCCTAAATTCAAGGATAATAGAAACCATAGTTTTGAAACCATAACCTAAACTTTGATAATATTGATTACCAATGTTTCTATCTTTCAAAATGGTAGTGAAAATGTACTTTTAGGTGGATTTTAATGTTGTGGTAGTGTTATTACATTTAATTTGCCTATCTATACATGATCAAAGTGATATATTATTAGGTGGAGGTCTTGGAGGCAGAAACGACAATTAGAGCTTAAGAAGTTGTTTGTTTAATGCCAAAAAGTTACATTTTTTGATCCATCACTGCAACTTGTCCAATGGATTGCTCTTTGTATGAAATTAAAAATGCATCATGTCTATGAATTAATCCTAGATCAGATAATATAGATCATACCTACACTTCGTATTGGAGTATACATTTGCTAAGTAGGAACATGACCAATATGGGGATCTGCTAGACCCAATTAGGGGATCACTTGTATCACTTGTCACAACATATCATGCTAGTAAGGGTTCAAAATCCTAAAATCTAACACAATCATAGAACAAACCTAATGGTTTCATAAGGTTTTTAATATTCAATCTATTTTAATAACAAGAAAGCAAAATCTAATCTAGTACTCACTAAAGCTTGTGACACAAAGTGGGGGTTAGAAATAATAAAATAAACAACTAAACTAAATATGCATTAAAATACATATACTCATGTCAATGTCTATATAATATTAAATATATGGAGACAAGAATATAAATGCATTATCTATCTACTCTTACAAATCATAAATAAAGTTAGGAATACTTACCTTTGAAGATGAACCCACCGAGCCTCAATCCTCCCTTGTCTAAGGTGCTTTGTAAGAAATTATTGTGGTATGTAAGGATAACCAAGATAAATCAAATATAGTATACACAACATATCTAATCATACAAAATAATTATCCAAAAGAAAAAATTCATATCTCCAAAGAAAGTATGGAACCCTAAGTTTTTTCCTCAAGTAGAATGGTCAATAAGCGAATGTTCACTCTCACTTCTTCTATAATAATTCTTCTCTTATGAAATGGTGGGAAATGACATTATATATATAGGTGGATCCTTCCCTAAATCCTTCTAATAATTTTGGCTATATAGGGTCAACCCAGTCTACCCAATGTGTTTTCGTGGATAATTTACTAGTTTTGTGTTAGGTTGGTCAAAAGGCTAACAAACCAAGAAAGTGAAAAGTACTCCTAAATTGTACTAGTCAACCTAGTACAATTAAAAATTAAAAAGGATGTTAAAGAAAGAAAATGAGGAAAGGAATGAGGAAATAGTGGAAGAGGTAGGATTGAGAAGAACAAGCTTAGGGTAAATGGTTTTAGAAGACAAGTGTGTAGATGGTAAGTGGCAAAAGGAACAACAATGTTACAAAGCACCGATGGTCTGCCCACCCCTTTCCTAATGCACCCCTTAAACCATGTACTCAAAGAGATTGATACTCTATAGGTTCCTAAAAGATACAAAGTGTCAATAAAAAATAAAAGTTTGAAAATATTATGTATATACATATGCCCCACTCAAAGCTCATCATGTGTCATGTAAGTGCAACACAGGATGGTGCTTTGAGATAAAACATGATAACACGCAATGTTGATGCTAAGTAAAGTGTAGTAAATAGAAAATAATATAAATTAAAGGACTAAATTGAAAAACACATACCTTTGACTTACCTTAGTGCCATAGATAAAGAAGTAGATTGTAATAAATGTGAAGGTGTCCAATGTAGAGAACACTAGACAAACCTATAGAAGTTAGTGCAAAAAATAGCCAAAAATCATAATTTTAGGAAGATAAGCATATGATAGTGGAACATAATCTCTACTCCATCATGAATCTAACACATTTTATGGTTTATAAAATAGATGAGTAGAAACAAATATATAGGCAAAACAAGGAATTTGCAAGATAATAATTGAAAGATTTGAATTTTGAAAAGTGATTTTAAATAGGGAAAAATATAAGTTATTTGTTATTTTGACTTGTGAGAGAAGAGAAAAAAAATCTTTGGAGAGAAAACAAGCTAGGATGGTGAGGAGATGACATTCTAGGCAAGGGGGAGATCTAGAGGTGGCAACAGGTGTACTATAGGTATACAACTAAGAATCTCAAACCAAATTTTAAAATTTGTATTAAATTAAGTGTAATTTTAGTAATTTGTTATTTTAATCATTTTTAGATGTCAAAATAGAACAAAATAAAATTTTAGGGGTATCAAATAGGAAGACGATAAATTGGTTTGAATGATTTAGGCAAAAATAAAGAAAATTGCACTTTTTTTAAAAATGCAAGGGGTCAGTAGGAAAAAAGCATTGGGTCGACCCAGTAGGCCAAAAAATATATAGAAACCACAATGCTAACCTTGTAGGTATGGGTTGACCCTATACATTCTATAGGTTGAAGGCCTAGCTAAGAGTTTCCAAGTAGATTGAAAAGGACAAAAAAGAAACTTAGCACTAGGGAGTGAAAAATAAGGGAGTTGACTCAATTTTTTTATTTAACCACGGCAAAATATAGGAAAATTTTGGTTAAACTAGTTTGAACAAAGAGCTAAAATGAGATGAAAAAGCATGAAAAAGGCCAAAAGAGGGATAGAATGGCCTGAAATGACCAAGTAAGGTCAAGAAGGACTAAAAAGGCTAAAATTAAGGTAAAATAAAGTAATTTATGCTTGTTTTTATTTTAAAAAGAATGTATTTTAACTATTCATGACATGGAGGAATTGATACATCCTTTATTATTTCTTAGGTGTAGGGATAATGGAGACTCTAGTGACTTATGGATGTAGTGTGGTAACCATATTTGATATAAAGGCTATCAAATAGAGATAGGGCTAGACTAGGGTCCATAGGTCTAGGTGAGATAACATATATGTGTTGAATCCCCCTCAGTATTGACTTGTTAGTCATGTTCCTCAGTTGTTAGGAATTATTGACTAACACCTTCAGATGGGAGGTGGATTGGGATACAATAAAGGTAGTTATCACATTAGAGGATGTCTATGCCATCTTGGGGCTTCCTATGGTATGAGCGTAGGTGATTGTAGGGATATCAAATAGTCTGGAGGAGAGGAAAGCCTAATCCATGTGGAATATAGGCTCATAGATGATACTACTAGGTAGGAGGGTGAGTATGTTTGATGTCTATACATCACATATTTTAGATATTCAGAAAGCTATGATAGTCCTAGTGACATAGTGGGTACTATGTCATAAGTCAGACAATAAGGTACCACTATTCATGGTAGCCTTGAGTAGGATAATGTTAGAGGAGTGAGTTCTATATGACCTAGGCTTAGTTATATGGGTATAGCTAGTACATGATATGTATGATATGCTAGTTAGAGGGTAGAGAACTATGTGACTGATCATATTATTAATAACTTAGATGTATGAGAGGTTTCCTATGTAATAGCCAATTGGGTTACCCCATGTGGTTGATGATAGGTTACCTCAGGTATAAAGATGGAGGGAGGACCAAGTAGCATAAGCCATGGCCCATGTGCTAGTGTTATAGTTAGTGAGATGTGCATACATCATGTGGTATCCATACAAGCACATAATAGCTATATGGGTGAGTTGGTACACTGTTAGACCATTGATAAAGAGGACATATATAATTAGAAACTATTTCTAGTGGAGAGAGACACATCTAGTGGCATGGGTGCCAAGGTAGATGGGCCTACTTCATTTAATAGCACTGATACTGATGCTTGAGTAGAGGGCTCATCATGTGAGCGAGCTATGGGGGAGGAGAGGATGAGGGAAACTAGTAGTGAAGCCAAATTTGAAGCCATATCAAGAATGAACATAGTTTGGTTGAGCATGATGAGGAATTAAGAAAGAGAATAGGGATGCAAAGGTAGAGATACCAAATGTACCACTACCATCTCCACATTGAGATGATCAATGACCACTAAGGACATGACATCGATAGAGGCATGAGACAAAGGAGAGAGTGGAGACTATTACCATCTTAGATGACCCCATAGGTAAGCCAAAGGAGATGATAAAGAGACAATGTAGGATATGACTAACATGAGCCATGGTAGATGGCTTTGATTTAAGGAGGCAACCTATAGAGGAGGTGCTAAGAGGCCACATAGATGGGGAGACTATGTTAGGTAGTCACATAGATGGCAAGACCATATTAGTTAAGACACAAATAGGTAAAAAGATGATTAATTTGTTTCTTAAGTTTTAATTTGGAAGAATAAATAGATATATATATATATATATATACATACATACATATATATATATATATTATAAGAGGTAATAGTTATCTAATATCCATCTTGTGTGATTTTGTAGGCATAATTGGGGATGAGGAGGAGAGATGGGGGTCCCTAGTGGGGGGATCACTCCATGACATCTTGGATGAGACTTTGTAGCCATACAACCCCATAACATTAGAGGATTTGAGTGTACCATCTACCCTAGCTTGGGTGAGCTAGTTCAAATTACTTAGAGAGATAGTGAAATAGATACAGACACAAAGGGAGAGGATGTATCCACCAACACTGATGGGTACTGGGGAGATATAGGCATGATAAGACCTATTAGATGAGAGAGATACACATCTAGATATAGTAGCATAGATGATAGAGATCTAGACTTAGTTGATAGAGTCACAAATGTAGGAAACACACCTATAGGTATAGGGATTGAGATCTTGGATGACCTCCTTACAACATACCATTCAGAGTAGTTAGACTGAGCCCTCAGTAGGTAATGTGTCTATGCCATGAGATAGATAGTATGGAGCCCAACCATAAAGTTGGATCATGGTATATGGTTGTATTTTTTGTATCAAACACATGATATATATATATATATATATATGGATCATTATTAGCATATTGTTGTTGGTTGTGTACGTTGTCATTTGATTCTATTTATGTATTATGGTTATGGTTATGGATGCTTTGGATATATTTCTTTCTAGTACATGTATTTAGATTTGTTTTATATTCTATAAGAAATATATAAGTTGTGGTTTCTTTTTTAGCATTATCACAAACACATGCATGGTTAAAAAGAAACATGCAAAAGGACTTGGAAAAATATAATCAATCAAGAAAATGTACTACACACTATTTCAAGCTGGGAAATGTGTAATAACAAGAAATGACTAAATATAAATAATTAATAAAAGGCAAAACAATATGGTAAAAAGGATTTTGCTATAATACAATGTTTGCACCAAATTAAAATGAGTAAAATCATACTAGTATCGCATTGTGAAGTATGACAAACAAAGTAATAAAATGGAATGTATGCAAAAGAGCAAAAATGGTATAAAAACAAATTAATTAAGTTAATCAATCATAATAAATCATGTTTATAAGTATGAAAGATAAAAAAAATTCAAAAAGATTGGTCTTAAATTAATCATACTAATTCAAGCTGAGAAGTATGAAAAATTCAAGAAATGGTTGAAATCTTACACACACTCAGAAAATAAAAAGATAAAAAGGTGAAAGAGAAATGAAGTAAGCATAAAACATACTAAATAACAAGATAGGAATCATGAAAAATGATGTGTAACTTCATAATCGATCGAGTCTTATCTCAAATTTGACACATGTAATTTGGATGGTGACTTGGGTATTGGAAAATTTGATAAGGAGGGTTGGGTCTTATCCATGATCTTACACTAAAAATAGACAAAGAGGGAACCAATAGGGTGGAATAAATATGAAAATTATGTAATAAAATGATGTGGGTATTATGAAGTAAAATATGGTAATTTGTGAGGATGGTTGGGTCCTATCCATGGTCTTATAACGTAACACACAAATGAAATCCCAAGGGTGGTGATTAGTACACCAAATAAAAAATCTCAAGAGGAAATATAAGGGATATAAGGAGTGAAAAATAGAGTATAAAAATCAAGACTTAGGCATCTTATGAGAATAACTTAGGAGGTAAGAGGAATATTAAGGACATGAGAAGACACTAAGTAACTAGTGGTCATCTATGTACAAAAGAAACCTGTTTGCTATAGACACAAAGCTTTGCAGGTAAATAGGTGTGCTACTAAGATCAACTCATGAAGGTATATTGGTACAAGGAAAATTAAACTAGACCAACCTTCCCACAACATTTTCCCCATTATTCAATACCCCTTATAAAGCCATCAGTCTACTAAAAAGATTAGGTACTTACATGAGAAAGTAGGTAGCACTACAAGATTTTTTGGTTTTTATTTTCCTCTTCTTTTATACTAACCTACCGCACCCCAAAGAAATTTGAATCTATTTGAAACTGAATATGGAGTTTGATATTTTAATATAAAAAGGAGATGTGCTTTGAATCACATATTTTAGTGTGATTAAACTTTTAAGAAGATTTTTTCCTTTTGATATCATTGCCTTTTGTTTAACTGATTTGGCTTTTAACTTTATTTTGAAGGACTTTTAGGATTCCTAGTCCATATGGATTTGGAATGGCCAATCATAAGAGAGATAGTGAGACACATGAATGAGCTATAGTCTAAGGCTAAAGGAAGCTAAATAACCAATATAAAGACTGACTAGGACACTTAGGATTGACAATGAACTAGCATGTGATCTCAAGTCTCAACCATGTATATTCTTAGTTTGTGAAAAAAAGGAAGAGGGAATAAAGAGATCCAAAGTGGACTAGTAAAGGAGATAGTAATGAGATAGATTATTTTCTAACTGATCACATGGTAAAGGGAGATAATAACCAAGGGGAATAGGGTTTGTATAACCAAGTCACCTTGACAAATAATCTATGAAAAATAAGGATACAAAATATAAACAATAATGAGGATATAAGAAAGAGAGAGTTTTGAGAAAAACTCTAGGGAAAAAGGGGAAAGCAATGATAAAGAAAAGACAATCATATGTGAAAATAAATGATAAGATAAGCAAGATATAGTATAATAAGTAAGATATCATGATATAAGAGAAGCAAAAATTTGACATAGTGTCAAATGATATAATAGATAAAAATAAGATTGGAGCACATGTCCAATCCAAATATAAATGTGAAAGCACCATGCATGTGCTCATAAATACTCATAAATATATCCACACACATTATCTAATACATCAGATAAATCTCTATGAAGTTATAATCAAATTGCTACTAAATTTTCATCAATCTTCAATGAATACTAGGCAAATACTTCTTTTCTTATCTCCTCAATGAAAAAATTAGGAATGCTCAAAGGATCATGCTGAGGAGGAAAGTTAGGCAAAGTCTAGTTAGGAGAATGCATGGGAACAAGATATATGAGAGGAGAAGGAATCACCAATGGAGGCATAGAAAAGACCATAGGAGGTGATGGAATCATAGGGGTAGAACCATGGGAAAAGAAGGAGAAGCCTTCTTGCAGGAACAACCTATGGTAGGGATAGAAAAAGGGGTGGGAATGGTTATAATATGATCTTTGAGATGTTGTTTTAGGATGTGATAATGATTAATGTGATGGGTGCCACATAGATGCCATAAATAATATACCTCACCATACTTAGGCATAAATTTAAGAAATACCTTTAGGGGAGGTATGGTCTTGTCTGATGATGGAGAAGAAGGATGTAAGGTGTCAAGATATTTTCACAACTTGTGATAATGTGTGGAATAATGGTTATTTGTTCCATGGAAAAAACATCTATCCTTATGAGTAGTTTTATTAGAAACACTCACAAAAAGGAGGTAAAACATGAGTGGAAGAAGCTGAAGAACACTCATCAACCCATTTGGTGGGTAGAGGAGAAATATTAGGCAAAGGAATCAAACCATAACCAAGGTAAGGTGATGATGAGGAAGGAATGGAACTAGTCTCAATAGAAGGAGCAATAGTATCAAAAATAAGGTTAGGCTCAACAATAGCAGGAGTGGGAATATGATCAACTATAGCAAGAGTGGGAAGAAGATAAATTATAACAAACTCTACTAAGGGAGGGATAGGATCTATAAAAGGTATAAGGAGGGTTGTACTAACCTTAGAGGTAAAATAATGATGGGAATTAGGGAACCTAAAAAAGTGGTAAGACCTAGTCATAACATGATCCATAAGCATAGTCCAATGTGGCTCCTTAGAAACTAGAGGTGTCAGTGCCATCTCTAACCTACAATAAAGGCTAAAAATGCAAAAATTAGGAACTATAAGTGAATGAAAATGATGAGATACACAAAAATACACAATTAAAGAAGAATGATAATGGATAGTTTTGGCATCATAGGCTTAAACAAGACTGCCTAACAATGAATCATCTAAAGAATAGCCATCATCATAATTCAAGGTGTGAATATCAATGACATAGGTAGGTATAACCTTATCATTCAATAAATAATTATGAATATAATGCCTAATCTTGATTAATACCATGGTAATGTCATTATAAGGAGGTTTGTGAGAATGAGGTTGTAAAGAAGTAGGAAGCTATGCGATGAGATGAGGTGAGATATCAAAAGTTTTCATCTTTAAGTTAAATTCATCAAGCTCATCATCATCATAATCTAAAAGGTTAGAAGGATTGTTACCAATGAACTCAAGATGACCATTGTAACCATAGGTTGAATTGACAAGAAAGCTAAGATGCTGAGACTCATGAAATGGAATGCTTGTTAAAGGCTCAAGAGTAGGAATATTGAAGACACCATGATCTTGGAATTGTTAAAAATTCTAAGGGTTAATGTCACATTGAATCCTATAAATGGTTCCATTGTGAGGGAATTTAACACATTGGTATGTGGAAGAATTAATAGCTCTCATATAGTGATTCCACGACCTACCAATCAAGATGTTGTACAAAAGGAGGAAGTTTAATATCATCACCTTCACATAAATAGTGATAGGTGGGATAAAAATGGGAAGCCACACACATCCTAAAAGAGGAATTTTATTTATATCATATCCTTGGAATATGCTGCATGTAGAATTGACACTGCATTATAAATACCCAAGAGTCTTAATGAAATCAAGAAAAGCAACACATGTTCCAAAACCCTCATCAATCAATGCATGCTTGACTTGGATATCATTGATTTAGATGCTAGTATTCTAAGGATGATTTTAGCTAGTTTGGGATGAAAGGGACTATATTTGAAATGATACATGCTTGGTATTAGGGCCTACCCCCTCACTTCATACACCATAGCAATAATGGTAATGGGTGTTTAACCAAAATATACCATTAACCATGCTTTGTCCTTGACTAAAGCATCAAGTCAGATTTCCCCTTGGTGATGAAATCCAAGTAGGTTGACCTAGGGTAGAATTTTTAAAAGTGCTTGTTTATGTTATTTTATTTGGCCATGTGTTCATAAAATAGAAATAGTGAAACCAAGAAATTAATTGAAAATATCCTAATTAAACTATGTAAACTATTCTAAGCATGTAAACAATAGAAAAAAAAGAAATGTGTGAGCTAGTTACTAATAGATATGAGGTTAATTCCATATTTAAAATAAGGTATAGTGTTGACACTATATGCATACAATATAGAATAGGGTTAATAGGTTTGAACTTGTACTATAAAATCAAGGTTTGAAAATGAACTAGGTAGGTAGTGTTGATCTGGTTATTCCAGACAACACATAGAACATAGAACTAGGTCAGTAGTGTCGATCTAGTTGACTATGCAAGGGCAATCTTGAAGACTATAAAATATGAAATGAAAGATATAAAAAAGATAAATAGAGAAGTAGAAATGAACCTTGATAGATTAAAGATGTAATGAAGGAAGATTGATGATGGATAACCTTGAAGTATGCTTGAGAAACCTACAAACTAGGTTGACAATATCAATCAAGTTGTACAAGAACCTACTAAAAAGTGATAAAACTATAAGGTTTGATTGGGTTGACCTAGTAGGTTGAACATAATGTTTGAAAGGTTGGAAACCTATATTGGGTCAACTAGGTTGATCCAGTTGCCTATTCCTAAAACTTGTGTATAGAGATAAAAGGCTAGGTTGATATAATCGATCCAAAATGTCAAAATATATGATAAAATAAATGAAATAAATGAAGTAAAAGGTGAAAAAATATTGCAAGGGTTAGTTCATGTCAAGTTCACCAAAATGTATGCAATCAAAAATGCATCATGTCTATAAATTAATCCTAGATAGAATAAGATAGATCATACCTACACTTCCGATTGGGGTATACATTTTTTAAGTGGGAGCATGACCAATATGGGGATCTTTTAGACCCAATTAGGGGATCACTTGTATCATTTATCACAACATATCATGCTAGGAAGGGTTCCAAATCCTATAGTCTAACACAATCACACAACAACCCTAATGGATTCCTAAGGTTTTAAGTGTTCACTCTATTCTAATAACAAGAAAGTAAAATCTAATCTAGTGATCACCAAAGCTTGTGGCACAACATGTGGGTTAGAAATAATAAAATAAAAAACTAGACTAAACATGTATTAAAAGACATATACTCATGTCAATGTATACCTAATCTTAACTACATGGAGAGAAGAATACAAATGCAATATCTATCTACTCTTACAAAGGAGAAATAAAGTTAGAAATACTTACCTTTGAAGATGAACCCACTGAGCCTTAATCTCTCCCTTGGCCAAGGTGCTTTGTAGGAAATTGTTGTGATATGTAAGTATAACCAAGATAAATCATCTCTAGGCTTCACAACCTATCTAAACATCTAAAAGACTTATCCACAAGATAAGATCTGTGTCTCCAAAGAAAGTATAGAACCCTAAGCTTTAATCCTCAAGTATAATGGTCAATAAGAAGATGTTCAATTTCACTTCTTCTCTAGTAATTCTTATCTTATGAAATGGTGGGAAATGACCTTGTATATATAGGTGGATCTTGTCCTAAATCCTTCCAGGAATGTCGGTTGTATAGGGTCAACCCAATCAACCTAGTGTGTTTTCAAATACAATTTACTAAAGTTTTGATAAGTCGGCCGAAAGGAAAACAAAAAAATAAAGTGAAAAATACCCCTAAACTATACTGGGTTGACTCAGTTGACCTAGTATAATTGACAATTAAAAATGATGTTAAGGCAAGAAAAGGAGGAAAGGAAGGAGGAAAAGACTAGAGGAGGTAAGACTAAGAAGAACAAGCTTAGGGTAAATATTTTTAACAAAAAAGTGTGTAGATGGAAAGTGTTAAAAGGAATAATAATCTTATGAAGCACTAATGGTCTATCCACCCCTTTCCCAGTGTACCCTTTAAGGCATACACCCAGAGAGATTGAGACTCGATAGGTTCTTGCAAGATACAAAGTGTCAGTAACCAATAAAAGTTTGAAAATATTATGTGTATACACTCTCTAAGGTTCCAATTGAGTTATTTAAGGTGATATTATAGGTATTGAAGAGGTGGTGGAGATATTTGATAGTTAATGGAAATGGATTACATGTTTTGTTTTACACATGTTTGAACTTGGGCTAAAAAATTAAATTTTTATTATATTGAGAAGGGTGTTCTTCAGTCTAGAATGGGTGTTGGATTTATCAATCAAGCTTGATGGGAGGCCAAGAAAATGATCCTAGAACTTAACCACCCACCCCTAAATGTGTTGGTAGTGTTGGTTTTTATTCAAAAAGCATCAAAACAACACTTCTGCTAAGCTCTCAACCTACAAATTTTTTGAGTAAGTCCAAAGTAAGGGTTTCATGAGTAAAACACCTATAAAACTCAAAAAAATAAACAATAAGTTCTAAAATTTTGTGAGAAGTTGGGGAATTGATCTTATAACTTATTCCAAGTATCATTGGGTTGACAAGAAGTTTACAATTGTAGGTACAAAGGACTATTTTTATGTAGACTTATAAAAGACCATTTTTGAGAAAGTTGTGCATAAGGTAAGATGAGTTTTTGGTTGATTTTAGTTACATAAACTTGGGTAATGGTCAAAAAATGTTTCAATTTATAAAATACTACTATAAATATAATTTTTAAGATCTATAAACTCTATTTTGATAAATTGTCTTATTGAATCAACAACTAGGTCTAGAGACTTAAAAACTTAAAAAGATATAATTTATGAATGAGAGATCAATCTCTTAGAGACCTACAGTTGGTTGATTTATTATAGGTTTTTAAGTCTACATAAATCCTTGAGTTTTCCTAATACCCATCCAAAGTGTCTTAAAGATTATTGTTCAAAAGGAGAGTAGATTTAAGAGATTGGTGACTAGTTAAGAGTAGACCTAATGAGTAATTAGCTAATTTAACAAAAGATTGTTTAAGAGTGGATTTTGAATCAAGTTGAGAAAAAAAGTGGATAAGTGAAGTTGGAATTCTTCATGATATTAGAGCATATAAATAGTAATTTCATAGCCTTATTAAACATAGAAGATCAAATTGTGCATTAGGTAGTATTAGGGGGTCATAAAGGGTTTTGGAAAAAAATGGATCATTGTATCATGAGTGAATATTCTATTTCAAGTCAGTAAGGTTACCTTTTATTAGAATAAAGACATTAGAGTTAAGGTCAGGAAAAATTTCATTTTGCAACTTTAGCAAAGATGAAGTAGACCATGTACATGGTCACCAAAAGGAGTGTTTAGAAGAGGTATTGATGTAGATTACTCAAGAGGTGATGGAAAATATAAATGAGCAATAATCATATAAGGCATACAAGTAATAGGGTTAGTTTCAAGAAAAGCTAGTAAAAAATGCATTAGAGCTAGGTGAAGGTGAAAGATCAAGTAACTTATAGGTATAATTATCCAAATGATAAATTTGTAGGTATTTATGAATGATTTTATGTCTTTGTATTATACAAGTTTGAACATGATTGGGTATAGGTTTTAAGTGTAATAAAATTGTGTTAATGATCAATTGAAAAATTTTAAATGGGTGATGACAGATGTAAAATAGACAAGAGTGTCATTAGTCATTTCCACTACACAATTAAATAAAAACTTTAATTTAATAAAAATATGGGAGATATGAGATTTATAGCATTGAAAGGAACAATTTTGTAATCCTCATTTGTGTACAACATTAAATACAAGATCTGATAGATAATAGTTTGGAAGATAAAACAACATTATATAATAACATTTTAAATTAAAACTCAATATAAATTAGATAGATTACCATAATGAAAATACAATATACACACATGTGTACAATTTTAATAATACATAGATTTCCATGATAGGCATAAAAAAATTACATCTACCAACATAGTATATAATGTTGGGTGAATGTCATATATGCATATACAATGCCAAAAATGTGCAAATTGCCATATAGGTATATAAAAAGCACATCTCATGTAAGACATATTATTCATCAAATATCCTCATTATATTTTCCTTCCTCAAAGAATAATATCCCTGGGATGCCCTACTAGTAGATGGAGACCCATCGAATGCCTTGGATTGCTCCAAGGTCTGAGTGCAGGTCATACATTCATAGCTCATTTGTAGCTAAACCTATTCAAATATAAGTATTATTACAAAATTAACATAAAATACACTCAACCAATTGTTAATAAATTAATTTTAAACTAAAATAAAAAATCATTTAAGCATGCAATTACTGCAAGCTCACAGTCCTATTCAATCTATTTTTGATGTTCAAACAATAAAGTGGTAGGTTTAGTTATTCGAAGAGGTGTCTAAAATATGGGAAAAACATGAGAAGTTTCCATACTAATCATCTAAATAGGAATATTAAATGTATAGGATAATCTTGCATACATAATAAATTTGTATTATTTTATTTTCCCTAAGTATGTAGTAAAATTATTAAAAAAAGTCTATTATTACAATTTAAAATTACAAGTTAAGATATACCTATGTCAACACCCGTGTAGATGACATTGCAGTAGCAATGCCTATGTCTATCTCAGCTCATAATGATGGAGGAGTGTCTACTTAAGCTATCAATTGTTCATGTAAACATGGTCTCACTTAACTTTCTATAAAGTATCAAATATATATATGGCAATTTTTTCTTAATGTAAACAAGATATATATGGTAACGTATTTCAACATTCATATCATGAACAGATAATGTAAACCAAGAATCATGGAAGTGTAAATGCCATACAATGTGAAATGTTCAAGAATATAAAGCATTTTTAATTTTGGAGGTGATTATAAATTTATAATACATGTAGGAAGTGTGAGTGGAAAAGTAGGCGGTGGAAAGAATAGTAGCAATTAGAGAAGGTAGAGTTAGGGAGAGAAAAGGAATAAGAGATGTATCAAGAAATTTGTCCTTACTTGTAAAGATTATTTGGATAGAGTAAAACGTAAATAAATGTTTAGTAGTTTATGATCAATCCTATCGTGTTCATATATCTAGTGAGATAAGATTCAAGTTAGTATATACAGGTTCAAAGTGGTGAAACCCAAGCTTTAATACTCTATCTCCAAGCATAGTCAAAAAGAGGAGAACATAATCAATTTAAAGTGTCATTATAAATAATTTAAAGATGATTAAAGGATAGAGGATATATATTAAATGAATGTAAACACATATAAAATATTGATACTATTGAGAAAATTCAAAATACATGGGAAAACTATAGACAACCCAATTAGTAACAATTCTGAGTTTGCATAGTCATAAAGAAAGACCATATAGAGTTATTAGAAATAGATTTAAGGATTTAAGGTATTGTGAATGTTTTAGGATATTATTTTTCCATGTGTGTGATTATTTTAATTTCTCTCAAATGAATGTAAAGGATCTTAAGGGTTTATTTTGCCTTATTTGTTGACATAGTCATGTTGGAGGGGTACATAAATTATATAAGACTACATGTTAGGAGTGATTTAGTATTGAGAAAGGAAAATTAATAGTTTGAGAAGATAGATGGGGTAAAGGAAGATAAATTAAAATACTTATAATATTTTATAAGGGTCAAAAAGGTCATTTTATCTCATTTATTATCCTCTTAGGTAGGTGCAAGACTAAAACAACACAAGTTAGGGTTTGAAACTAGAAAATGAGATAACAAGTGATTTAAGTGATGAAAAGTCATTAAATTTTGTGTATAGGTGTATTTATATAGGAATAAGATTATTTTTAAGATTTAAATTCAATTTGAGTTTGTATGATATGGTTTCATAGTTAGTATCCTTGAACTAGGCCTATGAAACCTAATTAGTCCCAAGGAGTGTTGAGTTAGGTGTTTTCTAAAGAGAGTTAAATTATGAAAGTTTGTGTGGAACTATGTGATATAAAGGGGTATCTTAATGTGGGTTTGTTTTGGTTGGGAGATTTGTATTTTACTCAGAACAAGGAGATTTTCCTAAAAAAAAGGGCTAGTAGAAGGAAGGTGTCATAGAGGAAAGAAGAGTTAAGTGAAGATTTAAAGTTTGGGGGTTGTGTGGAATGGTTGGATGCATGAAATGAGATGTAATTGAGTATATATATGGTATTTTTATTATTTTGGAAGGACAAAATCAAATTATCATGTAAAACTATGAAAACACATAAGAAGATTGTAAATAATAGAGCAAGGCTAAAGAGAGAGAACATGAAAATAGAGTATAAACTGAGGAGGTTGATGTTTAAAGGAAATATTACATAGGTAGTTGATTATTAAAATGAATTAAAGTAGAGAAGGAGGATTAAGTTAATAAAAGTAAGATCAATAGCCATTGAGTAGGTAAAAGTGAACAATAAAGACCTAGTAAATGCAAAGTGATCAAAGAGATAAAGAGGTTGAAGATAGAAGATGAAGAAGGACATGAAAATATCAGAGCTAGCTATTTGGCATAGGTAATTGTGTTTTTCCATCCATATAAAGGAACATTGTTAAAACCTATGCATCAATATCCTTTATAGATAAATTTAATTTAAACTTACAAGGAAAATATACATAGACTAAATGTACATATAACATAAGATTAACTTGAAATTTTACCTCTATATAAGTAGAAGGTTTCATCCTAATAGAGAAAGATGCAGTAATGGATGGGCTAGTAGCTAGATCCAATAATATAAATGATGGATACATCAAATCAAATTCTATAAATGTTGACTATGAAGATGAAAACATCATCACTTACTAAAACATAAAAAAAGACATATTATTCAATTTCTATGTAAATTAATTTTTAGATAAATTAAATTTTCAAATATAACTTCAATTTAACATGACATTTATATAAAATATACCTTCATCTATGTACTGGCTAATGTCTACACGTCAAATGTGTGTGCCAAAAACTCATCACTCATAAGAATAGTATCCATGCCCTTTGAACCACTAGTTCCATCATCATCAGAAGGTATAGTGCACATAGCTCCATAATAACTAAGATGGTGGGGTCAGGGATTATTAATAGGTGACATATCTCTAGCATTAGTCTGTGAGAGCATACTCATATGTTGAACAAGTGTATTAGTTAACAAACTAAAAGCATGCAGAGTGTCAATATACATGACTTAATAAATTATAGAGGGGATCTCAGGCTTAAGTGGCTTTTGGATATAGATCCTTATAGGTCAATTAGGTTCATGATGTGTGCCTATTTGATCATGTGTAGATCATTTACCTTGGCCCTGAAACTCACTATAATCAAAATAGTTCAGAATCTCATTGAGGATAAACTCATAGTAGAGTTTCCTCAAAAAATACAATGGGACCTCATGGTTATTACACAGTGGATAATTGAACACCATCCACCATTGGTACTAGAAATTAGTTGTGATTAAATTATGTTGGTAGTGATGGATTGGAAAACATTTAGTAGTTATCTATCAAAAAAGGTGCATTGGTGGTTGGGTTAATGAATAAGGTGTGAATGAAAGATTTTTATATTTATTTATTCTTGACATCAAGTGTTGACAAATTTTCAGCATAACAATCCTTATAACTATCTTGATATGGAGCCCATATATCAATTTGACTCATTATAGAGCCAATTTCACCTAATAATGTCTCTAGGGAATTGGCTAGATGGGTGCAATGGGTGTTGGTGTAAGTGAGATCCCTTATTCTCCTAATAAATTATTCAATTTCAAATTTATTTCCCATATTGTTGTCAACTAGACTCTCCTAAATCCCTGGGGGATTTTGGGGAACTATAGGAGGGTTAGGTGGAGGGATAGGAGGAGGAACAAGAGGGTTCTTTGGAGGGTTAGGTGGAGGCTTATGAGGAAGAATAAGAGGGTTTTATGGAGGGTTAGGAGGGTTAGGTAGAAGAAAAGGAGCATTATCAGGATGGGTTCTTCAAAACAAACAAATTACCACTAAAAATTACTAAAATTAATTAAAAAAATAGGGTTAAATAATGAAAATTACTAAAAATTACTAAAATTTAGGGTTAACAAGTGTAGATTTTTAGCACTTACCTCTTCTACATGGTGGCATCATTGATTAGTGGCTTATTGGGATGAATTTTGGAAAGGTTAAGTCTCTCTCACCCAAAATTTGATCATAAAATGTGAGGTTAATAAAGGAAACTTGAATGCAAAATGAGGAATTTTGCATTTAGGTTTTGATTTTAATTTTTTTAGTTATATAGGTAATGTGATCACATTATTAATGTGATCTCATTATAATGAACAAAAATAACACAATTTAATTATTAATGTGATATCATTACTAATGTGATCATGTTATTTAATAACATGATCATATTACGGCTCACTAATTATTGAGCCACAATTTAATTAATGTGATCACATTAATTAAATAACATGATAATGTTAATTAAATAATGTGGTCACAGTAATCAAATAACATGATCATGTTAATTAAATAGTATGATCATGTTATTTAATAACATTATCCCATTACCAAAAATGTCAATGAAATTATCCCCCAAATCCATGCACTTACCCACCTATGAATGAGGTACATGTCATGGATTCAATAGAATGTGTTGAGATTGGCCACAAAGAATTTTAATATCCAAACATGTATACTAAAAGAAATATAAAAACTAATGCAAGTGCTCATATTACACAAAAAGATGAAGAAAGTATTGCATCTATTTATAACATAGATTAAATAGATATTAGATAATCTCTCATGATGAAGATGTTATTGTTAAAGCCTACAAAAGAGGAAAATACTCCTACACAAAAAATGAATTTGTTCATAACAATTTTCAAAGTTGAAGGTAAATGTTTAAAATTAATTGTTCATAGTAAAAGTATATATAATATTTTGTTTCAAGAAATGGTAGATAAACTTGAGTTGAAGATAATTTTTCATCCAAATACGTGTAAGGTTTCTTGGTTATTAAAAAGACATCAATTTTTGGTTAATGGAAAATTCCTAGTAATTTTTTAAATTGGTACATATAAATATCAGGTGTTATGTGACATAATGCCTATGGATGTTTGTCATTTTTTTTCTTGTAAGGCCTTGGGAGTTTGATAAATGGAACATAATGATGATCATGATAACACATATACATTGTGGAAATATGGAATAAAATATACTTTAAATCCTTTGAAGGATAAATGTGAAGAAGTGGAAAATAGTCCAAAAGTGTTGAGATTTTAAGAAAATAATTTATAAAGTAAAGTAGAGTGAATGTGTAATCACCTAAAAATTACACTTGAGTGTTAAGAGTTATATTTGAGACCACCCATACCTAGCTTATCCCTAGACCTATTTTAGGGCCTATTTAGACACTTACCTAGCCTTCATGTGAGCCACATGCATCCTAAACATCCCTAAAGTAGTCCCAAACCCTCTATTGACATCCTAACCCTTAGTGCCTTAGTTTCTACCAACTAGACACTAAAACCATAATAGGGACATTATCACCACATGGTGCTAGTGTCCCAATTCAAGCATTATTGTCCTTTTTTATCCTATTTCTACCAATGGATATCTTTTCGAATAATCAACCCCCTAGAGTTGAACTATAACTATTTTAAAACTTGTACAAGCACTATAAAAATATATATACATGAATTTTATCCCTCTAACCATTATATGGAAATCAAATGAAAATTACACAAACAAACTTAGAACAAGTTTTTCACAATCAAGGTTATCAATTGCTACTCTACCCTACTTATATATACAACCATCTATAACATTACTAAGCTTAAATTACTTAGGATTCTATACTAAAGCACATTCAAATCACTCAATCTAAAATTCATACTAGCTACACTTGCACTTGCACTAAAAAAATAGGTAAGGAGAACTACATTGGGCTTGATCCCTCTTCAAAGTATTGGTATATAGGCAAAACTTATCATAATGAGGTATTGAGGATGTCCAACCTACCCTACTAACAACACACTTTACTACTTGTGTCAACTTGATGCCCTAAAAACATGAATATTTAGGTTTTACACATAAAATAAATCAAAATAGTTCATCTATAGAGATCTAAAACTCATGCACATCAGAACATGCTTGGTAGATCAAGACATAGGTTCACCCAAAAACTCAGAATAGTTATGCATAAAGGAAACTACCACCAAAATAGGGACACTAGTGCTACATAGAAATATTATTCAATTAGGTATCTACTATCCAAGAAGGGTTTTGACACTTAGATCCTATTTTTGACACTTATATTAGCCTCTATGTCATTTTATAACCTCTAGATCTCTTATTTCAATCATTTTCCAACTAAGTACTTGTTTACATTTTTTATTACCATTTTTTGAAAGGTCAAATTAAGTCAATTAAATTACAAATCAATGGATGTATTTACCTCATATTTCTACCTTTATTTACTATACTTGGACCCTTTATCAACCTATGATTTACATTCACTAAGTCCTAAATACTTAAAACATTTGGTGAACCTAAATTAATTTAAGCACATTATTTCAAAACCCTAGTACACCATTAAGGTTTGCCTTGTTATTTATATAATATAATCAATTTTTAGTTTATAACCTATCATCATGATTACCATGATAGATCCCATTTTATACTTTTTGTCACAAAACCTTGTGGTTTGTCTAACATGCTTATTACCCACCATTTGTAGAAAATGCACATTTATATCACTTCTCTCTTGGATCCTATTATAGATCATCTTATTTGACACATTAGACCACCCTCTTTTGAGTCCCACTCTTATGAGGATCATCAATACATGGCTCAATTTGAGTTTCCTATGGTTATTACTCAAAGATAAAGAGATTAAAAGACTCCTTTTATTCCATATCCACCTAGACTATATAATTATCTTTTCTCACATCCCTTATCTACTACTCACCCTTGAAAAATAGTAGATCTTATAGTTTTATCTATGACTAGATAAAATAGGATGCCTCCTTAGCCTATACATAAATAATGTAATCCCACCATCCCTCCACATCCCCAACACACTACAATAGGACCTAGATATCAACACAAAGCATTTGATATTATGGATCAGTTAAAAAACACACCAGCTAAGATCTCCATATTATAATGACTTCAATAGGTAACTATTTTCAAATATATTATTTTTAAAACACTCAATCACACATATTTTCCTCATGACATAGAACCAATTTACTTTAAACCTATCATGAACACTATCAAGGACATTGAGGATGTTATATCTTTTTTCCAATGAATATTTTCCATCATAGTCAATTATTGATTAAAATTTACCACTCTTCATACAAGCACAAATCAATACCACTACTATTAAATGAGCTTTAATTGACAATGGTTCAAGACTTAACATATGTAGCCTCAAATTTATATAGAGTATTGGGGTTGATAGAGCATCCATTTATAAGACATATAAGAATATCAAAGGTTTTGATGATATTCTTATACAAACATTGGGTTCTATTGTATTGGATATTATGGTTGGGATAAAAATCCTACCTAAATAATTTTAGGTGATGCCTAATCATTTGCACTATAACCTATTAATTGGGAGACCTTAGATACATGCTATGGAGGTTGTACCCTCTACCTTGCATAGGTGTGTCAAGTTTATACATGATGGATACTTATACACTTATACAACAGATAATCAACCATTCAGATATTCCAAAGTTATCAATCCTACCACCCTAAGAACATCTCTAGATGGGACACCTCATGTTCTTATAGAGTCACCACTTCACAAGATTATGATTAAGCAAATGCATTCATATGAGGTTGGGGAATATAACAAAACTATTCCTATACCTAATATAGATCATCCTAAAACATAATTACCTTCACTCATGATGGAGGAGGACCTTGCCATAATAAAACTATCTCCACCTAATGTTGATGATGGGATTCTTACAACACAAATACCATTACTTGTTAACTCAGAAGAAGTATACATCCATAATTCTAATATCGATTATTAGGCCACCACAAAGGATAATCCAACACCCATTGACATTAATGACTATTTATGTGGATTAAGTTTCACACTACTAGGCCCTATAAAATATAGAGATGATTCTAAGGTGCTCATGTATTTTTATACATTGATAACACCACTAGTTCATAGTTCTACAACTATATTATCACCTACTTAATTAAAGTTAGAGGTAGATCCCTCCATTCACTTAGTACATATGGTTACATATATGGATATAGACCCATTTATATAGATTCAAATAGGTATTTCATAAGTTGGACCACACCAAATTCTATAAATATTACTTGATAGAGGATTGATGGCATTACCCATAATTCATCATAGATCCATTAGTAGATTGCCATAATAAGAAGGTCAACCCTTTAATCATTTTCATAGGCTTACAAGACATGATACATATACATGCTCAACATTACAACATAAGTTGAATAATTTCAAGTCTTAGGGCACTATTTAGATTATACAACATCCATCTCCATAGGTACAGGCACCATGATAGAAATGTCAAAATAGACACTCATAAAATGATTAATTAATTATCTAGATTTTTTACAAAAAAAATAGATCCCACATGTTTCTATAGATAATGATTACAATCCTAATACTTGTAATTCATAATTTTTATAGCACATAGGATATTAGGAGAATGAGCTACAACATGCCATACATTATCAGAATTCCATGACATATCACACTACCAGTTGCATGTATCAAAAATGTGTCTAACACATTATTCTTTATCATGAGCATGGGCACTCATATACATGTTAGACTTGGTAGTACATGGTTATAGGTAATGGATGCCATAATTGATTAATTAGATAGATGTTTGACATTTGGTCATGAGGGAAACATGGTATGCATTCTACATGATGGCACAAATGAGAACCATAGGTTTCATACAAATATTCCATGATCAAATATGATTTACACTAGGAATAAATGAGAGGCATTTTACCCATTACAACAACATGTTATTCTTATGCACAAAATCCATAATAATGCTAAGGATAATGCTACACTAATACATACATCATGGTATGATGCTCATGATGATGAGGACTTATTTGAGTTTCTATAGATCTAGTATCTGACATTGAATGAACTCCCACCTGATCCACCATTTGATTATCCACATCCCATGGATGTGCTCTTGGGTCTATAAACACACTACACTTTGGTTGTACCCTATATATTTTAAACTTTTAGGACTTAGATGAATGTAAATCCTATGTTGTTAAAGGTCTAATTATAAGAAATCAAGGTATAACTATGCAATAAATACAAGCATTGATCTATTATGTAATTGACTTAGTTAGACCTTTCTAAAAATAATAATAAATAAAGTAAATAAGAAACTAGATAGAAAATGACTAAGATGTATCATCTAGAGGCTAAAAATTGAGGTAGAGGCTAGCTAGGGAGTCACAAATAGGATCCAAGTGTCAAAATCCTTTATGGATAGTAGTTTCCTAATTAAAGAGTAGTACCATATGAAACTAGTGTCTTCCTTTGGTTCTAATGTCCTATGTCTGAATAATTTTTGGGTTTTGTAGATTAGGTCCTATTCTAACTTTGGTACAAATTTAAATCCTATTCAATTAATAATTTTTATTTTAACTCTATTTTATTCTAAAAACCTTAGGTTTTCATGATTGTAAGGGTTTTAATGAACACCATGAGAAAAAGGGGTTAGTGATTCTAATGTGTTAGACATGTGATCCACACCCCTGTGTGAGCATGCTACCTACATATAAATACTTTGAGGAGGGATAAAGCCTAATGTAGTTCTCCCACCTAAATTCTTGGTGAAAATTCAAGTGAATGATAGAATTATTTTGTGTGAATGCATGAGATGATTCCTTAAAGGCCACTTAAAATTTTAATGCTTGTGTTAGGGTCAGATTATTGAATGTATGGGCTGAGTCAATTTAATATTGGAAGAACTAGGAGATTTTTCTTAATGTAAAGTGGTAATTTTTTGTTATTATGTCCACATAGAGTGTAAGATTAGTGTTTATATGGTGTTCTCATAAAAAATATTTGGGAGGGTGACTTAAGAATTGGTCTAGGCCAACCCTAATCCTCTTAGGGAGATGTAAATTATCTTTTTAGAGGGTGTAGTGACCTAAATCACTAATTAATTACACCGTTATGGGTCTCATGTGGTGTTATATAGGCCTCGGTGCTATTTTTAGTTTCCATCTGAATAAAAGTGGATCGAAAGGGCCCCTAACATGGGTCAAGTGATATACTAAGGGTAAAGTGACCTCAAGTAGACATCTAAGGTATGAATTGTCATTTTAGGTGATTACATTTTCCACTCCTTTATTATAGAAATATAAAAAAGTAAAATGACTAGGATAAAGGAAAAATAAGCGTACCCAGACTTGCGTAAGAGGTGAAGCCTATGAATCTAGATATGAGTATATGAAGCATGATCTATTACATGTATTGTAAATAAAATTTGTATAAATTAGTCCTTATTTTAGAGGTATAAAAATAAAATACAAAATTGAGTAAATAAGTAAAAATTATTAAAGAGATAAAAATGAGTAAAGTGATAAGAGAGAGGAAAGGAATAAATACACCTCATTGGGTATGTGAGCCAATGCATAAACCTAGTGATAATATGTGTGTGTATATAGTGATCAATTAGTGAATAATTTGGATTGATTTGATGGCTTGAAAAATTCCCATGTGTGGGTGGCTCAATAACTCAATTTGGTTTGACTCCATCATTACCCACCCTTGTTTGGTAGATCATGACTTGTGAATAGATTAGATTGGATTGATGGTGTGTATAATCCTCTCATGTAGGTGGCTCAAGAAATAAATTATACTATGACTCCATCATTTCCTACCCATGTGTAGTTGATGCTTCTAAAATTAAAATTATGTAATGTAACTGGAAATGTCTAACTATAAATGTTGGCTCTATGGCCACTCAGGTATATTAGGTAGCTCTGGGCCACTTGGGAATATTAACCACTACAAATGGAGTAAGGCATGAAACTAATGTATAGCCTAGAATATGATGTCTAATGTATATAATATAGATAATTCCATGTAATTTTTCATTCCATCTGATCAACTAGTGTGTAAGTGAGAATACAAAAATAATGTGCCTTGTACATGCCCCCAAATATGATATCTGATCATATTGCTTTTGGATTGAGTTGTAATAATATGTATCTAAGTATCTGAACTATAAATGGGAATAGTCATGCCATTCATGATTCCCCAATTTTATAAAACTAATATTAATATGAGCTAAAATGGTATAATATAAGATAAATTAAGTAAAATTAATAAATATGTAACTAAACCTATGCAAACCTAGACTATACTTGTACTTTTTTGACCAATCTAGATTTTTTGAAACTGAGGCTAATAAACATTAGTGTCATATCTTGAATAGTAATTCCATGTGGTTCTATTTTCCTAATTAAGGTGCTAATGTTCATTTACTCTAATTTTTATGCAATCGTATTGATCTCTATGTCACTATTTTTCCAATGTGTTTCTTTGAGTTTGATTTCTATAATTTGAGCTTGTGTCCTAAAAAGTATATTGTGGGTTCATAATGGGAACTTGATCTTTGTGATAAACCTCTATTAATTCCCCCTATTTTAAGGGGAGTTTTTGAACTTATGCAAAAATTATCCTCAAAATAAAAAGCTCTACAATATGTGTGTTATCTAGAGTATATATGATATCTACGTAATTATTTAATATAATTTACATAAATAACATTAAAATTTAAGATAATCTAAGTTTAAGTTTTTAATCTGCATTGTATGTTATGTCTAGCATTCATAAGTTTATAAAGATAGATATAAAAGTTTATATGATAGAAAATCTGAGTAATAACTAAGTTACTACCTAGAGGGATGGGGCATGATGTCCATCATGAAACCCAAGTAGGAAGGGGATATGCATGAGGTCCCTCATGGCATCTAAAAATGGAGTGTGTAACAGTTAAGAGACAATTGTCATGGCCATGACACATACAATAAATCATACATACCACACACATGAGGCACGTAAAGTAGGCCAAGGGGCCACAATACAAGGGACATGGGCACATGTCACTAAATATTAAAAAATAAGACATATGATGACATGTTCAAATGTCCGTATATGTAAGTAACAAGAAATTTATCCTAGAGCCACATATAAGGACATGTTTAAATATCCAAAAACATAATTAGGAAGGCACACACAAGGACATGGGCACATGCCCAAAGCATAAATATTTTGAAAAGAAGAGGTGTAGATCCAAAAATCAATGGTATATTCAAATTCCATCAAATATAAGAAGCATAGAGACAATCAAGTCTAAACTAGGAAATCTATAAAATAAACAATGCATGAACATGTAATACGAATATGTGTAAGAGCCAAGATGTACATATATTGAGTCTAAAGTAGTGATAGCTGACAACAAATATGAGTAAGTGTACCATGATCAATATCAAGATATAATAACTATAATGTTGTGATGTATATTATATAAAGATGGAAACTAGTAGTCAAAATTATGTATAGGGTGCCCCTAAATGGGAAAATGTGTCAAATGAAAAACCATGTATTGGTGTATTGCCCCCAGTGGGTAGATAAATAAAAAATCTAGATTGGTATATTAGATCTGAGTCCTATAGCAATCTACAAACACTCAACAAGAACAACTGAAGCATGTATGCATGATAAAACTAACTATACTAAAATAGCTAACATATGTAGTGTCTAGAAAATATAAGAAGTGTAAACATGGAAATGCATATGATTCTATAGTTTTGTGTTTTCTAAATAAACATTTAAATGTTTTTTGGCATATTATATTATTTTTGTATTTTATAGATACAAAGAGCAAGAGAGAAGGAAAGTATATTTAAGTAAATACTGTAAATAAATTGAATAGTGTACAATCAAATTGAAATGTCTCTATAGACCCAAGAGGACATATATGGGATGTGGATAATAAAATGGTGGATTAGGTGGGAGGTCATCCAATGTCAAATAGTGGATCTATCTAAACTCAAATAATTCCTCATCATTATGATCATCACACCATTCTATATGTATCAGTGGAGCCTTATCCTTGGTGTTAGTATGGATTTTATGCATCCAAATATCATGTTTATCTACTATGTAATATGCCTCCCATGTGGTCTCGGGGTAAAACACATTATACTATAGAGTATCTCTATTAAACCCATGGTTCTCATTTATGCCATCATGTAAAATACATACCATGTGTCCTATGTGATGGAATGTCAAACATCTATTTGATCTATCGGTTATGGCATCCATCACCTATAACCATGTATTGCCAAATATAACCTATAGATGAGTGCCGCTACTCATGATAAATAATAATGTGTTAGCCACCTTGGGGCCACATGAAACTAGTAGTGTGATATGTCTAATGGAATATTTATAATATATGGCATGTTGTAGCTCATTTTCTTGATAGCTTATGTGCTATAAAATATCCAAAGTGTGAGTATTAGGATCATAATCCTCATCTATAGCCAAATGGGGGATATATTTATCTATAAAAAAATATGGATAGTCAATGGATCATTCATGATTATCTATTTGATGTTGATTCTATCATGGTGCCTATAACAATGGAGGTGGAGGTTGTGTAATCTAAATAGTGCCTCAAACCTTAAATTTATTCAAATTATGCTGTAATGTTGAGCATGCATCAGTATCATGTCTTGTAAGTCTATAAAAATGACAAAAGGGTTGACCGTCTTACTGTGACAATCTAATGAAAATCTATGATGAATTATAGGTAATACAATCAATCCTCTATAAAGTAATATTTTTATAATCTTGTGTGGTCTATCCTATGAAATCCTTAACTAAATTTATATAATTGGGTCTATATCCATAGATGTAACCATATGTACTAAATGAATGGAGGGATTTACCACTTACTGTAATTAAGTATGGGAACCTATAACTATACAATTATGAGCTAGTGGTGTTGTGAGTGTAGAAAAAGGTATGAATGCCTTAAAATCATCTTTATACTCTCTTGGGCACACTAGTGTGAAAATTAATACACATAAATCGTCACCAATGTCAATAGGTTTTGAATTATCCTCTGTGGTGGCCTGAAAATATATATCAAAGTTATGTATGTATACTTCTTTTGAGTTAACAAGTAATGGTAATTATGTTGTGATAATATCATCATCCTCCCTAGGTTGGGATATTTATATTGTGGGAGGGTCCTCCTCTATCATGGGTGAAGGTAACTGTGTTATGGGAAGATCTAGAAGAGGTGTAAGAATAGTCTTGCTAGATTCCCCAACCTCAGATGTGTGCATCCTATCAATTGGAATATCATGAGGTGGGGAATCTATGGGAACATGAGGTGTCCCTTTTGAAGATGTACTAAGGTTAGTAGGCTTGTTGAGGCTTCAATATATGAATGGTTGATTATGTGTTGGAGAAGTGTATAAGTATCCATAATGTAAAAACTTGATGTATCTATGTAAAGTAGAGGGTACGGCCTCCCTATCATGTATCCAAGGTATCTCAAGTAAAAATTTGTAGTGAAAATGATTAGGCATCACCTAAAACTATGTAAATAGGGTTTTTGGCCCTACTGTATTATCTAATGTAATAAAATCCAATGTCTATCTAGGAATGTCATCAAAACCTCTAATATTCTTATATGTCTTATGAATGGATGCTATATCAACCCCCATAGTCTATATAAATGTGAGGTTTCATATATAAATTCTTGAACCACCATCAATTAGAACTCATTTAATAGTGGTAGTATTGATTTGTTCTTGAATAAAGAGTGGTAAATTCTAAGCAATAACTAGCTGTGATGGAAAATCCTCATTGCAAAAATATATAATATCCTCAATATCCTTGATAGTGTTCATGATATATGCTAATTAAGTTGGTTTTATTTCATGAGGCAAATATGTATGATTGAGTGTTTAAAAAAGAATATCTTTGAAAATAGTTGCCTGTTGGAGTAATTCCAATATGGATATCCTAGCTAGTGTGTATCTCAATTGATCTACAATATCAAATTCATGTGCTGATCTATAGGTCCTGTTGTAGTGTGTTGGGGATAAGGATGTATGGTGGTATTGTTGGGGCCAACATACCCCCCCTTTTTTTGAAAATTGGGACCCTTGATAAACCCTAAAAGTTAAACATGAAGGTTTAGAATTTTAAGATCATTTGTATAATTTGAAGATCATCCACTTTGTTAAAAATAGTCTTACTTGGTCTTGTTTTAATTTAATTTGGACTAACATCTCTAATGAATGTTCTTTATGACTTTTAGTTTTAGGTTCTATGGTGCTTGTCCCTAAAAATTTCATATTCTGAAACCTGGCTAAACCCTTGATTTGAATTCAAATATTGGTGGGAGCCAAATTGGTAAGAACCCTTTAAAATCTATTTTAAAACCTAAGTATAATATTCATGTTTTAATCTTAACCATGTTTTTTTAACATAACTAAAACTTAATCATAAAATGTTTGGTCCATTTTGTTTCCCCCTTTTTAAAATTTCCTTTTATGTTTAACTATCTTTGATTTGCAAGGTCTTTTTAGTATGTCCTAACTTAGCCTAAGGTTTTAACCCTAAGGCCCCAATGTATTTATTAGTATGAGTAAGACTTTAGTCTTAACCCCTTAGGCCTAAGTGTTTCTTATAGCTATATTCCTAACTTAACTTCTTTGCATCTTATAGGATCTAATGGCCCATGCTTTATCATGGCACTTGATCCAATAGCATGAGGGAAGCCTAATAGAATCTTGCATATAACCCATTGGACCAATCATATTCAAGCCCTCAAATCACTATCAATGGACCTCACTTTATTACAAATACCTGATCAAATGGAGCAAAACATAGTGGGAAGGTCAAAGAGATACATAGGGCCTAAAATAACATTATGTGTCACCTTTTAATTTGAAAATTAAAAGCAAATGGATCCCACCTGACAAAGTGACCAACCATAAGAAAGCTCCCAGATTATGATCGATGGTTGATACTTCATCATGGATTTTGATCCAATAGAGTGAATTAAGTCCAAGATCCTAGGAGGCCCCATAGATGTGCCAAGTGGAATTCTCATACTAGGTCATAATAATTTAATGAGCTTAAAATTGGCATTCATATAACTATTATTTGACATCTATGAGGATGTATTTGACATCTACACAACTGTCAACTTTATGTCCATCAAATTAAAACTTCATTAACCTAAAAATTAACATTTGTATAAATATCATTTGACATCTGCAAGGATGTATTTGACATCTGTGAGACCATCAAATTTAAGTTGATGAATTATTATGATCAAGGTCAAAATACACTCCCAAATCTTGTTTAAAGGCTCAAAAATGGCTTTATAGGCTAATGGAAGTGCTCAAAATAATGTTTAAATAATATAGGTCTTCAAATTGCAAAATATGGAAATGGTCTTATAATCTAAGTATGAAAAATAAACCTATTTTAAGTCTATACTTTAATATCCCTATGACATTTATTCAAACATCATGAACCATAAATTATAGACTTATACTAAATCTTATTTTGAAAAGAGAGTCCTTATAGCATAAAGCTTAGACCAAATGCATTTAGATAAAGTTTTTAATGTGTTTTGTCAATGCAATAAAATCTTATGTGTTATGGGACCTTGGTTTCATATTGATCCTTTGAGCATATTTTATAAGATCTTTGGCATAAATATTATAGACCAATGGTTTTCATTGTATTTATTAAACATGGCATAATCATTGGCTTAGAATATTTAAGCCATAGCCTCCTTGCGTATAAATCAAAAAACTTAGGCATAAACCTCTTAGCCTAATGTTTATTTAATTATTAATAAATAAAACAACCCTTAGCCTAAGAGACTTAAGCTTAACTCATAGTATTAATAATGTGCTAACTTAATGTTCATGCATCTCTATAGATTAATAACATGCACTTTATCATTGGGTTTTGATCCAATAACATGAAGGCACCCAAAGAATTTTTAATGAGGCCATGAGAGCTCACTAACTCATTTCATGGTAAAATTGCATTTGAGGCCAAACTGACAAGATGATCCAATGGTTTTCATTTTACCACTGGATTTTGATCGAACAATGTGATGGCACTCATGAATTTTCAAAGGCCTATCAGCTTGCCATATGGCCAATGCTCATTCGACAAAGGATTGACATAAAATTTGGTTCTTGGAGAAGGCACATAAGGGTATTAAGTACCATGACCTTGATAGTTTCAATAGAAATAATCAATCACAACAAAAGTATTGGATTATAATCTATGGCTCATTATAATCCTAGATTTTGGTCCAATGGTATGAAATGAAGAAGGTATTCTAATTAACAATGGCTAATGTTTAAATAGCATTTATGAAAAATGTCATGAAAGGTCCATACTAATTCCACATAGACTTCATGCAAGTAGAAAAAGACAAACTATAAGATCTTATGGGCTTGAAAATTCAAAAATATAAAGGCAAAGGTCCAAATCAAATCTAAGACATGTATAAGCCCAAACCTATATATATATATTCCACTATTAAAGCTCAAAAACCCTAAACCTTGCATAAAAGTGACCCAAACAAACTTAATTGGTCATAATTAGATCGAAAGAAAGATTAATTATGTTTTTAAAGCACAAAAGAACTTCCATAGATACCATTTATTACAAATACAAGAAATTTATAGGAATAGAAACAATGGTAGCCCAAATATAATAGTTGAAGGAAGAAATTGACCTTTATTTGTGAACAGATAATGAGGGCTAAATCTTCAAAGACTCTAAATTGGATATTGTAGCCCTAAATATCCTAGGCATTAGGAACTGGTCCCAAATCTTCTTCATGATTGAGGAGTTGAAGCCCATCACAAAATATGAGCACAATATTTTTATGGTAAAACAAAGGCACAATGACCTAGTTGTAGTCCAGATGATTGGCCTTCACCATGCTATGGCAAAACCTAAGGTACTACATTGTATTAACATCCTTTCTCCCATATTTATTAACTTTAGAATTGGTAATGAATGGATCTTCAGGGAGGGAAACTCTAAGGAAGTATCATATTTTATCTTATAGAATTTTAGAAATATTATAAGCTCCCTCTTCCTCATGTATATTTATCTAAGATCAAAAAGTGGACAAGAAACCATGATTTAGAATCTATCCTTAGACCCTAGTTGCACCAAGGCCCTCACATATTGAATGATTTTGAGGGTGAAATCCCAATAGTCCAATTAAAAGAGGGCATTAGATTAATAATCAGCCTATTGAATAGAGCCTTTGGATCCCCTTCAACCACCTATGTGAATAAAATATGGGTTTGATTTATCCATTTCATGGTGGAACAAAAGTTTACCCATCCAATTGGAGATTTAATTAGTGCCTTCCTGACCAATTAATTCACTGCCATAAAAAGGAAAACCTCTAAGTAGTTTTATATGATGTCATACCTATTAGATGTCTTTCTTTCCTCAATCATCATCCTTAGGATTAGGAATTAGACCCCAAATGGGCAAACCATTATTTCAAACCACTATTCTAAATTACATATCTTCAAATACAAGAATAAAATGTAGTTAATTTATGACTATGTGTACTAACCATAGTTGAGACCATCATCGGTGCTTCCATGCCTAAGGTCTACCCCCTAATCAAAAAGTATATAAAATTGATGCGTGAAATCTAGTATTACCCTAACTACATGATCATTAGAATTGAAGGGATCATGTCCCAACCCTATTGATTTCCAATGTATGTTCCCAAAAAGCTAACCAAGAAATAAATTGCTTCCTAATTCCTGCATGGCATTGATGGTACTTGCGAAGAAAAGAAGAAAAGTCTTCTCCACCCCTTCCCTTTGATCAGAGGAAGGACCATACTATAGGACTAGAAACAAGTTGAGACCATGGATTAACATAGAGATTCATTTGGTTTTCAACTATATGGACTTACGATATGGGATCCTAAGGGTATAGTGGCTAGCCACTTAAAGGATAAGAAGCTCAAAAAATATGAATATGCACATTAACTTGGTGTTCATGACACCATTTATATCAAATCTAAGAATTATGAAGTACTGGATAGGATCCAAGGCCACAACATTAAGCTTGAACATAGGTTAACTAGAGATAATAAGCCCTTAGGAGAAGATTGGCAAATACATCCTTTGGACTACCATTTATTACCTAGTTCATCTAGGATAGCTCAAGAGAAACCCCAAGTGGAACAACCATAGCAATATACTCAGGGGTAACCTAAACAAAATAAATATGAACAAGGTAAGGGCAAGGAGAAATTGAGAAAAGTAATATTAGATGAGAGACCTAGGGAGAGACACTCAGCGTCAATACCAACCTAAAGGCCACCTTACCCAATTTAATACATAAACACGATAACCTTGGAACTAGAATAGACACTCAAGGGTGCCCTCAAAGCTACTGTAAAGGACTATGACTTAGACAAAGAGGTTAAGTCCTAGGAAGATGAAGGAAAAGAGCTTGTCTTTATGGCATCCTAGGAGAAGAGGAAGATAGAGTTAGCATTGGTTCCTACAAGACCAAGAAAGAGGCTAAAATTGACCTTATCTCACCCCACAAGTGAGGTAAATTTATTTAATGATGAATCCCCTATTCATGGACCAGTCATTCTTGACTATTTCATTTATGAGAAACTATAAAAGATTCCCTCCCTTTCCCACTCATGGTCCATGATAAGGGTTGTTGACATCATAGTACATGATGACATGAAACCATGGATCAGAGCCATGGTAACAAATTAAGAAGAATTAATAATTTTGGTCACCTAAGGACCAAAAATCAAGAAGATGGATACTCTAGGAGCTTATACTAGCTTAGGTGTGGAGGTCCCATAACCTCCCTGGTTTGAGAAGCCAAGTTATACCATCTATTTGAACCCTGAAATAGTTGGAATAGAAAGGATTACAATAAGGATATCCATTATAATGGAATAATTCACATTTCAAAAGGTGGATCCCTTTGTGGGATTATCCCCAATAGGAATCCAATATCTTGATAAAGTTATAATTTAGGAAGAGGATGTAGAATGCTTGATTGAGGCCCAATCAACATAGGCTAAATCTGAAGTCCAAGGCTTGAAGTAGAGGATCTTAAATTTGGAAAGAGAAAAAAAAGCTTACAAATAATAAATTTTATCAGTGCCTGAGGTGATGATCAAGATGCTTGATGAGTCATTCTATGGCATGTTTGAAACACTCAAGTTAATGAAACTAAGGTAAAGTGCATTAGAAGGGTAGTGTGTACTAGCCATGAGTTTAGTTGTCCAATGGCAATCCTCAAAGTAAAAAATAACCCAACTCCTAAATATTAATGCAAATAAATAGATCCCAAAATTCAAGACCATCAATTTGGGACACTTGAGCACAGTTCTGAGAATTGTGGTGGATAAATTTCAAAGTAATTGAATGAATTGAATAACTTCTTGGGACCATGCTTATAGAGCCTACAAAACACAATTCCATTGGAATCATAAGTGATGAGTAATTTAAGCATAGGGATACTTTGGTAACCTAATAAATCAAAGGAAAAAGCCAAAGTAAATCTGGGGTTGATAATATTTAAATCCTAGACATGATATTTAATGCAGGAGAAAGGATAAATGAAGCTAGGAGCATTAGAAAAGCCATGGCTAGGAATGACAAAGAATTTGATGACTTGGTGGATCAAGAGGAGGATTGGATCATAAAGCCTATTGTGGATTTGGAAATAATTTAGGAGCAACATGAAAAATCCATGAGCATCCTCTAGCAACTTGAAATATAGGTTCCACTAGCAAATTAGATAATATTCTATTGTAAATGCATATGCTAGTTTGTTATCATATTTGCCTCTAGGTCAGTAGGATTGTGAAAAACACATGTATTTTAGAACTTGTAAGGACAATTATCCTTATCTTTATACACCTATGTTTTATAACTAATTGGTATATTACCTAACTTTCCTATAAAGCCATGTATTACCATTTGTAAAAGAGAGAGTTTTGAGCAACTTTGTATAATTTATTGAAATTAATATAATTAAAGGAACTCTACTAGGATTGTCTATGTTTGATGTGTTAATTTTCATTTTAACTTTTCTCTCAATTGCTATTTAAGGTCTTGAATTTGAATGGTGTCTTGAAATTCTAAGTTGTATCCTCATAATCATAGGGTTTCTAATTTGTGCAACATGCTAGATTAGCTGAAAGATCTTTGGTTTTCCTTCATTTTCATTTTACTCTATTTGTATATGTTCACATGCTATTTGATAATAGTATTAAATCTTTAAGGAAGAACTAGTTCTTACTTATGATCCTCCACACTATCCTTTGAAATTGGCCTGGTATATAGTAGAGTTTAAGCTTAGGCTATTTTAAATTATAGATTGGTTTGAATGCATACTCAATCAAAATTGATGCTTTGTCATAATTTTAAGGCTAAAATTGGTAAGCACTCTTTTCTTTTTTTCCTTACCCTTCTCTTTGCTCCTTTTTACTCCAAGATCACTTTAGTTTTAACTTCATTATAAATATCCATTTAGATTAGTCTGTAGCATAAATTTGGAACATAATTCACTAAGTATTAACATAGATTCTCAAAAAATCATGAAGAATGGACCAAGGTGGCTCCTAACCACCAGTATAAATATTATGGAATAGTTTATCTTGTTATGTTGTTATTTCACCATAGGCAACTAGATTGCCAAAACCCATAACTCATGCCTTAAATTTTCTAAATTATAAAATGAGAAGTGTTATTTAAACACTAAGAGCACCTGTGGTTCATCTAGAAGCATCAAAAAGAGAAGCTCTACTGGTGCTAAAAGGACGGCCAGGGATTGAATTCTTTGAATCTTCATTAATATTGGTCTATTTTATCTAAAGATCAATATAAATTTATGTTTTTAGTGAACTATTTGCTTAAGAGTATAAATATCATTTATATTTTTTGTTTACAATGCATCTTCATTCTTCCTTTAAGGTTCTTTGGTCATTGATGATTGCTTCTAGTAAATTTAGCTTTAACTTTGAAAATCCATAGTATATAAGGTTAGGATGGCTCATTTTGATCAAAGGTGGGCTATCTTTCATATATCTGAGTTCTTTCAATATTAGACTTGTAAAGATAGACCATATTTACGTAATTGAATGCATCTTTGAGCTAATTCAATCAAAGATCAATGTTCTTTGTAGTTTTCATTCCACTTTTACAAAATATATTAATGTTCAGGCCTAACTCTTGTTCTTTATAAAATTTGAATTGATACATCACATTTAAGTAGGGTCTTCAAATTTCAATCTAGAATTGCTCAAGATTAGAACAAGATCACACTTAAAAACTAGGGAGCCTTTGGTTGAGATCAAATTTCATAGAAAGGTAAGACATGACAAAGGTAGACATAGGAGATCCAAGTCTTTGCCAACTTCACCTCTTCAAGGTACCTATGCTTTCAATATTCATCCAAGTATGGCTTGGTTGGGAGAGTCTTCCATCAATGTACCAAGTGTGGTACATAACCTTCCCCAAAATCCTAAAAAATATTTGCCTACATTTAGTCCAACATGTATAATAACTACTAAAGAACATATAAAATCTTGTAAAGATGCCTTAAGGTTATTAAATGTTGTACATGGGGATGTAGCTTGTAGGTTATTCAACTTTACATTTAAAGATGCTACTTATGAATGGTTTTTGAAATTCCCTAATAATTGCATCACAAGCTAAATGATTTCAACAATGTGTTCATTGATCAATTTGCTAAGATTGTTAGTCCTTATATTATCTATCATCAATTCACCACTATTAGAAGAGATGCAAGTGACCCTATTAGGTCTTTCAATACTATATTTCAAAAAAAAATTAGCATGACCATATATCCTTATAAACCTGATGATGTCTTAGCTTTAGAGATTTACAAAGATGCAGTGGATCCCCTGACCTCTATGTTTTTGAAGAGATCCATGATAGCCATAACTTCATTGGTTAGAGCCTATGCTAAAGTAGTAACCATCAATGATCAGATGCAACCCCAAGGGAAAAAGGTATATTTTATGCCAAACATCAACCCCCAAATACCTGTGCTAAAATTATCACCAAATAACAACCAAAATATCCTAGCATTGAACCAACTCCCAAACTTAACTCAGTTGCCATTGAGTCATGTAGCTCCCAATTAGAATTTAAGATTCTTAAATCATCCTAAAAATGGATTAAATATAGGTGATCAAAGAGATTTGGTGCCAATTATTGGTGCTAACAACAACTAGGTACATAATTCTAAAACTCTTAATAATGAGAATGAATCTATCTTAAAATGGTCCAAACTGTGATTACTAATTTCCTTTAGTTGCACACACAAGTTAGAAATTCTATTGAAATATCAAGTAGGAAATTATCATTTCAAAGGTATAATAGGCCAACTAATAGGTTCTAGAATAATAATTTTCATAATAATAAGTGTAATAAGCCATATTTTGAAAATAAGAGTATGGACATTAACCTCATTGATATTGCATTACTTGACTATTGTAAAGTACATTTCATAGCCAAGCATGGGGAAATTGATTGTATAGAATTTTTCAAAGCCTTTGAGGATTTCTAAGAGGAATTGGATACATTTGATTTGGTCCTTAACAAATTAACTGGTATAGGTTCCTCTAGATCTAAGTCATCTAATTAGATCTTCATGGTGGATACCTTTGATTTCCCCTTTCAAGAGGAAAATGAACCTAATGGGATCCCTAAGGAAATCCAATCCTTTCAATATTTTTTGAAGAAGACCTATCCCTTAAGAAATAAGGAGTATAGGTAGAATTTGAATACCTCAACACCTCTAAATAATTTTAAAACCCCTCCAAACACTTCTTCAAGAAATAATCCTGAGCCACCTAAAGGGAGTACCACTAAACCCAACATTGAAATTCCTAGTTCTTTTAGGACTAGTTATAACATAGTTGAGGACATGAAAAAGATAAATGTTAATATTACTTTACATGAAATTATGTAAATCATAGATAAAAGGTACCTTCTACTGGAATCATTGTCAAAAAGTCCTATAATCTACCACAAACTGATCATGCCAATGTGACTATACACAAGGCCAAGGCCAAATCTCCTCCCTTCTTGCTCACTTTCAAGATGTTTGGTAAAAAATTACATAATTACTTATTAGATTTAGGAGCATCTACCAATATCATGCCTATAAGTATATACAAACAACTTGTCCTAACTCCCATTAAGTTTGATAGGCTTGTCACCCAATTAGATAAATCTAGAGTTAGGGTAATCAGGGAACTTTTAAACATACATATACAAGAAGCCTCTGAGCCTAGGGTGAAAAAATTCATTGATATGCAAGTTGTTGATATACCTGATGTTATAAAATCTTATTGAATAGGTAATGGACCAAGGCTTTTAATGGTTACATGTCTACATATTGCTCACATTTGTGGCTGCTTTGGATGGGGGTTCCTAATCAGATTAGGGTTCAAAGGGAGCCAAAAATGAAGCATATGATAATGGAGTGCAATGCTGTGAATGAGAGGTTCAACATATTAGACTCAAACTTAGGGTTTTCACCCTAGAGATTGATAAGTTATGTGACTCCAAGGATTCTCATGTTGTTCTTGGACTATAGAAGTTACATTTTGATGGTGTTAGGTGTAATGCTAGATCATGTGTTGGTATTATTTTAATTGTACCTACTAATATAAGGTACCATGATTATTATAGGATCTAATTCCCTTGTACTAAAAATGTTGCTAAATATGAATCCCTTATCCTAAGATTACAGTTTTGTATAAAAAACAAAGTCAAAGAGTTACTAGTTTATGGGGATTCAGAACTAGAGGTTAACCAAGTTAGAAGCAAATACCAATGCAAGATCTCATATCTTAAGAGATATAAATTTAGGGTTTGGGATTTGATTTAATCCTTGGATGCCTTTGGTATCATTTCTATCCTAAGGGGATAAAATCAAGATGATGATGAGTTGTTATCGACTGTAGTTAACCTCATGCCCAATCAAGATTCCCCTAATTTTATCATTGAACTAATCCCTTGCCCTTTAGTGCCTAATAATGTTAACCATTTCCAAGTATTCAATGATGATCAGAAAATATTGGATTTCATGACTAATTATGGGGAATTTGATGCTCATATCATTAATGATATAGATGAAAGTACATCTAAGGAAGTCAAATTTAATGGTAAAGTCATTTAGTTGAATGACAACAAGATCCCCAAGGGGTTGATTGCTTTAGAGAGACTATATGATCAGGAAAATGTAGTTAAGGTTTCTAAGGTTCCAAAGGTAAGTGGGAAAGATTATAATGTTGTTGATCTTTGCCTCCATAATCAACCTCATATGGTAAACATTGGAAAGACTTGCACAAACATTGAAAACAAGAAATCCAAAGAGCTCCCTACCCAATATAGGGATGTCATAGTGGGGTCTTATTATGACTTAAAGATCTTTGATCCAAGGGTCATCACACATAATATACACCTTAAATAAATATGAAAACCATTTAGGTAGAAATTTAGGCTTATAAACCCTATCCTAGAAGCATGATCTTCAAGGAGGTCAAAATATTATTAGATGCTAGGATAGTCTTCCCCATCAGGTATTCCACCTAGGTGGCTAATTTGGTGCTAGGCAGGAAGAAGAATGGTGAGATTAGACTTTGTATTGACTTTATAATTGAAAAAAGCATCAAAAAAGGATAATTATCCCCTTCCTTCCATAGACTAAGTAATTAAATTTGTTTCAAGTTTAGCTATGATGGATTTTTAGGTTACAACTAGGAGTTGGTTGACAAAGAGGATAGGATGAAGATAATGTTCACCACTAAGTTGGGGATCTTTACTTATAAGAGAATGGCTTTTGGGCTAATCAATACAAAATCCACCTTCCAAAGAGATATGGACCATGCCTTCCAATTCATAATAGGTAAATACATCATTATTTATATGGATGATCTAACATTTTTTCTAAAAATAGGGAAGATCACTTCATGCATTTACAATAAGTTTTTGAAATATGTAGAATGTATGGCATTTCCTTGTACCCTAAGAAGATTATATTTTGTGTAAATGAAGGAAAATTACTAGGTCATGTTATAACCAAAGATGGGATCTCTATAGATCCTAAAAGAGTAGAGGCCATATCTAGAATAGAACCTCCAAATAGTAAAAAAGAATTAAAGTCATTCTTTGATAAGATAAATTTTGTAAGAAAGTTTATATATAGTTTTGTATAAATTGTTAAAACACTAAATGACATGCTGAAGAAGGGTGTCAAGGTTACATAGAATGAAGATTCTAGAAAGGCATTCAATGATATCAAGGAGGCCATTATTCAAGATCTATTATTCATAATTCCTAACTTCTCAAGGTAATTATACCTCTATTCCTTTGCATCTGACAACACTATGGCTAAAGTGTTAACTCAAAAAATTAAAGGGTGTAACCACCCAATTATTTTTATGAGTACTAATTTTAATAATGTTGAGTTGAATTATTCATTGATTGATAAATAAGCATATGCATTAGTTAAGGCAATTAAAAAATTTAGGCATTATATCCTTAGAAATAAGATACATGTTATCTTACTTGACCCTACCATCAAACTTATGTTAAGTCATAATGATCTTAGAGAATGAAGAGGTAAGTAGATGCCAATGTTGGGAAAAATATGACTTGGAAATGAAAACAACAAAATTGGTAAGGTGCCAAGGTTTGATCTAGATGATTTCTAATACTAAGCCTAGGCTAGATGTTGGTACTAACAATAACTAGGTGCACAATTATGAAACTCCTAAGAATAAGAATTAATCTATCCTTAAAATGGTCCAAAAGTTAAGCACTAATTTCCTTTAGCTATAAAAACAAGCTAGAAATACTGGAGAAAACTCTTGTAGGAATTTCTCATTTAAAAGGTTTAATAGGCCAAACAATATGTTTTAGAATGAAGTTTCCATAATAATAAGTCTAATGAACCATATTATATAAATAGAACCATGGATATTAATCTCCCTAATATTGCTTTTCTTAATTATTTAAAAATGCATTATATAACCAAGCATGGGGAGATTAACTACATTGAGTTTTATAAGGATTTTGAAGCTTTCCAAGAATAATTGGATACATTTGAAGTGGTACCTAACAAGGATAGTGGTGTAGGTACCTCTGGATCTAAATCATCTAATCAAGCTTTCATGGTGGAGACTTTTGATTTCCCTTTTCAAGAGGACAATAAACCTAATGATGTCCTTGAGGACATCCAATCCTTCCAATAATTATTGAATAAGGCTTATCCTTTAAGGAATAGAGAGTAGAGGTATCCCTTGACTACCTCAATGCCTCTAAATAACTTTGGAACTCTTCTAGACACTTCTTCAAGCAATAATATAGAACCACCCAAAGGGAGTAATTTTAAGCTAAATGTTGATGTTCCCAGTTCTTCTAATAAAAATGGATATAATATAGTTGAAGATATGAATGAGATAAAAGCTAACATCACATTACATAAATTGATATATATTATAGAATAAAGAGACCTCTTTCTAGAATCATTATCAAAGAAATATAACAAACCACCTAGGGATGATAATACTAATATGGCTATACACAAAGCTAAGGTAAAATCTCCTTTTCTACTCATAGTTAGGATGTTTGTTAAGAATTTGCACAATTGTTTATTATATTATCATGCATCCACAAATATCATGTCAACAAGTATTTTCAAACAACTTGGCCTAACACCCATTAAGTTCGATAGGGTTATTACTCAGTTAGACAAATCTAGAGTCAAGGTAACTGGTGAATTACTAAATGTTCACATATAATTAGATTCTAATCCTAAATTACAATAATTTTTTGATATCCATGTTGTTGACATTCCTAATTTTTATGGGATCTTGTTAAGCATGGAATAAACCAAATCTTTGAATAGCTACATGTCCATAGATTGTTCATATTTTTGGCTACCTTGGAAGGAAGTTCCTAATTAGATCAGGTTTGAGAGAGAGAGCGAAGGATGAAGCACATGATCACTGAGTAAAATTCTATAAATTATAGGGTAAACATAATCAACTCAAAATTAGGGGTTTTCCACCCTAGATAATGCAAAGGTATGTGATCCTAAGAGTACTCATGTTGTTCATGGGCTATGGAAGCTACACTTTGATGGTAATAGGTCTAAGGCTATAGCTAGGGTTTGTGTTATCCTAACTGATATAATTGGTAAGGAATATCATGCATCCTATATAATCTAATTCCCTTTCACTAACCATCTTATTAAATATTAGGCCCTTATCCTATGTTTTTAATTTGCTATAAAAAATAAGGTCAAAGAACTACTAGTCTATGGTGACTTAGAACTAGTGGTCAATCAAGTGATAAGTAAATATCAATCTCATACCTTAAGAGGTATAAGTTTAGGGTCTGGGATTTAATTAAGTCTTTTTATGATTTTAGCATTTCCTCTATTCTAATAAAATAAAACCAAACTATTGATGAGTTGGCATTTGCTGCAACCAATCTCATCCCCAACCAATATTCCCCCAACTTCAACATTGAGGTAATGCCTTATCCTTTAGTCCCTAATAATGTAAATCATTTTAAAGTCTTTAGTGATGATAAATATATATTATATTCCATGACTAATTATTGAGCATTTGAGGCTCAGATTATTGATGAGACTAATGAAAATGCACTTAGGGAGGACAAGTTTGATGGTAAAGTCATTTAGCTGAATGATAATATCATTCCCAAAGGCATGATTGCCTTAGAGAGGCTATTTGATCAAGACAAATTGGCTAAGGTTTCTAAGTATCCAAAGTTAAATTGGAGGGACTAAAATGTAATAGATATTGGCCTTGAAGATCAACCCTAGTTGGTTAACATGGGAAAATCCTATACCAATATTGAGAACAAGAAGGCCAAAGAGTTGCCAACTAGATACAAAGATGTCATACCTTGGTCTTATGATGACTTAAAGATCTTTGATCCAAGAGTTATCACCCATACTATACCCCTTAAAAAAAAATTAAAAACCTTTAGATAAAATCAAAGACCTATAAACCCTATCCTAGAATCAATGATCTTTAAAGAAGTCAAGAGATTACTAGATGCTAGAATTGTGTTTCCCATTAGGCATTCTACTTAGGTGGCTAATTTGGTGCTAGTCAAGAAGGATAATGGTGAGATTAGTCTATGCATTGACTTTGTTCTATTGACAAAGTGATTCAAGCTGTTTTAGGTTAAGCTATGATGTCTTTTTTTGATGGCTTTTCATGTTATAACAAGGTGTTGGTTGACAGGGAAGACATGATGAAAACAACCTTCACAACCAAATGGGGAATATTTGCTTACAAAAGGATGCCTTTTGGGCTAATAAATGTAGGAGCTACTTCCAAAGGGCCATGGACCATTCCTTCTAAGGTCTTATTGGTAAGTGTATCATTATATATATGGATGATCTAACTATTTTTTCTAAAAATAGGGAATATCACTTTATGCATTTGTCTTTGAGAGATGCAGAAGGTATAAAATCTCCTTAAACCCTAAGAAAAAATTATTTTGTGTTACTGAAGGCAAATTGTTGGGTCATGTCATAACTAAAGATGGAATCTCTATATATCCTAAAAGAGTAGAGACCATATCTAGAATAGAGCCTCCAAACATTAGAAAAGAGCCAAAGTCATTTTTTGGTAAGATAAACTTTGTAAGGAAGTTCATTTATGGATTTGTAGAGATTTTCAAGCCATTAAATGACATGCTAAAAAAATATGCCAAGGTTTCATATAATGAATAATCCAGGAAGGAATTAAATGATGAACTAGGAAAATGTAGCTTATCAAAGAACAACATCAAAAAGCTATGGAGCTTATGCAACATCAAGCAGGTTCTCAAGGCACAGGACCCACCAATTAGCCGATATTCTAGTTGGTATAAAATTTATAGTATTTTGAAAATAGAATATTCTTTTATAAGGCATATTCTAGTTTGTTATCATATTGCCTCTAGGTCAGCTTAGCTTGAAAAACTAAATGTATTATAGAATGTTGTAGCAAAAGGATAGTTGTCCTTACTTTTTTGTACATTTATATTTTATAACTGAGCAATATACTACCTTGTCTTTCTATAAAAGGTAGTATTACCATCTTGTTAAAGAGAGAGATTTTTTAGCAAAATTTGCATACTTGGAGCAATTAATATAGTCAAAGAATTTTTCAAAGATTGTCCAAATTTGATGTGTCAATTGTTAATATAGCATTCTCTTAATTTTTGTTTTTAAATATTGAATTTCAATACTTTCATGAATCATAAAGTTGCATTTGTGATACAAGGTTACTAATTTATGCTTATGCTAGACTAGTTGAAAGATCTTGGTTTTTTTTTGCTTCATTTATTCTATATTTAGATGTGATAATGCTATTTGAGTTTAATAACAAATCTTTAAAGTGAAATATATTTATTACTTGTATAATTTCATACTATCCTTAAAAATTTGCATGTTGTATGGTGAGATATGAGCTTATGCTATTTTGCATCATATACTAGTTAATTACAGGTTCAGTTATAATTGAAACTTTGTCATGATATTTGAGTTAAAGATCAACAATTACTTGTTTTATTTTTGCCTTACCCTTCTATTTTATTCTTTTTTAACCAAATCATTGTACCTTATATTTCATTATAAATATCCATTTAGATTAGCTAATAGTTTAATTTTTTTATCATAATTCATTAGCATTAGCATAGATACTTGCATTTCACAAAATATTGGACCATGATGGCTCCCAAAAATTACTTAATATAAATTTGTGGGGATAGTTAGACATTAATTTTCCACTATTTCACCATAGGTAACATCAAGTTGCCACAACCTACTACTCACGCTCTGAATTCCTAGAATTCTAAAATAAGAAGTGTTCTTAAACATTGAAGGAAATTTGTGGTACACATAGAGGCATCAAAACCTAGTCATTTTGCTATGATGCATTTATAGAATAAATGGGGGAAATGTAATAACCTAAAAATGAAACTTGAGTGCCAAGAGTACTATTTGAGACCACCCATCCATAACTTATCCTTAGATCTATCTTAGGGCCTATTTAGACACTTATCATTATTGTGGGCCACAACATCTATAAACATTCCTAAAGTAGTCTTAAACCTTCATCTTGACATCCTAGCCCTTAATGCCTCAATTTATGCCACCTAAACACTAGCATCATAATAGGGACAATAGTTTCACATGGCACTAATGTCCCAAATATATCATTATTTTCCTTTTCCCCCCTTTTTTTACCAATGGCTATATTTTCAAATGAGAAACCACATAGGGTTGGCCTAGACCTATTTTAGGATGCACACAATCACTAAAATTGTGTGTGTGTGTGTGTGTGTACACACACACAAAAATATATATTATATTTTTTTCACCAAAAAAATGTTGGTAATTTTTATTCCAAGATTTGGTGAAAAAATATAGTAATAATGTCAACAAGTATAATGCAGGAATTAAATAAAGAGGCATATAAATGACAATAGCCTCTCCTTAATAAAACCCCATAGAATATAGGTATTTCAAAAAATAATAATAATGGAATTCTGAAGCCCAAGCAATATAAAAATTCAACTTGGGCAGAATTTTGATCTTGAGAAATAAGTTTTAGGATGCTAACATGAAATCATCATGAAGCCACATAGGCCAAAAAGTGTAATGAGATAAAATTAGCCAAATAATTATTCCTATAGAGAGGATGAACCCTCTACATTGACCTATATAAGAACCTTACCAATATCCAAAGTACAATCCTACTTCACCAGTCCATCTACCACCTAGTTATATTCCTTGAATATATGAGTGATGTTGAATGGTAAAAGGTGTGATGACACATGTTGAGCCTTGTTGATGAGATGAGATAATGTCCTTTATCTAAAAATCACTTTAACATTGAACCAATCACAAACCAATTTGGAAATTGAAAAAATAGATAAATAAGGAAGCTTTCATTCCAATGTGATGGTGAGGTATGTGACCATCGCATGTAGCTCAATGAAATTTTTAGTGTGTGCGTGCTAGTCCCATGGTAAAAAAAAATAATATTTTTTCCAAAGCATATAATGCCTCCAGCTTTTCTAAGGCCTGAGTTACCCTTCAAAGTGCCATCACTGAAACCCTATGGGAGAGTGTGATCAATTTGAGGAGGATAAGGACAATAAGGGTATTTTAAAACTTTATGTGCTTAGGATGTAATAGAGTAATTACATATATAAACTATAATGATAACTTATGTCTTGTTGTCATAAACAATAACTCTATTTTGGGTAATCCATATGTTATAGATCAATTGGATTGAAAGACATTTGTGTGATTCCAAAGAGAAATAGTAGTTATTACAATTTTTCCAAGCATCCTCCAATGTCTCACTATCCCATATTAGAGAGGGTTATGGTAAAGATGAGGTGTCCCATACCTCTTTGAAAAAAATTTAGTAGATGAAAATGTGGGCAATTGTTTCCTCACATTCCTTAAAAATAGGGTAGATGTTTGGCCCATTCTAACCATGCCTCATGAGATTACCCCATGTGAGAATTTTATTCTGTAGTGCCAACTAAAAATGAATTTTTGCTTTAGGAGGTGCCTATGTTTTCCATAAGCCATGCCACCACCATAGATTGATCAATTATACACACTGAGCTATGAGTGTTTTGTATCCCAACTTGACAAGATATTGTCTATTCTCACTATTATTGACCTAGCAAAGGGTGTCAAATTTTTTTATAAGTGTGATGGAATTTTTGATCAGTTCTCTACCAAAAAATTCCTATCAAGTATTATCTTATATATCATGACCCAAATCTATTGCACTTCACCATCTAGATCTTCATTTATCATAGAGGTTTATATCATATACATTAGCTAGAGTATGCAAGTCTTTTTGTTGTAACAAAGACCAAAGAGAGGCCATGAATTATATGTCATATTTAATGCCAAAGATAACATCTCATCTAAGGTGCATCTCAATAAAATCTCTATGGTCCCAAGAAATTAAATCATTGATAATCATAAAGCTATGAACTAGTGCTTTTCAAAAAATAGTGCCGCCTAAAGAAGTTTTAGGATAAGTTTGAATCTAGTATTTGATGGTCAGTGGATGAATGTACTTTTGATGTATAATTTTCTACCTTAAACCATGTTATTTGATGAGGATCCAAGTTACCTTAGTATCCAAGGCAATAGAGAAGATAGATAAATCCTTAATACCCCATCCACTCATAGATTTTGGAAGTGAGATGACATTCCACATGATGAGAGGGATACTCTTAGTATCCTTTTTACTAGACCATAGGGAGTGTAAACACAACTTCCTAATCTAATTGAGAATCATATGTGGGAGAAAATCTAAGGAAATCTAGTAAACAAGAATTACTTCCAAAATACTCTTGATAAGAACTAGTCTTCCAACCATGGAATTCCACCTATTGTACCATAAAGTGATGCATCACTTGATCTTGTCCACTAGCCAATTCTAGTCCTTATAGCAATATTCATTTGACTTGAGGAAGAAACCCAAGTATTTTATACCATCATTGAAAGGAGTGGAAAAGAGTAGCATAGTGTGAATAATGTGTTTGGTAGGATCAATAATGTGAAATAAATAAATGGATAATTTTTGCATGTTGATGACCATACATGTGGCCAAAAAGAATAGCTTAAGAATCTGGTCCATAAATTCTACTTCCTATATGGTACCATTTCAAAAAATAAGAATATCATCAACAAAGAGAATATGTGAGATATGTGATGTGAGAGAAATCTTACCCCTTTAATGGTGTTAACCATAGTCTCATGTTGTATATGTCAGTTGAGGGCTTTCATGATAAGAAAGAATAATAAAAGTGAGAGTGGGCAGCCCTGTCTAAGCCAACATGAGGGGAATAAAAAAGAGGAGGCTGAACCATTAATAAAAACAACAAAAGAGGCATATTGGCAACATGTTTCCATATAATTAATAAATAGGGGTCAAAACCCACTTAGGTGAGGATGAGCCTTAGATATAACCAATTGACCCTATCAAAGGGTTTTAAGAGATTGATTTTAAGAAGGAAAGCAAGTCTAGACATAGTTTTGATAGTGTGTAAAGTTTCCTGAGTGATACTAATAGCATCATGTATTAGTGGATTATCAAGGAATCTAAATTGCTCGTGTGAGATATGCTATGAGAGGATGAGTTTGAGGTGTGCAACAATAATTATTGAGATAATCTTATATATGTAGTTACATAGAGATATAGGTTGATAGTGTTCAAAGCATGTGAGAGTAGCATATTTTGTAATATTTTCAATACAAGTAGAGGAGAAAAGAGCATGTATGTTACCTATTGTATGAGATTCTTCAACTACATGTAAAATATAATCTATAATAAGATCCCAAAAGCCCAAATAGAATTCCATAGTCCACCCATCTAGTTCAGGAGCTTTCCCATGTTGAAAGGTTTTAAGAATCAAGAGAAGTTTTTTGAAAGAAACGTGCCTGAGAAGTTATTGATTTTATTTGTCATTGACCCAATCATCAAAGAAAGTAGCCACAACCATAATATCCTTGATATTCTCACTGAGCTATTTAGTGTAAATTTGCTTATAATGTTGGATAACAGATTTTGAGATAGAAGAAAAGTTTGTACAATTTAGTCCATCTCCATCCTTAATTTTATAAATAGTGTTTTTGTCCCTACAAGCCATACTTTGTCTATGAAATAAATTTGTATTTTCATCACCATCAACAAGCTAGATAGCCTAGTTTTTCATCTTCCATTTTGCATCTTGCCATGCCAAAAACCTCACTTTTTCTTGCAACAAAGCCTCAAGTTCTAATAGGGTTTCCACCTAGAAGTCATCCTATAGATACAATTCAAGGCACATATTTATATTTGCCTCAACCTATAATAGTTTTTTCTCATTGTCACCAAAAGTGCTTTTTGCCTAGGCTTTTGTAGCAGATTTTACATTGATAATATTACTTTGAAGATAATACATGTCATGTTCATTTTGATCTAGGTGGTATGTAACCCATCTTTGTGTAATGAATTCCCTAAAATTTTCATAATGTAACCAATATGGGTTAAACTTGAAAGGTGATGGAGGCTATTTTAAACCCATTAAAGGTTTCTTATGAATGGGGTGGTGATTAGATGTAGACATATTTATAGTGGAAGATTTTTATGTTTTTAATTAGAGTGTAATATCCTTCTTGATGAGAAATATATCAAGATGTTGGAGATGCCTTGAGAATAAGATATGTGATTTGACTAGGTGGGTTCCATTCTTGAGGGAACAACATCCACCAAGTAGTGTTTGTCTATGTAATGTAATATACAATATTCCAATGGATCTTGTCTAGCAAGGTCATTCTAGACCTCATGCTAATGTGTGGTGAAATTGAGATCACCCCCAAGAATGAGGTGTGGCATTTACAGGATGCCAGAGGTCTCCAAAGCCATCCAAAAATATTTTTAGTGCTTGGAAGGGGCATATACATTTAGGATATTAATGGGAAAATTTAGTTCTTTGGAAAAGAAAGAGCTGAAAATGAAAATTTTATCTTGTAGGGAGACCTCAATTCAATGGTGTGGTTTTATCCAAGAGGAAAGCCTCCCAAGTTGCCCTATGAATAGCTAGTAATGAATGACCAGTCTAGAAAACATTTGAGTAGATGTTTTATAGAGATATCATGGAACACATAGCTTAATGAATAAGAAGAATGTTAGGCTTATGAAAAAAACCAATCACTTCAGAGACTATTGATTCATGGTCATCCCAATGCCATGAATATTATATGATATAACAATCATTTATTTACCTTCTTGGGAACTGCTCTGATAAGGGCCCCAATAATAGTTAATTGTTTACCAATTAGAATATCTCTTTCAGCCTCTCTTTGGGAATGAGAAAACTTTTTTTGTCTACCTCTACTAGCTAGAGTAAAGTGTGCATTAATATTTTCTAGACCTCCAAAAATTTATTCAAAAGCCATCTTTTGGAGAGATTTAGTTTATGACCTAGTCCTGTATTTATGTCCTATGGAGAGCTCAATCTTCATAAAATTTGTATTTGAGGTTAGCCCATGAAGATTATCCCAAAACTCTATCCAATATAAAGATTGTGTTGAGGAGGTGATTTACAATGATAGGGGAGTAGTCTATTGAGGGAGGAGATTATGAAAAAGGTTCTCTTATTATGTGCCCATTGATGCTAAAATTTTATCTTATCTAATTTTTTATGAATTCATCCATCAATTGGAGAACAAACTTGTGAAAAAAAACTAGAGTGAGATAGCAAGGGAGAGAGAGTGTCAATGTGAGAAATGGCTTCCACTTTTGAGCTAGGTAAGTTGGCCTAGAAACCCAACTTTTTAATAGAGATTAAAAGTTCCTTAGTGCCCATATTTTCAAACAAGGCAAAATTTCCTAGAGTCATCCTTGGGATAAAATAGTTATTGAGATCCCCAGATATAGGTGGGTTTATGTTCTTAGAAGAATAACCCCCTGAAAACATTCCAAATAAATGGTCTATAGTAGGTTATAGTGTAGTATGATCCTAGGGTACCTCTAATGGGTAATATGCATTTGGACAAGGGGGATTTTTAGCCATGGAGATTTTTGGAACCAAAATAGATTTTGGGTAAAAAGGAGAGAATGGGAAAGGGAGGAGAGTACCTAAAGCACTAGCAATATTGTGCACCAATTGGAAGACACTAGATGTGGTGTGTTGATGAAACCATGATTGGTCTTGAGTGGAAGTCTACCTTTTGTCAATATTTAGATCGATGGAGCTAGGTGAAGTTGTATTCCTCACCAATTTGGCAAGAGGTGTTTCATTAAATGGGTAGGTATCTATCATATCCCCCAATTTTTGATGAGTATAGGAGCTTGCATATGAAGTAAGTCATGGTCTAAGAGGACATGAAAAATTAAGATGGCCATATTGGTGGAAATGTGTGTAATAAAATGGAGCATTTTTGTAATCCAAGATTTGTTTGATGCAACTTCCATCAATTTTTACATCAATATATTTTAGAAGTCCCTTTGAAATATCCATTTTGACACATATGAGGGAAATAGTGGTGATTTTTTTGGAGGAAGTGTAAGGATCTATTTTCAATTAGGTGCCCAAGGAGTCCCCAATGATTTTAAGTATATGTGGCTCCCATAATTCAATTGGTATCCATATCATCTTAACCCACAAAGCCAATGTTTTTACCTACTACCTATTTGAGTTAAAACTAGTAGTCCACCTAGAGAGAGTGAGAGATACATTTCCCTAGAACCATGGGCCTTCCTCAGCTATCTTTACTTGATCTTCCATCAATCAAAATAATAATAATAAAGCCTTTTTCCCCCTAATGGACGATAGGTTCATATCCCAAGAGGGATACCCATGTATGTTGAACCCACCTCACAAGATCTAGATATTTAAAGATCCTATTATGAAAACACTCAACTAAAGATTGCTCTATGTATTTGATGACACTTTCCTAGAATAAATAGGGATCGATAGTAGCCTACACAAGGAATGTAGACAACTTGAAGCATTTTTATTTATTGTGTCTTACCCTTTTTTTCCTTTCCTTTGTAGTAGCTGATGGATGGTGTCTGTGATCTCTATGTGTAATTTTTTTGGTCCCTTAGATCCATTTGTGTATATTTATGGTTGTTTTAGTTGATGATTTGATAAGGTTCCTTTGATCCCATCTCCCTCTTCCTTGGCTTCAATTTTTTCTATTATATATGTAAATTACACAAACCAACTCATAACAAGTTATAGACAATCAAGGTTATCAATCCCTATTTTACCCTACTTCTACATACAACCATCTACAACATTCCTAAGCTTAGATTACACAGGTTTCCAATCTCAAGAACATTCAAATCACTTAATCAAACACTCATACTATCTACACTTATACTTGTACCAACACTTAGGTGGGGAAAACTACATCAGACTCGATCCCTCTTTAGAGTATTGGTATGTAGGCAACTCTCATCACAATGGGGTATTGCGGATGTCCAACCTACCATAATAACAACACACTTTACTAATTTTTTCAATATTATGCCATTAAAACATGGAGTTTTAGGGTTTGGACATAAAATCAATCAAAATATGTCATTTACAGATATCCAAAACTTATGTGAATAAAAATAGGCTTGACAGACCTAGACATAGGTACACTCAAAAATATCAAAACAATTCTACATAAAGGACACTAGTTCCACATAGCACTACTTTCCAATTAGGTTTATATTTTCTAGGAAGTATTTTGACACTTGGATCCTATCTGTGATACTCAAATTAACCTTTATCTTAGTTTGTAGCATCTAAATATCCCATTTCAATCATTTTAAAGTTACATACTTATTTACATTATTAATTATCATTTTTAAAAAGGTCAAATTAAGTCAATTCAATTACAAATTAGTGGTTGTATTTATTGAATATTTATACCCTAATTTACTATACTCAAACCCTATAGCAACCTAGGATTTACATTCACTAATTCTTATATATTTAAAATAGAATTTTATGCATTAATTTCAAAACCAGTGCAAGAAGCCACACAAGAATAAACATTGTTTCTTAAATTAAAGGAGATACGAAGAGATTTTGAATGGGCTATATCTAATTATATTATAAATGGATTATCACTAATGAGAATAATAATTCATCTCATGGATTTGACACCTAGTTCAAGTTTACCGAACAAATCTACACATAGGTTTACTCCAAAATAAAATGTATAGGTGCAAGGACAAGTCAAAAAATTATTGAATAAGGGTTTCATTAGATAAAATTGGATCCCATGTGTAGAACCAATATTAATAATACTTAATAATAATGGATAATGTGCACTAATTCTATATCCATTAAAATTATTAATATAAAGTATACATTTCCATTGCCATACATGGATGATCTGATGGATTTCTTGAGTGGAGGAGATAATTCATGAAAATTGATTTAAAGAGTAAATATCTTAAAATACACATAAGAAAGGGTAATGAATGGAAGATATCATTTAAAACACAATAAGGGTTATATGAATGGGTGGTTATGCCATTTGATTTTACTAATGCACTAAGTATGTTCATGAGATTGATGAATGAAGTTACTAAATCATTTTTTGGGTAAATTTTTCATTGTGTATCTTGATGAAAAATTAATTTTTAGTATAATAGAAGAGGAACATTTGCAACATGTATGCAACATGTTATAAATGTTGAGAAATGAAAAGTTAATTATGAATTTAAATAAATGTAGTTTCATGCATAAAAAAATTATCAATAAGGCTTGAAGATGAATCTTGAAGAGTGGCGAGCTATATCAGAATGGCCATCACTACAAATTACATTTTTGGTATGTATTTTTCATGGATTAGAAATTTTTTATAGAAATTTCATCAAAAAATTTAGTGGGATATGCGCACCGATTACTGATGTGATGTATAATGATAAAAGAGAATTTGTATGGATAACATACGTAGAAAAAAGTTTTTAGCAGTTGAATAAGAAGATAAAATAATAACTAGTGCCAGCATTACCAAATTTTGATAAAGTGTTTAAGGTAAATTGTGATGAAAGTGTCACCATAATAGGAGAAATATTGAGTCAAGAAGGAAGACCTATTACAAATTTTGGTGAAAATTTTAATGATGCAAAGTGACAATATTTAGTATATGATTAGGATTTCTACACAATTGTGCAATCTCTAAATAAATAGAGATATTAATTGTTCCTAATTAAATTTATATTGTACATAGATAATCAATCATTATACTCCATCAATAGTCAACATAAGTTTAATCAGAGGCATATGAAGTGGTTTGAATTCTTATAGAGTTATTAATTTTTGTGGAAACATAGAAGTGGAAAGTCTAACAAAGTTGTTGATGTATTGAGTAAACTAATTATTTTGTTGAAAGAATCAAGAGTGGAAGTCATAGGATTTGATCTTATGAAATATCAACATGAATAAGATGAATATTTTTATTAAGCATGGAAGTCATGTAGAGAACCAATGATTCAAGATAGAACATCATGGTTATAATATTTTATTTAAGAATGTTTGTTATTAAAAATAAGAAAATTATGTATACCAAGAGGTTAAATACGGGAGAATTTGATTAAGGAAAAACACAGTGGTAGTTTAGTAGGTCATTTTGGTTGAGAAAAATAATTAGCACAAGTGGAAGAATATTATTTTTTTCCAAGGATGAGTATATATGTTTGAAAATTTGTTCAAGAGTGTAGAGTTTTCTAACTATAAAAAGGGAAAAGTCAATATGTAGGGTTGTATCAATTGTTTCCTATTATAGAGAAATTGTGGGATGAAAAAAGTATGAATTTTGTTTTAGGTTTTCATAGAATTTAGAGAGGGAATGAATCAATTTATGATAGCTGATATATTTTCAAAAATGGAAAATTTTTGCACATGTAGAAAAATTAGTGATGCAACAAACATTTCTAATTTATTTTTAAAACAAGTTGTATGATTGGATGGTTTACCACATAGTATAGTATTATACAAACATGTGAAATATGTTGAACATTTATATCAAATATTTTGGAAGAAGTTGAATACCAAACTATAATTTAGTTTAACATACAATTTTTTGAGATGTTTAATTGAAGATAACTTAAGAACCTGGGATGATGTTTTAGCATAAGCTGAGTTTTCTTATAATAATTTTATGAATAAAAGACCAAGAAATACACCATTTTATATTATTTATGGGTTAATTTACATAATATTTTTAAATTAAAAGACATGAAAAAATGATCAAAATATAAGTTTTTAATAAAAATATGTTATATATTAATTATAAGTACAAGCAAAGTTGGAAAGGAATATAACACAATACATACAATATGTTTATAATAAGAGAAGAAAAGTTGAATATCAGGTGGGAGAATTATTCTTAATATAATTGAGAAAGAAGAGATTTAAAAAAGGGACATATATTAATTTGAAATGGAAATGGATTGGTTCATCCAAAATTTTTAAAAAAATTGGGAAGAATGCATATGAAATAGATGTCCCTAAAGGTATAGACATATCACCTATTTTCAGTGTGGATGATTTATATTATAATATGAAGGAAAGATTATTTAAATCATAAATGAATATTCTAAACAAATAGATTAAATATATTAGATTCTTGAGAAATAATGTGGAGATATAAAAGAGGTAATTGACAAGCGATTTTGAAAGACTATAAGAAAGAAGGAATATAAAAAATATCTAGTAAAGTAGAAAGGCCAAGATATATAATATGAGACATGGATTAATACATAATAATCTAAAACAAAATTAATACCATTAGGAATGTTCTTAGAATTTACATGAGTAAGAGCACATGTTTCTTTTCTTATCGAGGGTGATGATGCAAGAGCATTCGGGTTCACAAGCAATCTTTCATCAACAAAAAATATGTTAGTTTAGGAATTTGTCTAAGTGTTGGGTTGAATAAGGTTCCTTACCATAAACATGTTTTTTTTTAAATTTTTGAAAGTATTATTTGTTTTGTAGATTGCATTTTTATTATTTTGTGTTATCTTTTGTGAACACCTTATTTAGTGTAGTTTTGGGTTACCTGTGAGAACATATTTGTTAGTAATGATCCATGTATATTTTATTTCAAATCTATATCAAAATACTATGTAATTAATTCATAGAGGCCTAATTTGATCTATTTAAATAATCTATTGTCATTGTGTAAGTTTTACAAAGATATTGAGTATGTTTCTGTCAGTCTGTAATACTTCTTGAAGCAATGTACTTGATCAAGTTGCTTGTTCACCACAGAGGAAGATGAGTATTCTAAATTTTGTAAGCTCATTGTACATTCATTATACAAGTCAATCATTGATTTTTAGATCAATTTAATAAATAAATTTAATGCTATTTTTTATCCTTGAGTAGACATAAGGGTCATGGTACAAAGGTTTACTAATTTTAAAAACCTCTGATGTCATGTGACTTTCTATCTATTTGGAGAGATTATTGACTAATTGGAATTAGATTGTGAAAATCATGTAAGCTAATAAATATTCATTTAATAATGTTTTTAACCTATTTTATGGATTTATTGAGCTCTAACATGTTCTTATTCCTTGTAAATATGAAGATATTTTATATTCGTGACATTTGATATTGGGACGCACTAAGGTATGTTAATATTATTGGTGGGGTAGAAGTAATTAATGTAAGTAGGTGTGTCTTTTGTCTATATAATAATTCCCATACAACTTGTGCTAAGTGATTTGGATTTGGATATGGAGATTAAGATTTGAGTGTTTATTTTGTAAATATTGTAAGTTAGTAGAGTTGAGATCTATGGATATGATGTTGTGTCAAATATCATTATGAGATAATGATATGATTGTGTTGTTATGATAGTTTTATTTAATTTTGTTTAAATCAAATAAATATATATGTTTTTTTATTATATTTTAGTTTGGTTATTTCTCTATGTATGATGAGGGTTGTATGGTCTAAGGCATTTCTTAATTGAGATCCCTAACCATGACTATGTCAATAGGTGACATTGGTGATGGAACATGTGTAGTAATCATGGGAGGGGTATAATTACTATCTATAGATGCATCTTGCTCTATTTATAACACTTTAAAATGAAGAACTATAATTTTTTGCTCAAGGGAATGTGAAATAAGTGAGGTTGTTGATGAAACATGTGTAGTCATCATGGGTAGAGTAGAAATGAATTTTGAAACCCTGTTACAAAAAATCTAAAACTTTTTAAAGGATGGTTTCATATGTGTATGGGTTCACCAATATATTTCACCTTAATTTTAACTAATGTTATCAATACTAACCCTAATATCATATAAACATGTAGAATAATTTAAATTGATAAATATGGCATCCAAGCATACATCTGAATGTAAAATATTAAAAATATTGAAAATGATTGTAATGATTTGACAATTGTATATGTTAAATATAGTAAGTAAAAAAAAGGAATGAGTGATTATGTTTTATCAGTGATTATACTAATTTAAATATATTTTGGAAGTGTAAGTCAGATAAAAGTAGGATTATGATTCATCTAGATTAAGCACTATACTTTTGTCTATGTAGGGTTCATTTTGTTGATTTGGGTTAATACCATAGGTAAATATTGACCTATGTATAAATGAGGGATTTAAACCACATCATATCCTTAATTTTATACATATGATTTGTGTATGTGATCATAAACCTTGATGATGCACAGAAATATAGAAATTAACATCCTTTAGCTTGAAACCCTAGGTGTGCTTATGAGGGATAGAAACCTAAAAAATCTAGGAAAATGTAATGGGATAAGCTAACCCCAATCACCCCCATTTGATGATTGACTATTGTCTATGTATCCAATTTAGTGTGATTGTATAAGCTAATAAAATTTAGGAAGGAAATCAAGCCACAAGTAGTTGTCCCACCTAGTGTGACTATAAAATTATGCTCATTTGATATATGAATGTAGATAATGATTTGTATTTTAGTGTGATATAACACACATGCCCCATTTTAAAATTTTAAAAAAGGGTTCCATTATTGAAAAATATTTATTTAGGGAGCTATGAGCCTAAACATCGATGACTTGGTTGTCATTCATTTACCATCTAGGGTTATTCCCATATAATATAACATTATAAAAGTTAAAATTATGAAAACCTAAGCTTAAAATAGTATCTTAAGTCATTTCAAACCTTGTTTTTTCATAAATTTAATTTCAACGTTGATGTTATAATTTATGAGATAACCTACTAATATTTCTACATCCTAGTTGGTATATTTTAAATCACAGAAATATAAAAGCTTGAGGATTATTAATCTTTTATAATAAGGGCCATACTGTTGGATTCCATGGGATTATGACACATGCTTCTCTCATGTCACTTAGATCTTAGGATGTTTTCAAGGTTTTTAAGTCTTCATAAGACTCCACATTATTAAATGTTTAAGCCTTCTATGCTTTCAGGCTCTATGAACTCGCCATTTGGCACCAAAGACTTCATCTATTTATCAAAAAAATTTAAAGGTTATTCATTCCCATGTGTTAATTCTCCCAAGCCTCCAAAGTTTTGAGATATCAACACATGACACATTCTCATTAAAGTAAACATGAGAGGGTGAAGAGATTCTAGCTAGGTAGAAACATCAAACAAAACCATTATCAACACTGTTAAGAATATTATCAATAATTTTGGCCACAATTATCACCATGAAATATTATGTTCCTTTTGGGCATACTATACTAATTACCATAACCCAATAAGAGCCACTCCATATTCCCTAATTTAAGGCATTGAGTCCATTCTTCCTATTGAGGTCGAGTTACCCTCTTTGTGTATCCTGTTAAAACATCTTCTAGATGATGAATATTATAGAATTGATTACCTATTAGATCCAAAGTTACTTGATGATAAACATATGGCCATAGTTATCAACCTTCAAGCATATCAAAATAGACTCCATGGACACTATAACTAGTGAGTCAAACATCAAGAATTTGTGCTTGGTGATCTTGTTCTTAAAAAAACCAATACAGTATCATAGCTGAGAAGAAACACAAGGGAAAGTTCAAACCCAACTAGATAGGTTCATATATCAATGTTTAAAATTATGGCTCTAGAGAATATAGGATCGCTACACCAGATGGAGATGAACTTGATGATCTAATAAACATTATACACCTCAAGTGTTACTTTGCTTGAGAAACTTGAAGTATTGTCTATGAGGCTCATTTTCATTATACCATATTATGATCTTCTTTATACCATTATACCCTATACCATTCTACCATACCTTTTTTATCAACCATAATTATTTTTAACCCTCGCTACCTAAGCCCTTTGACCTTGGTTCGTAAATCACTTTCAACAATAAGATTCAAATCAAGTTTCAGTAGTTGAATCAGTATTCTAGACAAAGGCCATATTTTGGAGTAGTATGACAGTGGTTTGGTAGTTACATCAATCATTCCTTGTTTCATTCCAATTAATTACTACTAATTATAACTATCTTTGTGCAAATTAGAATATCTCATATCATGCTAATAATTATAACTTCTTATGGGCAAATTAGTATCATTGACCTATGCCATTATTTCCTAATTATAACCACCTATGGGAAAATTAGGAACAACACTTTTATCATGCCTTGAAGTCCCACCTTACCATTCCTATGTTATATTGTGCCATTTGCTTACTACATCTAGTTTAAAATTGTTGCTACGTAGTTAGATTCCTCCATTTTAAGGAAGAACTATAGTGACTTGAGGTCCTAATGAGACTATGTAGGCAACACTCAATTCATGTTGAGGTCATCTCAGTCACCCTTTATCATGATCTCATCATTTTATGAACAATTCTAAGGTTTAATGCTCTCACCATTTTGTTCATTGGACCATTTATTATCTCCTCATCCTCAATTGAGTTGATATACTTAGAAAATTCCAAAAACATTAATAAATAGACTTCTAAAATACTAAAAATCAACCACCTTCTTTGCCTTAAGAATTCTAGGACCCTTAGCTATTTCACAAGAAACCACTTATCATTTAGTTTCCCCATCCTTACTGGCCTAACATCCCACATGCTCACCATTTTGTTAGACCATACCCATATTTCCCCTATAACATTACTTACATTTTATTATCATCATTTTATTCTATCCCATTTCCTAGGAGAATTAAATTTGTCCTAAAGTTTATGATGGACATTGCATCCAAGGAAATATGTAGGCAATGTCCAGTTACCTAGTACATCTGGAGTTAGCTTGGCTACCCTTTCCTTTTCTTCTATTCTTCCCATTTTGTTTGTTTATTTTTTTGCCTCCTATAACCTAAGGGAAATTATCATAATCTTGTTTGTTTTATATTTGTTCTGGCATTGTCATTAACCATTATTTTGTGTTTGTTTCATTTTGTGCTTATTGTTTTGTTTCATTTTATCTTTATTTTCTCATTTTCTTGATAATTTACCTTCTTGTTTATTTGTTTCTTTACCTGTTTGTTTGATTTCATTATTGTGGCTTGATTTAGTCTATGTGTGTTTATTGGGTGATTCCTTGTGTATTATTATTGAATCTATCCATATTCATATTTCAACATTGTCATCATGGTTTCTCTCATTGGTGTATTACTTTCAATTGTTTATTAGATCATATGTCATTACTTATGCATATTTTGGGTATGTTCTCATGGTTTTTTATATCATGATGCATACCATCATGTGCTATAGTAAAAATTACCTCAAGAAATCTTACAATCAATGTGGTTGCATTACTTCCCTTTGGCACATAAAAACTTCTCAATCTATCTAAATCATTTCTAACATATAGAGTAATTACATCATGAAATAGTTTTAAGCCTTGTAGTTAGGACATGCATCTCCATATTAGAAGGTTTCCCAAAGTCATCTTTCTCCTATGTACCAACTTAATCTTATTCCATGAGTAAAAATTTAGTACATAAGTCCCCTATTACAAGTTTCTAGATTACTCTCATCATTATGCTAATGATTATGACCACATTTGGGAAAAACATTATGTATCATCGCACCTGTAGAGCCAATGATTATAACCACCATTGGGTAAACCCTTGTATTTTGATCTATCTAGAGGTCAATTATTATAACCACATTAGGCAAATCATTATTCTTATTCTACCCAATTTGGGCATGTTTTCATTATGATATTAATTGTAACTATCTTTGGGCAAATCATTATCTGTATATGCCTAACTAGGGAATGCTTAAACTCTACCAATGATTATAACTATCTATGGGCAAACCATTATTTTTCCTTTTAATGATTATAACTATCTTTGTTCAAATCATTATCTTATTACCCTTATCCTTTGGCTAATGATTATAACTACCTATGGGAATATCATTATCCTTTTTATCCTACCATGTTGATGATTATAACCACCTTTGGGCAAATCATCTTATTTTATCTACCCAACTATGGTAGCTCACTATGTCACTAATTATAACTGCCTATGGGCAAATCAATTTTTTCTACCCATTTTACATTTTTGGTCCCATCATATTCCTTCTTTTGAAGGATTGATAACCTACCTTCTTTGTCAACCACTCCCTTGAGGGGGTATCTAGAGATCATCCATTATTGTTAGATTATTAGGCATACATGAAATTTTCATTCTTTGAGAAGATGTTATTGTGCCTATAGCTTATAATGCCCTCCCAAATAGGGGAAAATCGTAGACACCTAAAACTGTTCACAAATGGATCCTAACTTGACTTCAGATTGATTCCTACCAACTATTACAAATTAAGCTTAAGAATCAATGAACATCCCAAATGTTTTTGTACATCATTCATCAAAGCTTAGAATCATGTTAAGGAATCCTTATTTGGGATACTAGCTTATATGCAACAATAACCTCTCATAGATTTATCTCAGATCACCTTGTGGCATCACAAAAATCAATTTGTCCTATAGACACATTAATTAGAGCACTCAAACAAATATAAAATCTTGAAAGAGATAAAAGGATAATCAAATTAAATTAACTAATTAAAAAGTATTAAATGCCTAGTTGAATTATCCATTTGAAATTATTGAATATCTAAAAATAGAAATTTCAAAAATCAAAATATCAAGCCTTTCATCATTGCCTTTATGATTTGTCAAGATCTTTGAAAATATCTAAAAATGTCTAATTTCAGAGCCATGCTTAGTAAAGGCAAATCATAATTACATGACAACTATTAACTCTACCAGAGTTAGTTTTAACTCACCTAGGGTTAGTTTTAACCTATTCTAAGCCTAAACTCAAGCTTGACTCACCTTCGATGAGAGTTAATTCCTAAGACTATACATACAAATCCATACCCATTAATTTATAATCTTGGATATTATAGATTTATTATGTATGATTTATTCCATAAGCCTCATGAAAATAGTGTTACCATGCCCAATTATTAAGCCAAACATCAAACCCAAGGTGCCAAGGAGAGAAGGAGCCAAGAAATATTCATTGTCAAAGAATTATTGATGCACATGATAATAAATCCATTCAATAAGCCATTTAGATATCCAAGGAAGGTAAAATATTTATTTTGTTTAGATTTTTGTTGTGCTTTCATTTAGTTTTTTTTACCTAAGATCTCCCTAGTGTCTAGGCCAGAGGTGTTAGGATTTTGGCATGTTCATTTAATTTGTTTTATGAGATTAAAATAAGACTAACCTCCCCTCTATTTAAATCCTTTTTCACAATAATTACACCTGTATTATTTGAAATTTAACTTTTCCACCCCTTACAGCTCCTTTATAAGTTAAAATGAGATCAAAAAGAAATTTTGATCAAAATATAAGACCAAAGGTTTTTCAACCCTTGACCTCCCCATATCAAGTGACTAACAATTTTTGATTAACCACATTTCCTTTAATTAATTTGAGTGAATAAAAGCAAAAGTTTCTATGTATCCTTTATTTTTTGGATTATGAAAATTGATTAAAAAAATGACACATATGACAAATATTTTACCTAATATTTCACCTACATGAAAGACTACACTTAGCCTTTTTTTTACTTCCATGGAAAATAAAATGTGTTGGCTTCCTTAGTGGATCCCACACAAATAATCAAATTAAAATATAAAAAATTGATAAGCTCTATGTAATATTTCAATTTATTATGCATGTATTGCTTAGAAGACATCATTTATCCTTGGAGGTCATCATACACTATACATATGGTAAAATCAATCATGTTGCACCATTTTTTCCAAGAGACTGATGTTTTATAACATGAGGTCAAATGGTTTTAAATGGCATGGTACATATCTACAGTGGTTTTAATCTTCTTTTATGTCATACAAATCATAAAATTGGTTCATCTAAACTACTCTTCAATCCTCGTGCTAGGATATATCCTCTTAAAACTTTTAAATATTAATTCCTCCTTAATACCATTATTAAAATCAGGAATAGGAGGAAATAAGATAAAATGTATTCAATATAAGCATTCATGAATAACATGTTCAAAATTGGTATATTTTTTAATGTTTACTACAATTGGTTGTAAAACCCAACTAATGGGTTAATCAAACCAAAAAAATATTATATTTACAAAAAATAATAAAAAATGAAATAATCAAAACATCTTTGTATCATAACTAACCCAACACCCCATTCGTATTATTGATTTGAATATCTTCCATATTTCCTCTAGTGAGATGGAGGTGCCCAACTGGCCTAACATTGTTGTAGGGGGTACCTAGTTAGTTATTATTTATGTGATATTGGATCCAATCCTATTTAATATCATATTTTGGGTGGCATAAATCTAGGATAATAATAAGGAAATGAAGGATCCCTTCCTGATAAAGGTTTTGTTACTAGAGGACGCCACCTCCTTGTTGTGTCATATCAACTTCTAGATTTGATCCACCTAGCTTTAGTGGAAGGGATTATTGAATAGTGAATAAAAATACATTATTATTAATATCATACTTGACCTATTACAAATACCTATGAGTTTTTGATAATGAGTATGATATTTTCTAAAGACACAGTATAGAGTTTCTGGTTATCACACATAATTTTATAGTAAGTGACATTTTGAGGTCATATGAACTTCTATGTGACATAACATGAAAAAATATATTTTTATTCTAGTAAATTTATTAAAATGACATCCTTTTTCCCACATTAAATGCACCATATATCTATCCTTGGTTTATTTCCTTCATTGATTTCATCTATCATGTGTAATACCACATCTATTTTGGCATCAATATTCATAGTGTTGGGCAATATTCTCCATAATACTCTATTTGGTCCTCTTTGATCATAGTTGATTTTATATTAGATTCTTTTTTAACTAAGTTTGAGCTATAAAAATATATATATTAATTCATATGCCCTCAACAAATAAATCAACTTTATCAAGATCCTAAAACTAAAATAATCACCTTATTTATGATATTAAAAAATCAGTGATTGTAATCCCAGATTGATTATCTAGGGTTATGTCTAATTTACTTTAGATCTTGAATAATATGGTTGACATAATTTTACATCCTAAATTATCATATTAACTTATCTTTGACATCCTTTAAATTCATATTACAATAATAGTTCTTAAAAATAATTCTATGGTTCTACCACTCAAGGATCCTATAAGTTCATATTTTTTGTTTACAACATCTATGACACCCTTAGCCTGCCACTTTATTTTTCATGTCAATAAGTAATACTTAGGGTAAAAATACCAATAATATGTCATAATGGTGACACAATCTCCCATAGGGATTGAAATTATTCTTACACACACACACACACACACACACACACACACACACACACACATTTCAAGTGGTTTTATAGGTGTGTTTAATGGTTTTTTTAGACTACCTATGATATTAGCATATATGTTTGGTGTATTTTAATTTAAAATAGTAATAACTTCACCCTTAAATTCATTATTATGCATATACAACTTGTAAAACTTATTCAAAACGATTATTATTATATGATATCTCCTTAAATTATTATAGTATATTAATCCTTCCAATTAAAGTAGGCATATGGGATGCATATTCATGAAGTGAATGAATTATCCCTAAGTTTCCCATACCAACCCCTCCTAAACCTAGCATAGACCTTGGATTTAATAGAGCATCCCATAAATAACATCATTCATTTTCTAAATATAAATCCTATTGATATATAATCTCACTATACATATTATTAATCTAATATAATATCACTTTAACATATTTATATTAGATTCTATACTCCTCTTCCCTTTTCATTTACTAGTTAGGCTTAAATTACTAGTTGACCTATGCAATACCTTATGCTGTAGACACCGAAATCGTGTCTACTCCCTTGGTCATCCTCTCCCCCTTGGTCCCCTTCATCCACTTCGACACACCTAACCTATGTCTTATTAATTCAAAATAATCACTTATTTTACATTAATAATTCTTCTCTCTCTCTCACCCTATGACCCATTTATGACCCCCATTTTATTCTCCCATGCCTATTTAGCCCCTCCTAACCATTTTCCCGTGAACCTTGACCGCGACAGCATGTAAGAATGGGCAGAAGGCTAAAATTAGCCTCTATCCCCATTCTGTAACCACCGACATTGGTCACTATTCGACTGACGTCGGCAGTTCTACCGACGTCAGTTACCCTTAAAACACAGAATTCATTATTTGTTATCCATTATCCATTTCCCAATCAGTTTTCCAATCCATTTCCCAATTAGTTTTTCAATCTGTTATCCGACCTTCTTTCAAGATGTTCTCGGATCAAACCTTAGCCAATCTTCACTCAGCCAATTAGAAAAATCTCTCTCTCTCTCAGGCACAGGTACTTTGCTTCAGTCACCTTGCTGGAGGTCTTCTACATTGAACATCTGCAACCAGTCCACAACACACCATCAGTAATCAATCTACAACCATGTCTCCTACTCTCTCTTTAGCAGGCAACAGGTAAGCAATTCTTCTGTGCTTTCATTTTGTTTTCTGGTTATTGCTTTTAAGTGATATCATCACCCAGATTTAGACTATCAGACCACAGACTAGACTTGACTTCCTTTGGAAAGGATGAAAGGCCTTCCCATATCTTTATCACCTCTATCCTCCCTTTTTAGAACATACAGTCTACCCAGACCCCTACACATACCATTAAACAGACCTAAACTCTTTTAGACCATTCTGCAGCCCTGAACCCAGTCCAAAACTTGCCCAGACCTCATCCCCATACTACTACCCTGACTGACGCTGGTCATTTCCCCCATCGATGTCAGCAGAGTAACCGATGTCGGTAGACTTGACCAACCGACGTCGGTAGAATAACCGATGCCGACGACTGTGACTAGGCCGACAACAACATTCAGGTAAGCATTTGTTTCCATTTCCTTTTCAGTCTTTAATCATTTCAGTATTTCATCATTTTGCCTTTTATCAGACATTATTTTTATCAATTAGTGGGTTGACATCCCTTAAGGAAGTCTTTGTACTTCTGGGATCAAGCTTTTGCTTGGCAGCCCACCCTTTCTTGTCATCTAACATTTTTCATGTTTTAGTCTCTTTCTCTTTTAGGTGTCATCCTCAACAACCAAAGAAGAGTTCCTGCTATCATCTAAATTTGGTGCGTACAACTTCATCCAAGTACATACAAACCTTAGACCATTTCTCTTAGTTTCTTATTCTCTCTTTGAATGTGAAAGTGAAAATCATATAGAAACATTCTGGCATGCCCGGTGGGACCCTAGGGTCTTCCTTAGGTTTATTTCTTTCTTTTCATATAGGATGCATTAGGTTTCTCCTTTTCACCTCTTTCCTCTCTCTCTTCCAAAAGACATCATAAGCAGGATTAAAAAGAACTCTTCTTTCTTTTCTTGCATCTTAGACTAGTCAAAAGTCATATTCTTCAACCCTTTCTCAACTTCTTTTCATCCGAACTAACATTTTGACTTGGGCTTAAAACACATTGCATTTCATTTCTACTTTCTTGCATTTTCTTAGTCCACATCTAGTAATTAACAACTGCATCATGAATTAATTATAGATCACTTTATGTTACACAACCAAATCACTTGCACAAATCAAACATCAAAACTCACTTGAGACAAGGCCCGACTGGGATTTCATCCCCCAGTAGATACCTTACCCATCCTGGCAATCCCACTTGGATTTCATCACCAAGGGGAAAGCCCACTCTGTTCTCTGGTAGAGGATAATCTCTAGGGGAAGTATATACTAGCTAAGCGGGCCCAGCTCATCACTGGGTTCGTGAAGTGAGGAGAGCTTACTCCTTAGCACCAAGCCAAGTACGAAACCTAACACAGACTTTTGAGCACCGAAAAAAACCCGAAACCATCCATAGACTACTTCTAGGACCCATCTCAAAAGCCAATCTTCCTACACACATTCTAAGGCATAAGCCACCACGATCCTAATAATTTATTCCTAGGGATTTAACGTTTAGGGTCTGCTTGTGTTCTTCATCTTTTCTGTTCTTATCTGCTTGTTTGAGCTTGTGAGGACATTCTTTCTTACCTTGAATGGTTCTGACTCACAGTCAAACCAAGGCTTTTGTTGACCACGTGAGGCATCAACCGCTTCCATCTTCCCTATCCATAACGAGTCCCATAATGGAGTTCCACTCAGAGACTGAAAGAACTCCTACTCGACCAACCCTGACCCAGACTCCCATCATCCCTAAAGGGGACCAAGATTTCGAAAGATTCTTGGACCTCAATGGTAGAGCCCTTCAACATTATCTCATGTGAAGCCGAACGTAAGACCCCTTGAGCAACCCGATTTATGGGATGTCGACCTCTTCAGTCAAGACTGCGGCCATATAGGCAATGTCTATAGTTCAACTTGTAGACATCCAGGCTATCGCCTCGACCAATGACCAGCCCTTGACCAACCTTCTAAGTGTGGCCTCTCCCTCCATCTCTAGGCCCACTTCCACTGGGGTTTCAGCCCCTATCAACTACAGCCTACTCAACCAAATTCTACACCCTTCTAAAACCTAGTGGTCTCTATTCCCCCTACTCTTGCACCTATCAACACAAGAGTAACTATATACCCTTAAACAAGTGGGACCACCCCTCAACCATCTTTGACAGCCCCTATCCAATTTGTGCCTATCAACCCCATAACACAAGTGCCCTTGGCTTCAACTTCCACCCCGATGATTAGCTACCCATATGTTGCGTCTACACAAGCGCAACTGACCACATCATATGCCCCTCTCAATACCTTACAAGCACCTTATAATCTAAGGGGCACTCCACCCACCAATCCATCAGCAGACATCATCAAAATACTGATGGACAAAATGTCCAGTCTCGAGACTTCTATTTTTGGTTCATGCAATGCTCTCTCATATGAGCAAATTTGTAACGAACCCATCCATCCCTCCGTCCCAATCAGGCCGTATCCCAGTCAATGGGAACTTCCTAAATTCTCTCATTTCCAGAGCAAGGAAGACCCACAATAACACCTATGGGCATTCAGACATGCCTGTTATCTCATTACACATGATGATGTGTTACTTTTACGCACATTTCCTATGTCACTTTTCGGTGCTTCCCTTGACTAGTATAGCTCTCTCGCCAGCCATTCTCTCTTCACATTCACCCAGCTAGCACAACTCTTCCTTGATCATTTCTCCATCAACATCACCAAAAAGGTCTCAATCACAGACCTCTATTCTATTCGGCAGTTCGAGGATGAATCCATAGCCAATTTTGTTGCTCATTGGAGAGGCCTCATCAATCAGCTCTCATTTTCCTTACCCTAACCCAAACTTATCAAACTTTTCTCTCAAGCCTGTGCCAAGCATATTTCATCTACCTTACGGGTTCAAACCTTCCACACCTTTGACGAAGCCTTCATGATGGCCCGCAAGCTTGAATTACATGTCATCAAGGAGAACAAAGTCAAGTTGCAGAGTAAGAATCCCAAATCCAAGACCAATGACTCCTCTTCTTCTAAGCCTTCTTTATCTAACCCCAAGTCTAAGGCATCAGCAAATGTTATAGTCGTTAGACCTTCATCCTCTTCACCTTCAACCAACCAACCTGAGCCATCCATGTCCCAAAGCATCACTCACCAATTCTAGTAGAGATACATGCAGCGACAATATACTCCACTTAGAGAGTCATACGTGTCTGTGCTGGAAAAACTTATAAAATAGGGGGTTCTCAATCTCCCCCAAATTTGACCACCTCCATAATTTGATCCCTCATGTGCCATCCCTGCATGGTATAGGGAAAATGACTTCTGTAACTACCACCATGTTAAAGGCCATGGCATGGGCAACTGCAAGACCCTTAAAAACATCATCCAAGACATGCTTGAAAAGGGTGACCTCATCCTCAACAATCCCAATGCACCACCCAATCAGGGCATCAACATCTTCAAGCAACCGTTCCCCAATCATCCTCTGACCCAAAACAATGTCTAGACCATGACTGAAAACACTCACGAACATAATATATGAACAGTCAATACGGTCTCGCCCTTCATCCCCAACCAACCTCTTTCAAAAACTCAAGAGGTTAATCCACCCATCAGTCCATCACATGTGGATGAACCTCCTTCTCTGATTAGTTCTCCATCAGCCTCTCTTATATTGGAGGACGCCTCGACCATACCAGCTCCACCAGTCTCACCATCCTCCTTGATGCCTATGGAGGACCCGACCCTTCCTACTCCTCAACTGGAAGTGGAGGGTGCAATCATCCCTACCCTTTTCCCTCTTAAGGAACCTCATTCTTTAATTTCTTCTCCACCCAGGGAAGAACTTGTCTCTCCTTCATCTCCAATCGAAGATGAACCTATCATGACTTCATCATGCCTCGGGTCTGAGACCGCTACACTAGTCTCATCTTCGGCCCCATAACCGTCAACATCTTCTCAAGGACCCAAGCCTCATCCAACATCTTCTCAACCATTTTCCTGATTAGTGCAGAAAATTGGACTTCTCCCTTTAAGGAAAGTGGAGCATTAGGTAATGTGGGAGCGTCTCGAAGCTCTTCAACATGCCCGTGCCCTCTCATCTCATGCTGCCAATCCTCCCATGGTAGAATCTCCCAAGACTCTCAACAAAAACTAGACTTCCACTTCTAGACCATCTAAACCTCAACCAACCACATCAAGACCAAAACCCTCATCTATCCCATCAAAACCTATCATGTCACTCGGCGTTCACCCTGTCTCTAACCTCACTCATCTACAAGTGAAGGTGGACTTAGACCAGACCCTGACCAATAGTAGTCTTCAAATCAAATCAAAGAAGACTGCCAAACCACAGAGGCAAAATTTTCCTCCCCCATCACCATTGCCCTCTATTTTGGGCCTTCATCCTTTGACCTTGATCAAAATCCTCCCCACTCCAACCTCTAATCAAAACTAGTTGCCTCCTCTGCTTCCTTTGCCTACCACCAGCCTATCCTCTCCAAAAATTTTGGCACCTCTCATGAAGAAAGTGTCATCTTCCCTTGCCACCGCACCATCAACCCAGAAATTGGTACAGAAGCCTCCTCCAATGCCACCCAAGCAAAAGTTAGCAACATCACACACGTCGACTAGCATGGACCCTTTAGTGGGCTCATACTCTTTGATATTGCACCAACTTTTATAGACTTCCAGCATAACCCTTCTACCCATCAGGCCCTTCCAACCTCTCGGGTCTAAGCCCTCCTGGTTTGATGATACAAAGATTTGCCTATATCATCATATGCCAGGACATGATACTAAGACTTGCTATGCCCTCAAGGCTATCATTCACTGCTACATAGAGAAAGACACTCTTCTTCTTGAGGACACTACCGACTGACCTCCCACACCTTCTCATATCCCTCCAACCTCTTCAACCACATCTCATCAGCAGGCCATGACCCCTTCATCTCCTTTACCCCCTATCTTTGAAATCAATGCCATTCACATAACCACTAGGTCACAAAAGGACAAGGTGAAAGAAAAAGCTGCCATTCCTTGGACCTATCCTTTCGTCAAGCCACCTCAACTACCAAAGCCTAAAATTTCTATCCTTGGCGCATCTCAACCCTCTTCTTCTTCCTCTTCAGGGGAAATTCATGACTCCATGTTAAAGCAACTTCACCAAATGCCCATGAAGATGTCTCTTTATGACCTCATCTAAACCTCACCCTAGCATTGTCAAGCCCTCATCCAAGCCTTGTAGGAATGAAGGTCCAACCTGAAGACCCCCAACCACTCGCTGCCCTGGTCCACTCTTTATCCCTTGTCGCTTCCATCACTTTTAGTGATTTTGAGATTACTACATCTAACACAGAAGATCAGGACGCTGCTCTCTTCATCACTACCTATGTTGATCAAACCCGCATCAAGTGCATTATGATTGACGGAGGCACTAACATCAACATTATCTCCACCCACACCTTTGATCAATGAGCCCTCCCCAAGAATTGTGTATCCAAAACTAATGCAATCTTGCGATCCTTTAATGACACCACTACCACAACCATTGGCACAATCATCCTTCACATTTGCATTGGCCCACACATAGTCCCAAAGCTCTTCTATATCATCAAAGGAGAGTTTTAATATAACTTGTTTCTAGGCCGACCCTAGATCCATGCCATGGCTTGTGTTCCCTCTACCCTACACCGTTGTGTGAAATTTGAGCACGATGGGCAAGTCCACATTATTCCCACTGACCCATCACCTTTCAAAACTTGTAACACAACCTATCAGCCAAATGATGTCCTCATTCCTATTAATCCATCAACCCCGGTGCCGCTTCCATCCGTGGAAGCTTCAACCAGTTTGTAACCAGCGGTCACCCTCACCACTCCTCTTCAAGCAGTAACCAAAGACCCCATGGAAGACATCTTCTAATGAATTTCACTTAGGGAATATCACTTGTTAACCTTAGACATGTTCCAAACTCTGCAAGAGTATGGATGCCTTCACCACAGCCCCAATTATGATCACCAAATCAAGATGGTCATTCCTTATGGTCCTACTCACCTTCGAACCAACCTTGTCTATGGGGGGCTCAATCAAGCTCCTACTGATGGCAATCCTCTCTCTTCACTACAACCATTCACATCAGAATTCTCATTTCTTAGCAACCCCACCTTTGCACACACTTACCTTTATAGGTGTGCATGGAAGGGTTTTGGTTTTGAATGCTATGACCAAGGCTCCCATCAGCCCATCGAGCCTCTCAATGATGATGATGCCAAGAAATGATATGGCTTGGGATACCACAAACCCACTCAGACCTCTGCAGATCTCTGTCTCGAGCCCACTAATAACCAATCTCCTCCAAGTTCACCCATTTCTCCCCCTTCACCTACAGAGTCAGTGGTTTCCATCCCTCCTAATTTTTTTGTATAAACACCATCCACTTAGAACCCCTGACCTATCAGCTAAATGGGGTGTCCAATTCTCTCCCTCTCATTTTTCCCAGCATGATAGAGGATGAGTCAGTGACCATTCACACTGTCTGTTGCATTAAAGATGATGCCATCCTTTCCTACATGGGCACCGATAACTCTTTCATCCAGTGCTCCCTCCCTTTTGAGACCTAGGTTATGTTAAATGAATCAACCATTGACATCAACCTTCCCTCTTCTGATGTTCCTCACGTATTAAAGATTGGCCAATCTTTAGATGTTTAGGAGCAGCTAGACTACACCCAGTTCCTTTCAAACCATAGCAAAGCCTTTGCCTAGACCTACAGTGACATGCCTGACATCGGCCCCACCATCGCTACCCATAACATAGTCACCAAACCAGAGGCTAAGCCTGTTAGGCAAAAGCTTTAAAATATGCATCCTCACATTGCCCTCCTTGTTAAAGAAGAGCTTCAACACCTCCTTTCTGTCTCTTTCATCTAGCCCATTGATTACCTGTAGTGGTTCTCTAACATCGTCCCTATCACCAAGGTGACTGGGGGGATCTAAATCTACACAGACTATCATGACCTTAACCTAGCCTATCCTAAAGATGACTTTCCTCTTCCCAACATTGACTAGCTTATTGATCTCATGGCCAGCCATGAGATGCTATCTCTCATGGATGGGTTTTCAAGATACAATCAGATCCTGATTGCACTGAAAGATCAGCACAAGACTACCTTTATCACCCCATGGGGGACTTTTTGCTGTTGGGTCATGCCTTTCGGCTTGAAGAATGTAGGTGCAACATATCAGCGTGCCATGACCTACATTTTCCACTATCTCCTCCACAAAATCATGGAGGACTATGTGGATGACCTGCTCAGTAAGTCCAAGCTTCACCATGACCATCTAACCATTCTCAAAATCATCTTATCTCACCTTCTTCAATATAATGTCTACCTTAACCCCAAGAAATGTGTCTTTAGGGTCCTCTCCGATAAGCTCTTAGGCTTTATCATTTCTTTCCATGGCATCAAGATAGATCTCACCAAAATCTGCACTATCCTCGAGATGCCACCTCTGACCAATCTCAAGTAGCTTCACAGTCTACAAGGGAAGCTCTAGTCCATTTGCTATTTCATCTCACAGCTTTCTAACCACTGCCAACCTTTTCATCATCTCTTTAAGAAGGACATCTCCTTTAAATGGGATAAGAACTGTCAAGAGGCTTTTGAAGCCCTCAAATGCTATCTGGTCTCTCCACCAGTCCTCATTCCACCTAAAGATGACCAACTCTTCTACCTTTACATCTCTGCCACCAACCATTCGTTAGGTGCCATGATCACGCACTAAGACAAGCATCACTGTGAGCAAGTGGTCTACTATATCAGTCGAACACTGGTCAACTATGAAACTCAGTATACTCATACTAAGAAACTCTATTTGGCATTAGTCTTTGCCACTACCAAGCTTTGCCACTATCTTCTCAACCACAAAACTTTAGTCATCACTCACACCGACCCTCTTAAGTATATGCACTCCAAGCCATATCAAAATCAATGTATGGCTCGGTGGCTCATGCTGCTTGCTGAGTTCAACCTCAAATTCATCCAACAAAAATCTATCAAGGGGAAAACCATCACTGACCAACTAACAGACGCCCCTCTTCTTGACAATCAACCTTCATAGTGTGAGTTCCCTGATTAGTCTATCACCACGCTTTCCACCAATGACACCGTCTACCAAATGACCATGTTCTTTGACAACCCCAAATGTCAACTCAGTGGGGGTGTGGGAGTTATTCTCATCCCACTCAAAGGGGAGCCCATGCCTTTGTCTTTCAAGTTTGACTTTGATTGTACCAATAATATGGTTGAATACAAAGCCTTAATTTTGGGACTTCAAACTGCCCTTTCCCTTAGCATCAAGTCCATCAACATCTTCGGTGACTCACAGCTTGTCCTCAATTAAATCAATAGTTCATATCTTTGTAAAAACAAAATTTTGCAAAGATACAAAAATTGTGTTGACACTCTTCTGGCCTCTTTCGACCATTACCTCTTATAGACTGTTCCTCGATACATGAATAAGTTTGTGGACACCATGGCTTTTCTTTCCTCGCATATTCCATCTTCATCATCGTCATCTAGAATTTTCATCATGGTGCATCATCTGTCATTGCCTTCATACCTTTCTTCTAACATCAACCATGTAAATACCATAGAATCTAGCCCATGAGATGACTGGTATATGCAACTTGTGGACTACTTATCTCTTTCTATCATCCCTTCCAATCTCTCTAGCAATGCGCGGTGAGCTTTCATCAAGCACACAGCTCGCTATACCATGCTAGGGGGTCTTATCTATAAGCGAGGCTTTGATGGCCTTCTTCTTCACTGTTTAACCTCCACTAAAGCCTCTCATGCCATTAAACAAGTCCATGATGAGATTTGTGGCGAACACTTTAGTGGGAATTCAGTTGCCAAGCGCATCATTCACTTGGGCTATTATTGGCCCACCCTTCATCAAGACTATAATGACTATGTTCAGTATTGCATCAAGTGTCAGTATCACTCTAACTTGCTTCATCTTCCTAGCCATGCCTTATAAGTCGCTTAGGATTTTTGTCTTTTTTCTTAGTGGGGCTTAGATCTCATCAGTGAGATTAACCCTCACTCATCTCTTCGTCATCAGTCCATCATCACCGCCACTGAGTATTTCACTAAATGGGTGGAAGCCATTCCTCTTATCTCCACAAAATCTGACAAGATTGTCGACTTCATCAACACCCACATCATCTGTCATTTCGATGTACCTCACAAAATCATCACCGACAACGGCAAGTCCTTTAAAAACAAGACTATACAAAAACTATGCGACTCATTTGGCATTAAACTTAGCTTCTCTTTGCCTTACTACCCACAAGAAAATGGGCAAGCCAAGGCTTCCAACAAAATCTTGACTAAAATTCTCATGAAGGTGGTCAATGACACTGGAAGGGATTGGCATATTCACATTCCCTTCACTTTGTGGGCCTATCACACTAGCATCCAAACCTCCACGGGTGCTACCCCTTTCTCTCTAGTGTATGAAATAGAGGCTATCCTACCTCTCAAAGTACAGATCCTATCTCTTCACATCTCTCTACATGACATTCTCTCTAATGATGACTTTCATCAAGATCTCTTAGCTCAACTTGAGTTACTTGACGAGTGCCGTCTTGTTGCCCTCAACCATCTCCATGTCTATCAAAATCGCATCAAGTGAGCCTATGAAAAAAATCTATGAGAACAAGATTTCAACATCGGAGACCTCATCCTCAAAGAGAATCAGCACATGACCAATATGGAGTGAAGTAAATGAGGCAAGTTTGCCCCTAATTGGCTCAGACCTTTCATTATCACGCACAAGTATGGATTAGGGACTTATTGTCTATCCTCTCTCGACGGATGGCCAGAACCTGAGCCTCTTAATGCATTGCATTTATGACCATTCTACTGTTAGTCGAGTACTCATCCACTTGACATTTACCTTGAGCTTGTCCCTTGAGCAATCCCTATCCTCTTAGTCCTCATTCCTTTCAACCCTACTCCCCTTAACAAATCCTCTATAACCCTTTTATATAGTATGGATGCTTTGTCCTAATAAAAGGGAGCCCTTGAACTTCTATAGTCTTGTCCATGACTCACATTTCTATCAAAAATAAATCAAGGTCACCAACTCAAATAAAAAAAATAGACTGCTCCCTCGAAGGACAGCTGTACTATCATTGCTGTAGCCAATAGACTGCTCCCTCGAAGGATAGCTATTCAAAAGCCCTCATATATATAAAGAAAAAATATAGACCACTCCCTTGAAGGATGGCTATGACTAAATATTGCTACAAACAACACTTTCTTGGAAGCTTCCCGCATCGATCAGCTTCACAAATGACCACAAAGCAAAATGACCTCTTTATGCAAGCTTCCCACATTGATCAGTCTGCACCAAAAAGAAATGGGTCATGGACTTGGCTTGTAGTTGTCTTTGGGTCTCCTATAAAAAAAGGGCAAAGTTGTCTCTACTCTAAAATGGGTTACCCTATTCTCCTCCTATCATATACCTGCTCAAGGGACTTTGAGCTCACTTTAATGTCAAAGTGATTTGATTACCTCTCTAACACAACCCATAGTCAATGACATAATGCATGAACGAGACTTTTGTTCTAACAACCCCTATCCATGCCATCATTTTGGTCCTTGTCAATGAAAGAGCAATATGCCTTTCACTTTCTGCCCATACACTTTGGTCACATTCAACCAAACCAACCCACACATTTTCAGACTGCCAACATGACATAGTCCATTTCACATAGTTTCTATGGACACCAATACACATGGAAACTATCGACCAAACATAATTTATGTTAAGCATAAACCAATGCTTGCTAAAGCATAAATAGACCTCAATTCATTTTTAGCATACATCCATCATGACTATGGAAAATTGCTAGGGATGAAAGTCCCCTCAACCAATGTTACAGAATACACCATCACACAGTATGGAAAAGGCTGTGACATCATCTTATCCTCATCATTTCAACACATGACCAAACTAATCATCAACCATTTTGTCTATTTGTTTGAACTACATTGGTCTGAGGCCCTCCCACTCTGGGCTATGTAGGCATCACTCAGTTGATATGACATCCTCTGGGGTTAGCTCAACCACCCTCATTTGTTCATCTCCCTGATGGACAAACCTTATTTTCTCCTATTGACCATGACTTGACCTCGACCAAGACCAATCCATACCTTTGACCCTCTTCCTCCCTTTAGGGAGAAATACATTGGCCTGAGGCCCTAACCATAGGGGTTATGTAGGCAGCACTCAGTCTTCTGAGGTTAGCTCAGCCACATTCTTTCATCCATCCATCCACCTCAACCATTAACCTTGGAGATCACAACTATCTCCTCAGACTCTGACCACTTCCAAGACAAATGTTGCCTTGGTTTTTTTTGCATGTATGCTACCCCACGACTGGCTAGCAAACTTGTGCATAGACTATTTTTGACCCTCACAAGTATAGGATCACTAGCACGTTGATCCCCACTACTTATGACCTTTTCATGTTTCTAGGAGCACTTCTTGAGCCCAAGATACCTGGAACACAGTGACGATTAGAGCTATAGCTTAGATTGAATAACCCGATCAGCTACGACCAAATGCTAGGGCTCAATTACTTCAATTTTGGCACTCCTCAACCCTTAACCTGTGATAATTTGACCTGACCATCTCATGAAGTGGTATGCACACAATCACAACTATTGCAGCATTCACACTCACCATTTTTCATCCACTCTCTATCAAATTAGGACCTGATTCTAGGTTCCCTTCCCTCGATTCTTGCTTTGAGGGGGAATACCTCATCCATAATCGGGGCAACCAACCTCTTCCTATTTTTGTCTTTCAGTTTACTTGAATAACCAAAGATGAAATCAACCTTATCCCATACTTGGGGCAACCAACCCTCCTTTCATTTTTGTCTTGTAGTTCAATCGAATAACCAACAGGACAAAATCAACCTCATCCCATACCTGGGGCAACCAACTCCTATTTTTATCTTGCAGTTAGTCCAAAACAACCAACAAGACAAAAAGGGGCAAATGTAGACACCAAAATCATGTCTACTCCCTTGGTCATCCTCTTCCCCTTGGTCCCCTTCGTCCACTTTGACACACCTAACCTATGTCTTATTAATTTAAAATAATCACTTATTTTACATTAATAATTCTTCTCTCTCTCACCCTATGACCCATTTATGACCCCCATTTTATTCTCCCATGCCTATTTAGCCCCTCTCGACCATTTTCCCATGAACCTTGACCTCGGTAGCATTTAAGAATGGGCAGAAGGCTAAAATTAGCCTATGTCCCCATTCTGCAGTCGCTGACATCGATCACTATTCAGCCGACGTCGGTAGTTCTGCCAGCATTGGTTACCCTTAAAACGTAGAATCCATTATTCATTATTCGTTATCCATTTCTCAATCAGTTTTCCAATCCATTTCCCAATCAATTTTCCAATCCGTTATCTGACCTTCTTTCAAGACGTTCTCAAATTGAACCTTAGCCAATCTTCACTTAGCCAGTCAGAAAAATCTATCTCTCTCTCAAGCACAGGTACTCTACTTCAGTCACCTTGTTGGAGTTCTTCTACATCAAACATCTACAACCATTTTGCAACACACCATCAACAATCAATCTGCAACCATGTCTCCTACTCTTTCTTCAGCAGGCAACAGGTAAGCAATTATTTTGTGCTTTCATTTTGTTTTTTGGTTATTGCTTTTAAGTGATATCATCACCTAGATTTAGACTATCAGACCACAAACCAGACTTGACTTCCTTTGGAAAGGCTGAAATGCCTTCCCATATTTTTATCACCTCTATCCTCCCTTTTTAGAACATACAGTCTGCCTAGACCCCTGCACAGACCATTAAACAGACCTAAACTCTTTTAGACCATTCTACAGCCCTGAACCCAGTCCAAAAATCACCTAGACCTCATCCCCAGACTACTACCCTGACTGACGCTAATCATTTCCCCCACCAATGTTGGCAGAGTAATCGACATCGGCAGACTTGACCAATCGATGTCGGCAGAATTACCGACACCAGCGACTGTGACCATGCTGACAACAACATTCAGGTAAGCATTTGTTTCCATTTCCTTTTCAGTCTTTAATCATTTTAGTATTTCATCATTCTACCTTTTATCAGACATTATTTTTATCAATCAGTGGGTTGACATCCCTTAAGGAAGTCTTTGTACTTCTGGGATCAAGCTTTTGCTTGGCAGCCCACCCTTTCTTGTCATCTAACATTTTTCATGTTTTAGTCTCTTTCTCTTTCAAGTGTCATCCTCCACAACCAAAGAGGAGTTCCTGCTATTTTCTAAATTTGGTACGCATGACTTCATCCAGGTACATACAAACCTTAGACCATTTCTCTTAGTTTCTTATTCTCTCTTTGAATGTGAAAGCGAAAATCATATAGAAACATATGCCTATACATTTTTTATGTTTTTTTCCAACTCACTACAATCAATAAACTTAGTCTCTTTTTTTGGATGTGGATTTTATCCCATTCCTTACACATTTCATCTACCACTTATGTGTGCAGTTGTCTTTGGATTTTCATCTCCTTCTAGATTCAAATTATTTCATCATTTGTGTTGTCACAACTCCTTTAGGATCCATACAATTTTATTTGATTATTTTATTTTTCTTATCCATTGATCTAGATTTATTTTGAGTATTTATTAGGTCTATAATGCATGTTTCATTTATCCTTTATTGATCTTCCCCTAGTTTTCATCTCCATGTTTCCCTTCTTGACTACTCCATGTTAATTGGAATAGTCACCATGGCCTTTTCCATAGATATAATTTTTAACAATAACATAAGTCACTTCAAAAAAATTACTCTAATTATGCAACTTCAAATTCATGTAACCTTGCACAATAAACTCAACAATGTACATGTCAGTGAATAGTCTTCACCTAATGCTCTATCACACTTATCAACTTTGTGTCTAGGTTGCACAATTATTCAAGATTATCTTCACTCCAAGATAAGTTATTATTATTTTGAGGTCTAAAGTAATAATACTAAAGTATATATATTTATATAACTAATATATTAATAAACTTTCACCATATAATTTTATAAATTTATCAATGAATATGATTATAAATCATCTCTTAGGCATGCACTCCTATTATAATAGATTCTTCTTCTATAAAAATCATGCATTCTCAGATCTATCTAATTCTCAAGGTCACTTTGACTAGGAAACCATCTTAACATTTTGTGAGTCTCAAAAAATGGACCATTGTTAATAGTTGTCCAAATAATTTCTCATTATGACTTGTTATTTCTCATAATCTTATAGATTAAAATAAGACATATCCAATGATAAGTTATTAATATGATTTATATGAAACATAATGTATAAATAATTACATTTTTTTTCATAATTATTTGCATAGATCATATCAAAAATATTATCATCCATTAACTCATCTCTATTGTAGACCAAAAATTTACTTATCTATACTTAGTTAGAATTACCATAAAGGATACATTAGTTTGCATAGAAGACACACTCACAACTCAGGATTAAATTGAATACTCAAAAATATAATACTTATATTGAATTAAAACTAATTCAATGAGCTCAAATATTATTTTACATAAATTGAGTATATATAGGCATTGAAGAGAACATTAATCTTTATCTACTTGACCTTTCATTTCATCTTATGTTTAGTTTGAGGTAAACATTCAACATTCCAATTGTTACATTGAGTTACATGACCTATTACATTATATAAAATATTAAAAAATAACATCTATCACATGCATACATTTATAAAAAATTCATGTGAAATATACTTTACATCCCCCTACTAGCATCTTCCACCACTTGACAGTCTCCCACCCCTGATTCCTTTTTCATGATTATGTAGGTGAGGGATGGAGTGAGGGGAGAGGAGAGAGGATGGGTAGGTGGTAATGACTACATCCACATTATATATAAAATAAATACATATAATTATGATTAATCAATATAAAGTTTTGATTATTGTTAGATACGTTTAAATTTTAATTGATGTACTATAATGCTAGGGTCTAAAACCCCATAACCTATACTACCATAATTTTAAAAATCACTAAAAATATATAAACAAAATGGTTTAATTATAGAAGTGTGAATCTAGAAACAAAATAGCATGGGATTTCACACAATTGAATTTTGCAATCCACAAACACTGTGTTGTATCAAATTTTCATAAATCTAAGCATATGTTTTATCATAATTTTGAATTATTATGGTGATTAAATATAATTATGATAAATTGAATGGAATAAAATAATAATGAAATTAAAACATTAAATTTGACAAAGTGAAATCAAATAAAAAAATATTAACTATGAATAAAATGGAAAACTTAGTTATTTGTTGTCTGAGATTTAACTATGTGAAATTGACAAATGGATGGAATTGAAAAATAAGAATTGAACCAACAAGTGCATAGGGATAGAGACTGAAAATGATGAAAGACATAATCATCCAACATGGGATAGGATTTACTAACACTATTTTCCTAAGTTGGTTTATCTTATCTATTACTAAAAAATAAGAAAATTAGTCATGGTCATTTTTGATATATTACATCACACATTTTACATATATTTGACCTTCAGATGGGTGAAAAATACCTACAAATGACTTATCTAAAATTAAAACCCTAATATGGATTATAATTATTGAAAACCTAAAAATAGAAAAGGGGGTGTGTCATCGGATAAATTGGCCCTAATCACCCTAGTGGTGACTAAATGGTAACTACATATCCAATACTCTGAATGAGTAATTCAAGACCACCTAGTTCTCCCACTTAGACTGCTTTACGTAATTTTTCTCCTTTGACTAAATCAATGTATCTATAGATGGATATAATAATTGATGATTCTTTATTTTGGCTTAGCTAAATTAGGATTTGGACTTGACTAAGGACTACTTCAAGTGATTATAATCAAAATTTGGAAGAATAAGGAAAATTAAACAAAGTGCAGTAGTGTAAACATGCCTCTATATTAAAAATTTCAAGTGGTATAATAGGTTACTTGAGTGTTCCTTTATAGTAATCTAAAAGGGGAAATCCACATGTTACCCATCCAAAAATTAAAAACCAAACTGTAAACGAGGGTTCAAATTTGAAAAATGACATTTTAAAAGGCTAAGGACAAAAATTCCCCATATGAGATAGAAATGTTTACCACTATTTCCCCCTAATGAATGTTTTTTACCTTAAGGGAAATGTGTGACTTTTGGTTCTATGGATGTCTATATAGATGCTTAGAGGGTTTTTTAATAGTCAAAAAATTTATGTAGGCATCAAATAGAAATTTATAAAATAAATAGGTCCATAAATGTTCTTAAGATAGAGTGAGAGGGAAAAATAGGTCTAGATTAAGTGCTTAAATAAATTAAATAAAAATAGGGCCAAATCTGAAATTATCAATCATTCTGAAATGAACCCCAAAAAAAAAAAAAAAAAAAAAACCAATAGATTATTTTAACAAGCTACAAGAGCTAAAGACTTAACAAGTCCATAATAAAATTTAGACTTATCCTCAACTAAGATCGGAAAAGGTTTCATGAAATATGGATTCCTTATGAATGGGTCTTTTGAAGTAGACCTTATAAGAAAGAGTTCAATCCCTTGTGATATATTCAGCTTAGGATGTATAAGTCTACTATTGTACCCTTATAAATTATGACCTTAATATATGTGTACAGTTCATCTTTCCCATAAGATCTACTAAAAAACTCACCAATAAATATTTCTTACTTTTACAGATGTGCGACTTACAGTTAATTTTAGACTTAAGGAATATTCTAGGGTCTATTAGATTCTTATAAAATAATAACATGTTTTAAGAAATCCAAACAACTTGAAAATAATGATTTTACTTATACAAATTATTATAATTACAAATTTTAATTAATCATATGAAATTTATTTATTTGTAATAAAACATTACTTAATATAATACAAGGTTCAACATCACAACCCATTATATTCACAATTCTTAAGTGACATATTATATTTATCAAATGAATTAGCACTTGTACTTCCACATACTTAATATGAAGATCGATGATAGTTATACACAATACCTAACTTATACAAAATTAAAAAAACTCAAAATAGAGTCATAACATCATTGTCAACCAACTTAAACATATTAAACACAATCTATTATTATAATTTAGAATTAATTTACTATTATTCATTCTTATTAGAATGCAACTCTCTTATATTTCTATTTAGGGCATCACCATAATTTCACTTCTAAGAATAACTCTCTTTCAAGTGCTAACTATATATAGTTAGGAATTAGATAAATAGTTTAAGAATTTAAAACTATAAAAGAATAATTAGGAAAAATTTGATGATTCTCTTTGCACATGAGATGTTTTATTTAAAAACCCCTTGTTTGTTGATCATTGAGTACTTAAATTTTTTTAACCTAATATAATAATCAAATGTTTATCTATTTAGAACTTCTCCCTTATTTATCATTCATACAACAATTTAAAATAAGGATTACATTATTCTTTAATCATTATAATCAATTAAAAATTAGAACATAAAGAGTCCCATCTACCCCTTAAATGATGGCATTCACAATGAAGAGATTTCATAAAATGATAATTTAAACCACAACCATCATATCATGTTTCCCTCAAATTATCACTTTACAAATGTCAAGAAGTGTAATAAATAAAATAGTTAGGACACTCACATCTAATTATCTAACTTTGTATATAAAATATTGAGCTATGAAATCCATAAGTAATGTTACTGCTGAGTTCTTTGAATAATAGGGAAAAGATCAATAATGAGTTCTTTCTCTTAAAAATCATTCTTATTTTGAATAGGAAAGAAGAATCAACAAATAACATAGTAATAGTCAAAAAGTAACATATTTGCTTCTAATTTAATTATAAGCATTTTATCTATTAAAAATGAGTACACGGTTCAAAGTCATAAATTAATCAATCAAAATCTTACCAAGAATAAATAAGCATCACAAGATCTTTAAAAAATACTATAGATAAAAAATGTTTTTAAGAATTTATTCATAGCTTAATTGATCCTATAACTAAAGAAGAAGAATAAAGCTTATTAAATCCTAAGTAATTGATGGTTAAGAACACCATTTGATACCAACCTCCACAATGAATTCAATTGATCTCTCAATAGATTAAAACATTCAAATTAAACAAACTAACATAGATTATTCATGTTGCTATATCAATCATGACCAAATAATTGAATACACAATCATCTATTAATAATATTCTCATAGTCATTATATATATTGGAATTCAAATTTGATAACAAAATTAAATATATTTGATGAAGATAGGTACTAAGTCAGAATTTACAAATGTATATAGATGATTAACATTGCATGATCTAATATACTTAAATGAATGTGTGTGATAAAAAAATTATGCACTACCACTATGATACATTTCAAGCATAAATAAATTACATTAAAATTTTAAATTCAAGTTATACATCATAATAATATGAAGACTTTACTCAAACTTGATTTATTATAGAGATGAAACAAAACCTAGTCATGAACTGAGTTGAAAATGAATGCAAATCATGAACCACACTTATTCATAATAAACCACATAAATAACATCACTAAGTCAAAAAATGAATGCAAGAACCTGATATGTAAAGATAAACTCAATTGCTAAAGGATTCAAGAACAAAAATCAAGTCAATAATAATAATAATAATAATAATAATAATAATAATAATAATAATAATAATAATGATGATGGTTACATTTCCTTTCCATAATGATTGTGGAAAAATTCCAAATGAAGCTTTCAGCTTATAAGGATCATTAATTCCCATGTTTATCTTAGATCAATCATCTTAAACATGAAAATTTTACATAGTTGACATGATTAATAACACAACCAAGCATATGGACTCAACCCAAAACCATAAATTCATCAATATCGATAAATTATCTCTATATTAAGAATAATCAAGTATTGGTAATCATTATAAAATTCATATAATTATACATCTCTATAAGATAATATAGAACTTCAAATAATTTATGAACTTAAAACCAAGATAAAATGTAGCTGAGCATAAACATAAGCTTGAATCTAAAGAGTCATTCCATCACTATATCAAGTCTTGATAAACTTCTCAAAATATACTCAAGGAAGAACTAAGTCATAGGTAAGTCCAAAATTAACTCAATCAATCCAATGAGCCCTTTATTGGTGGCCATACCCACCCTAACAATTAGCTTGATGTTGGAGTCTGGCTTGTGGGTAGTGGTAGAACATACTCAAGTTTCCAAACCACCCAAAAAAGACACAAAAGTAAACTAAAACTCCAATATTGATAAAACCCTAAGGTTTAATACTCATAATGGTTATTTTATATGGTCACAAGGACCACATTTTATCTATGATCACTTAATGTTCATTTTTTAACAAGGATATGTATAAAAATAAGAACCCAAAAAAAAAAAGACTTGATAGTAGTCTATGTGAAACTTAGTTCCATAAATGAACTACATTACCAAAATAAGCACATAAAATACAATGGAACACAAAAAATTTCATTCTCATTAACATTCATCACTATGTCCTTTTTGTTCAAATCACACATACAACAAAACCAAGTACACCACTTTCTTGGATAAACACAATTAGTTTTACCTCACCTTTCCACAATAAAGATCACCTTCTTTCTTCCTTAATTTTTATGTATCTCTTTTACATAGGTTCTAGTTCTTTCTTGTGTAAACATGAGCTCAAAAAACCCTCATTACTAATTGACACTTTCCCCCAAAGTATATTGATTCATGGAGAAACATAATGGAGTTATTAACTATATGTTCCCCCACATCCCCATTTCTTCCAGCAAAAAATAGTAGAATATCCATGACCTTCCCATATTGTGCATCAAGATATAAGGACTAAATAATTATGGATACTATTCCACAAGCTTTGTTGTGGTAGTTAGGGTTTTTGCCCAACTCACCAAGCTCATAAAACATTAAAGCAACCAAAACCAATTAAAACTTACACAGCACAAAATCTAAGAATATCCAAACCCTAAATAAAATCAAATAATCATTACCATGCATCATAATGGATAAATTATAATGCCATTAATTAATCATTCCAATGATAATCAAATACCAAATAATAATCAAATGAAGTTATTTGATAGTCCAAAGTCCAAGTGACCATGACAAGCATAATGATTAATCATAATTTCTGAAAAAATGACTCCAAGATAACTTAAAAATGACAACAAGGTCAATAATCCTTAGAATATTAAACATTTAGCAAATATCAAATTAAAAAACATCTCGAAGATAACAATTAAATATAACAATGACCCTGCTTGTCAAAGACAACAGGATCCAAATATGACTATGTATCATTCTCATGATACTAAAGTAAGCTCATCCATGTTTGACATGGATTCATTAATACAAAGCCAGTTCCCACATAATGTAAATACATCAAAAAGGTGACCAACATGATAACATAAAGAGCAGTCAAATGACTCAAGAAATAATCAATTCAAAAATGAATCAAAATAGATCAAGACATACTCACTCAGTAAAACAAATAAAATACTAACAAACTAGGAAAAATAAATTAACAACATACTAGTGAATATATTTGCAAACTCATTTCTTAATGCACATTTTCATATTATAACTAATTCACACATATAAAACCCTTCTAGTTAGAATCTATCAATCAAGCCTAGCTCATGGTAAATCCTGCAGAAATAAAAGAAGACATCAATAATATCCATCCAAAAAATAACTAATGAACATATATAATTAATAATTGACTAAAATATAACACTATATCACAATCATTTCAAAATAATTATATTATAAATTTCCAACCAAGAAACTGATCAAATTTGTGTTATGATCACATAACCAAAGAGCATATCAATGTTATGAAATGTCCATGCTAAATAATAGTAAGCCATAGTTTTAAAAGCATTCACACTAGATCATGACATCCTCTCTGACTTAAAAAAGATTCATCCTAATAATTAGTCAAATATATGTGGGTAATGTTTCCTAAAAATACTTTCATCTTTCCATGTAGCACTTATTTCACTACGTGGGTCCCACTAGACCAACACTTATTAAATATATCCATTTCACAACTTGATGATGCATTGGTCTAAGATCCTCATTAGTTATAATTATATCTTCTCCTCTTTCATAAACTAGATATTTTTCCAAACCAAAATATGATCAATATCAAATATATATTTTCTAAGCAAATCAACATGAAAAAAATTGTGACTCCTTGATAAAGAAAGAGGAAGAGCCATCCAATAGGATATAGGACTAATCTTTTCAATGATGTCAAAAGGTCCAATAAAATTTGGATCCAAATTATTAGATTTACCAAATTTAATTGACATTTTCTAAGGTCTAAATCTCATAAAGACTTTATCATCCAAACTAAATTCACAAGGTGATCTTTTCATATCTTCATAGCTCTTTTGCCTATCAGAGGTAGTTTTCAAAATTTTATGAATCAGTGCCATTTTTTAATCATACTCTTGAAGTACATTACATCCATAAATAGAAATGTTTTTAAATATATCCCAACCAAGAGGTTTTTTCACCTTCTCCCATGGAGAGCTTCAAAAAGTGTCATCTTGATTATAAAATGGTAAGTATTATTATAATAAAATTTACTGAAATGGGCATAATCTTCCCACTTGGAATATTGATCCATGACATACATTCACAACATGTATTCCACTACTTGATTAAACGTTTTAGTTTGACAATTTGTTTATAGGTGGTAAGTAGAACTAAATTTTAAGCATGTTCCAAATGTTGTAGTTAAAGTTTGCTAGAACCTTGATGTAAAAATATTATATCTACCTAAAATAATTACTTATGACATGCCATGTATCCAAACAACCACTTTTACAAATATTTTTTCAAACATGGAAGCATCATCAGTTAAATTTATAAAAATGAAATGACCAAACTTGGTCAATTTAACAATTGCCACAAGAATAGTATCATGTTTACTGTGAGATTGAAGTAGCCCAAAAATAAAATCAAGTGAGATTATAACTCACTTATATTTTTGTATTTTGTGAGGATACAACAGACCTCCAAGGTGGAAATGGTCATATTTTACCCAATATCATTCCAATCATTTGGAAACAAAATTATCCATATTATGTTACATTCTAGTCCAAAAATAATACCTTTTTAACTCATGTGTCATCTTTGTGACACTTGGATGAACATAAAGTGGTGGTGTATGCACTTATATTAGAACTTGAATATGTAAGTCCCTAAATTCAAGTACAATAATTTTATTTTTATGCCTATTCAATCCAATGTTTTCCATAAAAATATTAACAAAATACTTTACAATAGGTTCATCAACCACTCATCTTAAATTTGTTGTTTCAGCACAACATTTGTAAAATTAGACCTAATTATAGAAATTGTAGTAAGGTATGTGTGTTGATTGAGTACATCAACAACATGATTTTCCTTTCCTTTAACATATTAAATTTCCATGTCAAAGTTATTTATAAATTATATACATCTACATTGGCATGCATTCAAATCCTCTTGGGAAAATAAATGCCCCAAATTATGGTGATCAAATTTCACCTTAAAATGTTTTCCTAGAAGAAAGTGTTTCCACTACTTCAAGGCATGTATTATGGTAGTAAGTTCCATATCATGTTTGGGATAGTTATTTTCATGCTCCTTGATCTTTCATGACTCATAATCTACCATTTTTCCATCTTGGGTTAGAATGCCACCAAAACCTTCCTTAGATGCATCTGCCCAAACCTCAAAATTACCATTTGGATCAAGAATGACAAGTGTTGGTGTTGTAGTCAATATCTCCTTAAGATTTTGGAATGCCTCTTCATAGATAAATGTCTAAAGAAACTTATTTCTTTTATTTTACAAGGAATTAATCTTATCAACTATGTTATAATTTTTTTTCCATAAATCTACAGTAATAACTAGCCAAGCCCATGAAACTACACACTTCATGTACATTAATATGAGAATGCCACTCCTATATTGCTTTGATCTTAGATAGATCAACATAAATACTATATTTATAACTAATATGCCTGGGGTGATGAATTTTAGACTTAGATAAATAACATTTAGATAGTTTTTCATATAATTTATGTTATCATAGTCTTTGTAAGACTAGTCTTAATTTTTGTATATGTTCAACTACATTTTTAGAGTAAATCAAAATATTATCAATAAGAACCAACACAAAGTTATCCAAAAAATATTTAAAAAATTTTATTTATTAAGTTCATAAATGTATCTAGTGCATTTTTAATCCAAATGGAATAACAATGAATTCATAATGACCATATCTAGTTTTGAAAGTAGTCTTATGCATGTCTTCCTCCTTAATTATTAACTAGTGATAATTAGATATTTGAGTAATATTTGATAAGACCATTGTTCCCTTAATTTGGTCAAATATATCATATATTTTTGGTAAAGAATAATGATTTTTGATCATCACTTTATTGAACATCTGATAATTCACATACAATCTCAAGGTTATGTCCTTTTACTTCACAAAGACCATCATAACAACCTAAGGAGATACACTTAGCCTTATACTTCCTTTTTTCAAATTTTATTTTAGCTAAACTTTTATTTCATTCAAATATAACACATTTATTCTATAAGGGGCCTTGTAAGCAAGTGCATCCCCTAACATGATATCAATATAAAAATCAAATTATCACTTTGGAGGAAGTCTAGGCAATTTTTTAGGAAATACATCCTTAAATTACCTCAAGAGAGGAAATTATTTTAGAATTTCTTCCTCTGATTTAGATGATTCATGCATTTTAACTACATAAATTTTATATCCTTAAGGTATTGCCTTTTTTAGTTGAAAGGCTAAAATTAATTTGTGTGCCTTCAGTTTTTGAATGCCTTATACTTCCATTCTTCTACCAAAATCATTTATGTATTTTATTATTTTTCCAAACTAATTAGGAATTTGTTAGTATTATTACAACTATTACATACCCAAAATTAAGTCATGGGATCCTAAAGGAGTTAAAAATAGGTTTAGCTTAATATTAAAAACTCCTAAATTTAACTCATTTTGCTCTAAGTTTCGTTGATCATCACCCTTTTTCCTATACCAAACTCAACATAACAACCTTCTCTAAATTAGATAGATTTTAAAATACACCTAATTACTAAAAAAAGGGAAATAAATATATCTATGTCACCATAATCAATAAGAATGGACACATTAATACAAGATAAATTACCTCTGGTTTCTATCAGAGTAGATTAGAAATTAGCATTATAATTATCTATAACTACATAAACCCTATGGTGGATGATTGTATAAGTTTCAAATTTTAATATTCCATTCATTATTTGTTTTCACCACATTCTCAACATTTTACATCTCTTTAGTGTGAAATAGGAAGGTTTTGGCTCCCATGGTTGGTCCACATTGACTATTCTAGGCATGGTTTATATTATTTGACCTTGATTTTGATGAGTTATGGGCCTTAAAATTATTATTTTTCCTTTGGAACTTACCAAATCCACTATTACTCCTCATAAAACTTTTATTTTAAGAGTGGGAGAGAGGTTTTTAGTTGTAATCTACTGCCTACTCTTCTTAAAATCTTCTCTTACTTTCTACCAAGATTTTTCCTTCTCTTACGCCTTACGAGTAAACTCAATGGTAGCAACCAAGGTTTTTAGATTGGTCATATTTATATCATGCATAAATATTTACTTTAGTATAAGTCTTAAATTGGTCACCTTAGTCTCTTCGTGATGCATTGAATTTGTGTGATGCAGTATATTCATAAATTTCTTTTTGTATTCACTAACATGTTTTCTTTTTTCAACAACTGAAAATCAATTATTTTTTATTCTTTAAAGTTGGAACTTAGATAAATCTTCCTGATATATCTTTCAAAATTCTCCCAAGTAAGGGTCAAAGATTGGTACCCTTCCAAGACACAAAGATGATTCCATCATAAGGTAGTATAACTAATAAATTGATAAGATTTCACCCTAGCTTTCACTTTATATGGCATGTTACGTAGGTTAAAATAGTTCTATAGGTGTACAATCCAAGCATCAGTTGCATCACCATATTCTTCACCTAAAAAAGCAAGTGGGAGAAGCTTATTATGTTCCTTAGTTATTGGATTTACTACTATCAAGGATAACTCTTAGAGTACTTGCTTCTCCCTTTTCTCATTTTACAACCCATGTAATTCTTCTTATGGAAAACCCTCAAGATTATTGAGTTGTGTTATTAGGTTTCCATTTTACCTTGAATGGTATTTAATGTAGTCAAAATCCCATTCAATACATCTTCATTATTATTAGTTGGGTTACCTCTAGTTGTATTAGCATCAAGAACTTCATTACTATTATCTAGATTATTAATGGTATGAGGGTCAACCCTATTGTTGTTCAGATTATGACCACCATGGACTTTACCTCTGCTTCTACCTCTACCTCTTCTAGGATTCAAATTAACCTAGTTGGTATTATCAATTCCTCTTGATCTTGTTCTAACCATCTATAAGAGTCAAAATTTTAAATATTAAGGGTAAATATTTCAAAACATTTTTTACAATTTTCCCTAGAGTAGCAACTACACACTAATACCAATGAAATGAACCCTAAAAAAATCTTTAAAAAAAAAACAAAAAAGTTGCTTTAAAAATATATGAGCTGAAGACTTAAAATTTTAGTAAAAAAATTTAAAATTATCCTCAACTAAGATTGGAAAAGGTTTCCTTAAATACATATTCCTTATGAATAGGTCTTCTTGAGTAGACATTATAAGAAGTATTTTAATCCTTTGAAATCTATTAATCTTAGGATGTATAAGTGTACTATTATACCATTATAAATTCTAACCTAAATATAAATGCACAATTCATATTTCCAATAAGATTAACTAAACAAAATTCACCCATGGAGGGTTCTTACTTTATAAAGAGTAGTTTATAGTCAGTTTTGGGATTGAGAAATATTCTAGGGTCTATTATATTCCTTAAAAATAATAACATGTTTTAAATGGTCTAAACATTTTTAAAAATAATGAGTATCCTTACGTAAATTATTATAATTGAAAATGTCAATTAATCATATGCACATTCTTTATTTGTAATAACAGATTACCTAATACAATCTAAGGTTCAACATCACAACCCATTATATTCATAATTTTAAGAGACATTATATTTATAAAAGAATTAGCACTTGTAATTTCACATACTTAATATGATGTACTAAGGTAGTTACACACAATACCTAACTTGTACAAAATTCTAGTAACCTATGATATAGTATCATTTGATTTAGCTTTATACAATACAACCCAATCAAATAAATTACATTTGATACTAGGTTCATAGCATTTTTATCCATAAAATTTAACATCTTAAGTATAGTCTATTACTACAACTTAGAATTAATTTACTTTTATTCATTATTCTTAGAATGTAACTCTCTTAGATGAACTATATTTAGGGCATCACCATAGTTTCACCATGAAGAATCACTCTCTTTTAAGTGCCACATGGATAAAGTTAGGAAGTAAATAAATCTAGTTTAATAATTTAAACCATAAAATAATAATTAGAAAAGAGATGTTGACTCCCTTTGCATGTGATATGTTCTATTTCAAACACCCCTTGTCCAATGATCATTAAATCCTTAACATTTATTTTTAAACCAATATAACAATCAAATGTTCATCTATTTAAAACTTCTCCCTTATTTATCCTTTTATGCAACAATTTAAAATAAGGAGAAAATTATTATTTAACTGTTATAAGCAATTAAAGAACATAATGTAAAGAGTCCCATCTACCCCTTAAATGGTGGCATTCACAATGAAAATATTTCATAAAACTAGAATTCAAACCACAACCATCATATCACTTTTTCCTTAACTTCTCACTTTACAAGTGTCGAGAACTATAATAAATAAAATAGTTATGAAACTCATAGCTAATTATTTGACTTCATATATAAAATATTGAGTTATGAAATCCATAAGTAATTTTATTATTGAGTTCTTTGAATGATATGGAAAAGATCAAGAATTAGTTCTTTCTCTTAAACATTATTCTTATTTTGAATAGTAAAGAAGCATCAATAAATAAAATATTAATATATGGAAAGTAATATATTTACTTCTAATTTAATTCCAAGCATTTTATCCATTGAAAAATAAAACACAGTTCAAATTCATGAATTAACCAATCTAATTATTTCCAGGAATAAAGAATAATAATAAGATCATTAACAAATATTTTTAGGCAAAATAATGATATTAAACATTTATTCATAACTCAATCATTCCTAGAACTGAAAAACAATAATAAACCTTATTAAATATTAAACATAAAATTGATGGTTAGTAACACCATTTGATACTAGCATCCATGGTGAACTCAATTGATCTCTTAATAGAGAACAACATTCAAAAATTACCAACAACCTAACATAGACTGTTCATGTCATTATATAAAGCATGACCAAAGACTTGAATACACAACAAGTTGTTAATAATATTTTCATAGACATTATATATATTAGAATTCAAATTTGATAACCTAATTAAATCTATTTGATGGAGATATGTACTAAATCAAAATGTAAACTTATATATATGCTCAACATTGCATGATCTAATATACTTAAATGAATTCTTATGCTACAAAAAGAATACATTACCATCATGATACATTTCAAGCACAACTAAATTACATTAAAACAAATAATTTAAGATATAGACCATAATAATATGAAGACTTTACTAGAACTTAGTTTTTTACATAGATGAAATAAAACATAGCCATGGATTGAGTTGAAAAAAAGGCAAATCATAAACTACACTTATTCATAATTGACCACATAAATAATATCATTGAGCTATAAAATGAATGCAACAACCTAATATGCAAATATTCAATTGTTAAAGGATTCAAGAATTAAAATTAAGCTAGTAGTAGTAGTAGTAGTAGTAGTAGTAGTAGTAGTAGTAGTAGTAGTAGTAGTAGTAGTAGTAGTAGTAGTAGTAGTAGTAGTAGTAGTAGTAGTAGTAGTAGTAATAGTAGTAGTAGTAGTAGTGGCAGCAGCAGAAGCAGTAACAACAACAATAGTAGTAGTAGTAGTAGTAGTAGTAGTAGTAGTAGTAGTAGTAGTAGTAGTAGTAGTAGTAGTAGTAGTAGTAGTAGTAGTAGTAGTAGTAGTAGTAGTAGTAGTAGTAGCAGTAGTAGTAAATATTGAATTTCATTTCCATAATTCTTGTGGACAAAGTCCAAATGAAACTTTCAGCTTATAAGGATCATTCAATTTTACATTCATCTTAGATCAATCATCTTAAACATGCAAATTTTACACAATTAGTTGACATGATTAATAGCATAGTCAATCATAGGTTCAAGATTAAAGACTTGACCCAAAACCATAAATCCATAAATATAAATGAACTATATCTGTATTAAGAACAAGATAATATAGATAATCATGATAACATTCATATAATTACAAATCTCTACAAGATAATACAAAACTATAAAAAATTATGAATATAAAACCAAGATAAAACACAATTGAGAATATACATAAGCTTGAATCTAAATATTCATAAAATCATTTTATTGAGTCCTAATAAACCTCTCAAAACATGCGCAAGGCATAACCAACTTGTAGATAAGTCTGATGTTACATCCCAATTATTCTCTAGACTTTATACCTATTGATTTATGGATTTTAAGTTTATTGATTGGCTAATTACTATTTTGATAAGTTGGAATCGATATATTGATGTATGGAAATTTATATGTTACTTATTTGAATGATAATTAACTTGTTGAGTTAGCTATAATTTTATGTGATGTACATGATGATCATGATTATTTAGTTCATTACAGTTGTATATTATAGATTTTATCTTGATTCAGGCTAACTACCTTTATTGTTATGAGGTGGATGAAAGATAGAGTTCATCCCTTAGACTATATGGAGGGAGATCATCTCAGATATGGTGGATTATATAAAGGTAATTTGGGGGATGATAGAGTGAAAACTAGGAACCCAACACACACCATAAATAATAGAATCTACTTTATATTCATTGTTTGATTTAAATGGCTTCTAGTATACTTTTGGTTTCTATTAAATATATTATATTTTAATATGGTTGGTTTTTATATGGTTGATGTTTTCACTTGGATTTTAACCCTTTCAAGAGATGGAAAAGATCTCATCATCCAAGTGGCACAATGTAAACACCTCTAGGCTTGTGGGTAGCCTAAGGATGAGGTGAATGTCTAAATAGGGCTAGCTCCCTTAATGTACCACTCTAGATTACAACTACGCTTAACTTGGGATGAAAAGGGAGAATGAAAATTGAAATTAAACTAATCTAAGGGAGGTGATACACAAAATAACATCATGACATCCAACCATATGCATGTTACACTTAAAATCAAAGTATAAACTAAACATACACTTCTCCAATCTTCATCTTCTCATATCAATGTTACATTGTGAGGTTATGGATGTGTGCAAATCTAGGAGGACTATACAAGATAAATATGAGGGAACTAATTAATAGGATAAATCACTAAATCTTAGACATTTCTTAGAACACTTCACATGCCATATAAGAATAAGCTTTCCAACTTTAAATAGATGATAGAATGAAATAACATGCTAAGGAATCCATAGTCTTCACTTATGAAAAATCAAAAATAAAAAATGAACACACTAATAATAGTCATATATGAGGTAAAAATAAGTATATTATTGACAAAAATGTTTAAATTTGATTAGGTCTTTTCCATACTCAGGTGGAACATCCATTACAATGCCAAAATGGCTAGTTCTTATAGAACTTATGAGAGAGAGAAGAAGAGAGAAGTATAAGGGTCACACAAAAAAATTTAAATATGATAAAATGAGTTACTTGTGAATTTTTATAGGATATGTTACAAAAAATTTAAGGCCAATAATCACAAATATCAATCCAAGTCATCAAACTCTTGCAAAGTGGAATGGAAACTCTTTGACTGGCTTATAAAAACTACCTTCATAATTGACCCTATTTGAACACTTCATAACTAATTAGGATTATGTATGATGTTTATAATTAATTTTAAGTAAATAATACATTCCTCTCCATGCATTGGTTTTAGGCTTGGTCATCTAGAATAACTTCAAAAGGAGAAATCATCATTTGTTATCCAGAAAACTCTTCTTCCATACACCCTACACACTTAACCTCCAAAATGGAATTAGTTGATTATTAAAATCACTTTTATGGAGTTTATGAAACATATAAAGACCATAAATTTCCTTATAATCATCATGAACACCTTAAAATCACTTTCCCTTAGAGTTTTCACACCTTTCACTAGCTTGTCTAATATGCCAGTGTTGACTAGCTAAGATAAGAGCTCTAATTTGTACACTTATAAGTTTTTTATTATAATAAAATTACCATATTAAGTTATTTTGATTCTCTATCTTCCTCCCAAACTTTATTTCTTCTCTTTATTCCTTATAAAACCTATAAAACACAAAAAATGGTCAAAAATACCCTCTTTTGCTCCCCATCCATACAAGTCTGTATATAAAAATAACATGGGGAGGATCCTAAGATAGTATTATACAATTTAAAATCAATATTATACTAAAAATTATCCATTTTGATATATTTCAAAGCTTATTTATCCAATTGGGTACTTTTCAAGGGTTTGCAAGGGTTTCTGAGTAGTTTAAGCCCTTAAGCTTTATTAATAAAAATGGGACACTAGAAATACAAAAAAATTAAACTAATTTAATTTTTAAGACCCCTTATATCTTCCCTAAATTCATATAGCCTCCATACAATGCCTCATATGAGATATGAGTGTTTCAAGTTAGCCTATCAAGCTTGTTTCCCTTATTCTAATATACCTAATGGGTTCCTGAGCCAAAAATGGCTTCTCCAAGGTTTGTTTTTCATGTTTTAAGCTTAAAAACATATTTTTATGCCCCATTAACATTAATAAATTCATTTTAATTCTTTCCTAAGGTTAGAATTTAAAGTGACTCATCATTTGAAATTAGGCCTAGTCATGCTCATGTAGGTCTAAATGCAACTTAAGCCCAGACTAGCCTTTGATGGCTTTCCCTACCTATTTATAGATTTTAAACTTCTATAATGACCTCAAAAAAAAAATTAAAATTCATTGGAGTGTTTTTCCAAGGTTGGAAAAGAAGTTGGTCTTTCATTGGGCTTCTAGGCTTAAACCTTGCTTTTAGGCCTAACTGTATCCTTGTAGGTCTAGGCCATTATGGCATGTTTAAATCACATTTGAATGGTTTATCAGGTTTTTATAGATTATAAATAAATCTCCACACCTTTTTCAAATGTTAAAATAATTCCTAACCTATCCTCTTACCTTCCATCTCCATAATTGTAGGTTTACACCCTTAGGAAGTGCCCTCTGTTTGAGACAAAATAGAGGGAACTTCCCCTATTTACAAAGACAAAATAAATATGTGGTGGGATTTTAAAATTTATTTATATTATATTTACATAGTTTTGTCTCCTGATCATATGGATAAGTCCTTCAAAATCAATAAAATATCCAAGTCAGACTATGAAAATATGACTATGTAAGGGCCTAGGTAAGGGTTATATGTGCATTGTTAGATCCTCTCTCTACCTTATTCATGATTTATTAGGGTTTAATGAAACCATTTAAACTACAATAAAAGTATTTAAATCTTAGTTATCACTCCAAATTTCACATGCTCTTTACACTCTTGCCTAGGTGACTGAGTTTCTTGTTTGACTGTGATTGTTCCTTGAAACCCTGTCCACTATTATTTACTCAATTATGGGTGTTCATTTGGATTTAAATAAATATGTATGAGATTATTTCTCATTACCAAGATCTGATGGAGGCTATCATGGCACTAATTAAAATTTTCTAGGCATTATATATCATGTCAACCTTCCCTTACCCTCTTTGCAAGCACTTTGATAGCAAGACTAAGTCTCTACCCCATTCTAACTAAGAAATATATTTTTGATTGCTATAGGTGTGAATTTACTTGTAATTTAGGTATTTTAAAGTATTTAAAGACTCTTCATGAAACATGGGAACTAATTGGTTACTTCCCACATATTGGGTTCACCTTATATGCCCTTTAGATTCATAAACTGGGCTTTTTTATGCCTAAGTAAGACAACCTTATTTTTGACTACTATAGGTGCCTATTCCCTATTTAAGGGAACATTTAGGTGACCATAAAGACTTAAATACCATGTCTTAATCTTATATTTCTATCCTTCAATCAATTTATTTATAATTTAATCAGTGGAAACATAATGGTCATTAGTGAATACTCATTGTTGCTTTTAAGAGCCAAAAGACCATCCAAGCTTCCCAAACTTGAAGATGCCATTGCAATATTCTAGTGCCTTTAGAAGAAACTTTTAGGTCTTAAAATAACATATTCTACTAATCCATTATACTTAAAACTTATCATGTCTCTTATCCACACTAGAGGATACAAGATTCACCTCTTTGGACATTTTGAAAACCTTGGGAAACATGTTATGGAAGGTCCACAAAAACCTCCTGACCTCTATTTTGATAGTTTAGGGAAAACCTCCCTAAACTGAATCATGATCCTCAAACATGATTTCACACCTTTTCCTACCATTTTGACACTTAAAAAAATCTTGTCATGGCCTAGAGACCATATCGAGACCTTAAGGAAGTGTCCAGTTGTTTCATCCTTTCTATACAAGCACTTTAATCCCCTGCACATCCACCTATAGGTGGATATTTTGGTGCACATGTAATGAGTTGAATATGGTAAATATGAAACTATCTATGAATATTCAATTTGTATTCTTTCATCAAATATCCTAATGTACCTCTAGTAATACTAAGAGGTTGGGACACACATCCACCCTTCCACACATTAGCATGACATCAACCAAACCCTATAGGTGGATGCTTTGGGCATGTTATGCAAGTAGGGAATGAAATGTGGAAAAACATGGTGGTGAGTCGATTAAAAATATCTAAAATTCATTTACAACCCTCAAATACATGATCTATATTATAGGACACCTTGAAACTAGTTCTAAACTATCTTCTCCAACATGAAAATCACCTGTATATGCATGGAGAAGAGCAATCAAGGGCATCTCGTGACTATTTAAGCATGGTTCATAAGCTTGTGAACACACTTGTAACTTTTACAATCATATAAATAGACTCCTTACAACTTCTCATGGTTTGAATAACTAATACACTCTGATTACAACTCCATGGATAGGTTGAACAAGCTTATATAGGTGACTACAAGTGAAGTTGGTCAAAGAGTTAACAATAGTAAAAGACAAGGTTACAAACTACTCAAGAGATGACATGGTGAAAACCAAACATGTAACGAGTTGGTAACATTACCTATAAACATATGTAACACCATTTTATAGCTATATGAGACCTATATAGGATAAAAACACTCATCAAACAAGAAGCACTTCAACTGAGACTGTACATGATGATACCTTCTTGTATCATGGACTAAAATACTCATCAAAACATTATGAAATATTAAAATAAGAATTTATAAAATATTATAAGGAATTAAACATCCTATATAGACAAAATCACCAACTAGTTCACATGAATTTGACTAAAATAGATCAAAACCTATAGGGTTCATAAAATAGCTAATAAAAAAGCATAGTCAACTTGTTAGTAATGGTTCATAAAGAAAATTTGATCAATATTTTAAATATTTATATGAAAATTGATTTCTATAAGTACAATATTACCTCCTAAAATCAGTTGTCCTAAAACCTCCTAAACTATTCATACTGAGCAAAAACCTGAAGGTCACTTAAGTGTGTCTAGAAAACCAAGAAATAAGAAGAATGGTTTTGGAATTATAATGGCACTTTCAAATTTTAAAAAAAAATAATTTATCATGATGAAGATAAATAGACACTTAATAACCATTTCCCATTTGGAACACTTCCCAAGGAAGCCATACAAGTGCCAAATTCACCTTTTCCTTCAAGAAAACTACCTTTTATTGAATAACCTACCAATTTTTAGTTGGTTTCAGTTACTTAAAACTTACTAAGACACATTTAACATTAAATAACCCTTTTAAACCTTAAAATTTCCCAATAAACCTATAAAAATCATTAAATTCACCTTTTTACCCTTAAAATGACTAAAAAGGACATGTTGGCTGACAAAATTTATTACCAAGGCTAATATATAATTTAATAACATTAAATGACCTATGAAACACCTCATGACAAGATATTATGCCCCCTAAAACATCTATAAAACCAATTTTTTACCTAGGGGTCCCCTAATTTGACCTAAAAGTCAAATTTGGTCAATAAATTGGTGACTCATAAGGGTAGTATGCCTGCTAGCTAGCTAGACCAGTAGCCTTATTAGTCTATTGGGCTTAGGATTCATCTAAAGTATGAGGAAAATAAGGATAAATTTTACCATTGACCATAAAATTGACCAAGACAAGATAACTAATTACTACCTCAACCACACAAAGCAAATGACACACACAACAAAGAAAGCAAACACAAACACATAGGTGCTCAAAGCACTTAGGTTAAATAGAGAAAAAACTATTATATGCAACTAAAAATCAATCATACCTCCTTCCTAGATCAAAGGTTAAATTTGAAGCATCACCTTTTTCATGAGATGAAACATGGTGCAAAGTATATTTCTCTTTGGATTGGATGTTTTGTGGATTAGACCTACTCCTTGGAAATTCAATTACCATACTCTCAATTAGAGCATCTTCAAATATTTTTACAATGTAAAATTATTCCTCTTACATCCAAACATCTTCAACCTTGTCATGTGGATCCTCAATTTCAACTTCAAATGATGATTCAACAAGGCATACCTTCTTGTCTTCCATAGTGATTTCAACAAGATTGGGCTTCTTCTCAGCTACAAGTTCTTCTAGCTCATCAAGGAGATTTGTAAATTATATCCAATCTTGATCATTGTCCTCCATGGAAGATTATTTATTCACCTTTTCATGCACTTTACCCTCAACCTAACAAAGTTATTCAAGCTCTTGAAATATCTCCATTTTTAGCTACTAATCATCCTTGTCAATAATTTCCTTTATACTAGCATCACCAAGTGACTTCATGATAATAGGTTCTTCACCTACAAAAAGAGCTTCTTCTTTATGTTTGTTTGAACACTCAATATCATGTTTAGACTCATCAACAAGCTTATCATCTGGTGTGTAATCTTTTGGAGAAGGATAAGCTTTACAAAACTCATCAAATTCCTTGCAAATATCATTAAACCTATACCATAAATCTTCTTCTTCATGGATACCATCTTCAAGAACTATTTCCTCTATCTTGGTCTCATGAGTCTCTCTAAGGAATACCACTTCTTGAGGGATGACTTGAATTTCCTTATTTATAGTAAATTCCACTTCATTTTTTATATGATCATTGAAAACCTTTTGATCATCTATATAGTCTTATTCAAGGGCTATAAGATCTTCCATCTCTTTCTCCTTCATGGTAATGCCAAGACTAGGCATCTCAAAATCATGTGACCTAGCCCAATGAGGCTACCAAGGAGGTAGGTTTTATTCAATCAAGATTTCTCTTTCTTTATCAACCAGTTGATCCTCCTTAGGTTCCCATACCATAGGTCCATCAAGGAAAAGAGTGATAGGGTGAGGACAAGATGAACTAGTCGGTAGAGGTGGCACATAAAACTCAAAATCAGATTGAGGGTGAAGTGTAGGTGGTTCTTTATGGATACACATCCCTTCAAATATAGAGATGTTAGCTAGTAGACTATCCTTTTATTCATCAGAGTCCTTATGGTGATTTATTCTTCATAATCACTCATGACAACCTATTGATCAGCCATGAATTAAATTTTTTCTCTTTTACTTGCTTTTCTCAAGATAGGTTTCTCTTTGAGAAGAAATGATGTGAATGGTTGATGTATAGGCTCATGGATTTGAGGTGAAGGAGATGGAGTATGAGATGTATTGGAAGGTTAAGGATTTGGAGATGGAGTGTGGGATGAAAGAGAAGGATTAAGAATGGGTTTGGAAAAAAGGAAAGCACTAGTGAGCATCTACATGAGCAGGAGCTACATCTTTTCAATGGTAATTTTGTGTATAATCCATGAAAAAATTTGGTTTTAGATGACAAGACTCATAGGAATGCTCTTGAGGCTGATATACATCATAGTATGAATGATAGGGCTCATATTAAGGCTAATATAGAGGTGTTTCTTGGTAGCCATTGTCATCAGATTGTCTAGTAACATGGTATCCATATGGAGAGGGAAATGAAGGGCTATATGGTTGTCATGGCTCATAGGATTGATAAACATATTGATAGGACTATTGAGGGGTAAAATGTGGTTCATAGCAAGCTATATTGTAGGACTAATATACTTCTTGAATGGGCTAATTAAGGACTTTATTGATAGGGAATGGGACAAGCTTGAAAAGTATCACCAACTTGTGTAAGACAAATCTCAACATCAAAGTCAGTCATGAAAACTTTATTATGATTAAAGGACACAAATAATGGATATCATCAATATTAAAAATTAATACTTGGGTTTCTTGACCAACTAATCTAACTTTAGAGTTGCCATTGATGTTTTGATAGATGCCTCTAAAGGCTGATTGTTGAGAGAAAACACCAAAAATCTCCCAACCTATTAGAATAAGAGTCCTACTAGGAATTCCAAAAACTATTATCACTTGGATTTGCATCCTTTGAGGATATGGCAAATCTCTCCTCATCCAAATGGAATAATGAAAACACCTCTAGGCTTGTGGGTAGCCTAAGGATGAGGTGAATCTCTAGATAGGGATAGCTCCCTTGATGTACCACTTTATATTGTAACTACACTTAACTTGGGAGATGAAAATGGAGAAGGATAACTGAAATCAAACTAATAAAATATATATAATAGACCAAATAACATGATGACATCCAACTATATGCATGTTACACTTAAATTCAAAGGACAAATTAAACATACACTTCTCCAATCTTCATCTTATCATATCAATATTACATTTTGAGGTTATTGATTAACGTGAAAAGCTATGAGGACTATAAAAGAGGCATATAAGGTCACTAATTAATAAATTTCCTAGAACACTTCACATGCCCTACAAGAAGAAGTTTTCCAACTGCATATAAATGATAGAATGAAATAAAATGCTAAGGAATCCATAGTCTTCACTTATGAAAAATTAAATATTCCAAATAAAAAAACTAAGAACATTCATGGAGAAGGTAAACATAATTATTATTATTTATCAAAAGGTATACATTTGAGTAAGTCTTCACCATACTCAAGTGAAACGTCTAATGCAATGCCAAAATGGCTAGTTCTTATAGAAATTGTGAGAGAGAGAAGAAGAAATAAGTCCAAGGGTCCAAAAATAATTTTTAAATATGATATAAGTAGTTGATTTTTAATTTTGAGAGGATATGGTATGAATCATGAAAGGCCAAGAATCACAAATGCTAATCTAAGTCATCAAACTCTTGCAAATGGCATGAAAACTCCTTGAATAGCTTAGAAAAGTTTCCTTCATGATTGACCCTATATCAATGCCTCATAAATAACTAGGTCCATGTATGATGATTTTAATTAAGTTTAAGTACATCATAAATTCCTCTCCATGAATTGGTTTTAGTCCTAGTCATCTAAAATCACTTGGAAAGGAGCAATCATCATATGTTGTCTAGAAAACTCTTCTTCCATGCACCCTGCACACTTGGCCTCAAAAATAGAATAATTTGGTTATTAAAATATATATTATGGAGTTTATTATGCCTATAAATACCTTCCATGGCCTTATAATCATTAGGGACACCTTAAAATCACTTTCCCTTAGAGTTTTCACACCTTTTGCTAGCTTGTCTAATATGCCAGTTTTGATTGGCTGAGATGAGAGCTTTGTTTTGGGAGATTAATTGTTTTTTATCAGATTAAAATTACCATAGTTAATTATTTCAAGTATATATATTCTTACCAAACTTTATTTCATCTGCTGAATCCTTATAGAACTTGTAAAACACAAAAAATGGTAAAAAATACCTTATTTTGCACCCCATCCTTATAAGTCTATACAAAAAAATAATATGGGGAGGATCCTAAGATATTATTATAAAATTTAAAATCATTATTATATTCAAACTCATACATTTGGATAGCTTTCCAAGATTATTTCTCTAATCAGGTCCTTGTTAAGGGGTTGTAAGGGTTTCTGAGCAGTTTAAGCCCTTAAGCTTTGTTCATAAAGCTAGGACATTGGAAAAACAAAAAAAATTACACTAATTTAATGTTTAATACCCTTTATATCTTCCCTAAACTCCTTTGGCCTCCATGAAAATCCTCATATGAGATATTAGTGTTCCAAGTTAACCTATTAAACTTGTTTCCCTTATTCCAATAGGCCTGATGGGTTCCTGAGAAAAAAATGGATTGTCCAAGGTTTTTTTTTAAATTTTAGAATATTTAACACATTATTTTAAAACCAATAAACATTATAAAATTCATTTTAATTATTTCCTAAGGTTATAATTAAAAGTGACTCATCATTTGAAACTATGCCTAGTTATGCTCATGTAGGTATGATTGCAACTTAAGCCCAATTTGGCCTTTGATGGATATACTTACCTATTTATAGCTTATATACTTATATAATTACCTCAAAAACATGTTTGAATTATTTTATTTTCTTCCAAGGTTAGAAAATAAGTTGGCCTTTTATTGGGCTTCTAGGTTGAAACCTTGCTTTTAGGCCTGACTATATCCTTGAAGGTCTAGACTGTTATGGGATGTTTTAGTAACATTTTAATGGTTTATAATGTTTTTTATAGATTATAAACAACTATCCACACATTTTTAAAGGTTTAAAAAACTCCTAACCTATCCTCTTACCTTTCATCTTCAAAATTATAGGTTTGCACCCTTGGGAAGTTCCCTATGTCTGAGACAAAATAGAGGGAACTTTGCTTATTTCCAAAGACAAAAAAATATGTGGTGGTATTATAAAAGTGATGTATATTATATTTAAATATTTTTTTATCCTAATCATATGGATAAGTCCTTCAAAATCAATAAAATATCCAAGTTAGATTGTGAAAAGTTGACTCTGTGCAAGGGCCTGGGTAGGGGCTATATGTGCATTGTTAGATCCTCTCTCTACCTTGTTCATAATATATGAGGTTATAATGAAACCATTAAAACTATAATTAAATTATCTCCAATTGAATTATCACTCAAACTTCCACATGCTCTTTACACTCTTGCCTAGGTGACTGATTTTCTTATTTGACTATGATTGCTCCTTGAAAACTTGTCCATTATTCTTTGCTCAGTTGTAGGGTTCATTTGGATTTAAAGGAATATGTATGATATTATTTATCATGAACAAGATCTTATGTATACTATCATGTAAATAATTAAAATGGTATAGGCAATAGAAATCATGTCAAGCTTCCCTTAACCTCTTTGCAAGCACTTTGATGGCAAGATTGAGTCTCTACCCTATTCTAACTGAGAAATATTCTTTTGATTATTGTAGGTGTAAACTGACTTGTAATTTTGGTATTTAAAATTAAGTAAAGACTCTTCATGAAACATGTTAATTAATTTGTGACTTCCCATATATTGGGCTCAACTTATATACCCTTTAGATTCATAAACTAGGCTTTTTTATGCCTGATTGAGACAACCTTATTTCTAACTATTGTAGGTGCATATTCCCTATTTAAGGGGACATGTACATGACCATATAGACTTTAATATCATGTCATAACCTTATATTGATATCCTTAAATCCATTTTTATGTCATTAAAATATTTGAAACATACTATTCGCGAGTGAATATTCATTGTTGCTTTTAAGATGCTAAAAGACAATCCAAGCTTCCCAAACCTGTAGCTGCCATTGTAGTATTCTAGTGGCTTTAGAAGAAAATTTGAGTTCTTAAAAAAAAATCTTATATTAATCAATTCTCCTTAAAACTTGGCATGTCTCTTTTCCACACTAGAAGATACAAGATTCACCTCTTTGGACATTTTGAAAACCTTGGGAAACATGTTATGAAAGGTCCACAAAAAACTCCTAATCTCTATTATGACATTTTAGGAAAAACCTCCCTAAACTCAATCATGATCCTAAAACATGATTTCACACCTTTTCCTATCCTTTTGACACTTCAAACAATATTTTCATGGCCTAGATACCTTACCAAGACCTTAACAAAGTGTAATTATTTCACCCTTTCCATATAAACACTTTAATCCCCTGCTCATTGACCTATAGGTGGATATTTTATTGCACACATAATGAGTTTAATATGGGGCAATATGACACTATCCATGAATATTTATTTTGTTTTATTTCCTTAAACATCCTAATGCGCCTTTAGTAATACTAATAGGCTAGGACACACATCCACCCCTCCAGACATTATTATGACATTAGTAAGACCCTGTAGGTGGATGTTATGGGCATGATATGTAGGTAGGGAATGAAATGTGGAAAAACATGGTGGTTAATAGCTTAAAAATATCTCAAATTCACTTCTAACCCTCAAATACATGGTGTCCATTATTGGACATCTTGAATCTAGTTCCAAACTATCTTTTCCAACATGAAAATAACCTATATATACATGGAGAAGAGAAATCAAGAGCATCTCAAGACTATTTTAGCATGGTGCATGAGCTTATGACCACACTTGCACCCTTTCTAAGAAATTAAATGGACTCATTCAAACTCTTCATGGTTTTAACAACTAATACACTCTAATTACAACTCCATGGATAGGTTGAACAAGATTATATAAGTGACTGCAAGTGAAGTTAGGCAAAGAGTTGACAATGGTGAAAGACAAGGTTGAAAGCTACTCAAGAGATGACATGGTGAAACCAAAACATGGAATGAGGTGGTCACATGACCCAAAGACCTATGGAATAACATTTCCAATCTATATGAGACATTTATAGGAGAAAAACACTCAACAAATAAGAAGCACTTTAGCTAAGACTGCACATGATGACACCTTCTTGTATCATGGAATAACTTGCTCATAAGAACATTATGAAATATGAAACTAATAATGGATACCATCTGAGAGGGAATATAACATGCTCTAGAGCCAACATCACCAAATGGTTTGTATGGATTTGACTAAAATTGAGAAAAACCTATAGGGTAAATGAAACAACTAATAAAAAATCATTGTCAACTTGTTCAAAATGGTTCATAAAGAAAATTTGATAAATATCTGCACTATTTATATGAGAATTAAGGCCTTATAGTATAATATCATCTCCAAAAATAATTTCTCCTGAAACCTCCTAAGCTATCCATAATGATTAAAATTTTGAAGGTCACTTCAATGTGTCTAGAAAACCAAGAAATGAGAAGAATATTTTTGGACTTAAAATGTAACTTTATGATAAAAAAAATATAATTGAGCTTTGGAAGCTGAAGAGGCACTTCATAAACATTTCTCATGTGGCACACTTTCCAAGGAGGTTGTATAAGTGTCAAATTCACCTTTTCCTTCAAGAAAAATACCTTTTCCTAAATAACCTACTAATTTTTGGTTGGTTTCAGTTACATAAGACTTTATAAGACATATTTCAAATTAAATCACCCTTTGACACTTTCACATTTCCCAATAAACCTATATAAATCATCAAATACACCTTTTTGACCCCTAAAATGACTCAAAAAGACATGTTGGGTAATGAAATTTATGACCAAGGCTAATATATCACTGAATAACATTGAATGGCCTATGAAACACCTCATGAAAAGATATTATTTCCCCCAAAACATCTATAAAACAATTTTTTACATAGGGTGCCCTAATTTGACCTAAAAGTTAAATTTGGTCAACAATTACCATACTCTAATTTATTTGTGTGTTTGCGATTATAATATTATCATTCTTGTATGTTATCTTACTTAAATTATTTCGTGTGATTATGTTTCTTGGATTATTATAGGACGTAATTACTGTCTTTTTTATAAAATAAACTACTAGAAATAAAAAAGAGGACATGTTTGCATTATGTTTTTGGTGATTATTAGTTTGACTAAGTTATCAATGTATGGTTATAAGTTGATTTAGATATGATTATTATGCTAAGAGTTATAATCTTTAGATGATTATGGTGGTAAGTCAATTTTATTTTTTATAATATTTAAATGATTATAATTATGAGGAAAGTTCATGAAATTAAGGTTTTTTTTGTATTTACTTGAGCTATTCATGCCATTATGAAAAAAAAATACTTTAGTTTCTATTACATGGTAAAAAATTTGATCATGCCCAGAATTCTACCAGTTATTTTTGGATGCATGGACTTATTCATCAAGCTTACATTTAGTTTGGTAGATGTATTTTGGGGATTGGTTAGTAGGAAAATAACATGAAAGAGATTAATATGGGAGATGTTGGAAGCATAATAATTGAGGGGGGGGTGAATCAGTGTCTTTCATATTCTTTTACTTTCACTTCATCATTAATTCATTACCATTCATCAATCAATATCAACCCAATATACATAAGCATGAATAAAGCATTAATCAACCAAAGAAATGCATAAACAACCATAACACATCATATAAGTGGGAAACCCTCATGGGGGATAAAACCCACTCAAAAAAATCTTGGAAAAACAATCCTATAAATCAATAAATCAATATTTATCTGAGCACCAACCTATCAAGGATCATAAACCCCTAATTCACCAAGCACCCACTTGACTTTAGCAAGAACCAACTTTCTAGGAGGCACCAACCCCCTTGTTAATTAAGTACCCACTCAATAAACACTTGTGATGAATCAAACACCAATGATTTTTCCACATTTTCATTGATTCTTATCAACACCTAATGATGGTCTTCTTATGCTCTCTTTATTTTTCTCTCTATGACATCAATGTCATACTCAATATTCTATCCACTCTCTCTACACATCAATTACCTTATCATGGCCTTATTAACATATTTAGGTCTCTAATACCGTTATACTCATCTATTATAACCTCATTTAATTATAATATTATATTTTACTCATGAAGATTCTCCTAATCACAATATTCCTCATGGTCTGCTCCTTGACACTCATGATCACATTCAAAACTACCTCTCACCCAAACAAATCTAGCATTGCTCAATAAGTCCTCTATCACCTTGATTAGTTCACATAGGCACTAATATTCATATAAAAACCTCTTTTTATATATCCATTACACCCATTTTATGGTCCACATGACCTTCTCCTACTCTTCTTGTGTTCTTTTATTCTCTTTCACACATACTTAACTAACACACACAAATAGGCCTAATTAGCCTTGCTCTTATACAAGTCACTTGCTCTCACATAACTTGGTCATCCATACACACTTTAATAATTTTATTAACATTTAAATAGGTATTATAACACGTTAAAATCATGAATCAAATAACATAATAGGTCAATCATAGCTTAAAAGACCAAATTTTCTTTTAAGCCTTAAGAAGACCTAATTTGTTTAGGCCTTCATTAGAGAATGTTACAATTAGTATTTATTTAAATAATTAAAAGATACATAAATATCATGAGCACCTCATATATTAATCAAATAAAAATTATACAACTTTACTTTAGGTCCATAACACCTTTTAGGTCAAACCAGCACTTGAACCTCTTCTCAAAATATTGTTCACTATAGGCTTGTGCATACACAAAAAATATATCTTCAATAACTAAAGAATAAACACATTTTTTATGAATAAAAATGGAAAAAAATAAGATATTTATAATATAAATTACCTAAAGGTCATTATAAACTTAATTATATGCTTCAACTCAGGGTATACATGCTCAATCACTTCTCTACAAAATGCTTACTCTGAACAACCAACTAGCCTCAAAACACAGTCATGGAAAGATGAAAATTTTCTATATAAAATAATATATTAAAGGGATTAAAATGAATTAAAATTATATTAAAACATAATTATAATAATATACAATAAAAATATTACAATATATAATGGAAACTATTAGTCTTGTAGACTAATTTGTTAACCTTCTCTCTCATAGTCCTTACTCAGCCAGATAAGCCATTTTGGATTTAATGTTTTAACCTATTATACAACTTAAAAAACTTATAAAAAGAATTTATAGGTCTTATATTTCAAAATAAACATCATCATATTTATTATACACTTCAATTTAAAATGTATGGCTTCAAACTCATCATTGTACCTTTCTCACTCAGAACTACTAATTTTCTTTGAACACCAGTCATGGTGAATTTGAATTCCAACACCTGTGTAGACACATGAAATAATAATTATTAATGAATATTATCCTTAGAGATATTAAAAACATATATAAAAAAAATGCTAATGTATAATGTCTAATATTATATATATAGATCAATCTCTAGACCTTACACCTTCACTGTCTCATCTGCACTAGATAAGTCAACTTATGAGCAACATTTTCACTATAACCACTAAGATTAAAAAATAATATACAACATTAACATTTATTAATAGTATTTAATACTATCTTCATGCATTTTTATTCATATGTAATCCATTATAACACATCCCTAATACATTTCTCACTTCTGCTTAGTTTTCTTATTATTTGCACCATTAGGTTTGTTAGCGACTGGTCAATTTTGAAGAATAATTTAGCATACCTAAGTTTTTAACTTGCTAAAAAAACATAATGGACATAAATTAAAATTCTCAAGCTTAAAAAATCATCCATTTGATACCTTTGACTTGGCCAACTCTAACTACTATAGTAAATCTCTAAGAAATAAGGCTTTTCTTATAGGGTCCACTCACTCACCTAACAAACAAATCAAATTAGAAGGTACCTAGGAGAGTTGTATATAACCTTCAATCACTTAAATATATATTTCAATCCATTATAATCACTTTAAAATAAGATGATTCATATTGGGTCATTATTAGGGTTCTTTGAGGGTATAAATCATCTTCTAGTCTTAATGATCATTCATAAAGCTTAGCCCCTCATTCCATAAAACAATGCTTATAAATTTGAGATAAAATCCTTTCCCATCTCTCCTCAATATCTTAGGTCACCATTAATAGGTTTCACATGCCAATGAACACTTTCAAGTCCTTCTTGGGTTGAGAACCCTCCATTGTATGCACTCAATAGACCCTAAAACACTTTTTATTACCTTAACCTTCAAATTTTAACCTAAAACTTGGTCAACATACTTGAAACAACATGAAATACCTCTATAAATTCACACATATTCACACTTTCCTTGTAAACTGATCTTTATAACCCATTTGACCACCATCACTCTCTTTGCTCTCTAAGCCTTTAACCTATAAGTCATTATAGGTATTTAAGCTAACCTTATAACCACTATCAAAGCTCTCAACAGCTAAAATACAAACCCAAACTACCTATCTCATGCTCAAACACTATCAAGTATTATGCATGTGTCTTATCAACATCTCATGTTGCTTCATTAGTCCAAGTAAGGTCTAGAGGTGGTCTAGTTGCATACTAGGTCTATCAGTCTTACCCATGTATGCTTATCCTAAGACTCAATTGAGTGCTTAAAAGCCTCATAAGCATGATCAAACAACCTCATACATACTCTTATTTAGAGATTAAATATAACATCTTTGTATCTTGATAGAGCATCTTGAGTGTTGTTTACATAGATCTTGAGATCTCAACTTAGGATCTTCATAGCTCATTATGGTATATGTTGAGTCTTCTAAAGTATTTCTAAAAAAGCGTTGCCAAAACTATTGATGAATTATTGAGCCTTTATATTCTCTCTAAGTATAGATACATTAGGTTTCTTAGATTCCTTATCATATCAAGAATACAAGCTCATACCCAACACACCATGCATCTTGACATTAATGACATCAACCTTGACATCAATGATAACACTTCTCAACAAACTCCCCGTTTATCATTGATGGAAAAACATTCTTCAAATTGACCACTCTCATCTCCCCTAATTTGGTCAAACTCCTTTATTAAACTTTCTCCCCATTTGACATTAATGACAAAGGTCTTCCAAAAATAGATATATGATCCTTGGACCTGAACTTCAAGAAAGCACATAATGAAATGATGACCAAATACTCACCTTAGGCTCATACCAATTATTGAAAACAACTTCTAGAAACTCACTTTCTCCCCCTGAGTTGATGTTATCTCTCAAATATATTAGATGGCCCAAATTATTTAGAAACAATAATAACCACTCACAAAAACTTCTCCCTAATCATTGAACTTTCTCTCTCAAAATCAACTCAAAAAATAGAATCATGAAACATCTCAAAAATCATGCTCCCCCTAAATCCATGCTTACCTATATTTAGATAATAAAGAAAACCACTCTATTGACAAATAACTCAAATCTAATATGAATCCCTTAGACCAAACATATACTAATCAATGCAAATACCCATGCTCCCCTTTTTCCTTCACAACTCACTCACCATATGAATGAATAATACACACAGACCATATCCAACACAAATCAAGCACCTTGCTACCAATACCAAATATCAACATAAATCAATCTCAACTACTCATCACAAATAGATACCAAGAACTTACCACTCAACATGACAAAATACCACACTTCTAGTTCAAACTCAACATGTCTTCATACCTTCTTGACATACAACACCTGTCAATGTTTAACAAGCATCCACCATGATTCCACTTACTTATGAGTTTTTCCATTAATCCTAATGGATTCACCCCTTATATAGGGCAATATAACAACACAAATTTAAGATATTTGCATATCTCCATATTCTCACAAGACAGAATATTCTTCAACATCCTTATAAGATTGACTATCAACTTAGGCTTGACCTTTGACTTGGCCTCTTTATCATCCTTATACACTGACAAAGAATAATTTTGACATTATTTAAAATATGATTTATTCTTTAAATTATAAAATAGCCCACCTTGTTCTATGAGTTTATAATGACTCACCTTAACTACCTTTGGATTTTGTACATTGAATTATTTTTTCCTTTACTCTAGGAGCTTTAAAATTCTTGATTTCACTAGCATTATCATCAGCTTGGGATAAATCATTTGACTCATACACATTTTCATCCTTATTATTCTCAATCAAATATTCATCCTTATTTATTTGATCAACCACATGAGAACCAAGACCTCTCTTGTCTCCTAACATGTGGCTTGAGAAACCACTATCTATACTCTAAGCTTTTATAGAATCTTATTATTTAGTATTCTACTCCTTCATCTTATCCATAGGGTCTAAATTATTTATCTCTAGTATAGATTCTCCTTCACTCTTATTCTCTTTGTTCAGCTTATCTATAGAGTCTAACTTCTTGATCTATTTCTTAGTGGCATGACTATGAACCTTCTTATCTTGATTGGTCTTCTTCATACATCTTATCTTGTAATATCTTACAATGTGTCCTCTTTGATCACATTTTTATCACACAACATCTTTCATACCATGATTCCTTTCATATCTCCATGAATACACATTTTTTAATAACATTATATAGTCTCTCCTTTTATATTCTCTTTCTCTATGACCAAACTAGATACAAGTGATACAATAAACTTTAAAAGAACTTGCATACCTTATGGCATTAGTATGTTTGATATGACCTTTTTTCATTTTTATAGTACTACCATTTTTAGGTAGACCATTGAACTTTGAGGTCTAACTCTCCTTGGCTTGAGCTTTCTACTTTTGGTCTTCTTTGAATCCAAGACCTACCTTGACATTTTCAGATTTTTTATTACTCAAGATGTCATCTAAGACACCTAAAATCTTCTCAAATTTATGATATTTCTTCAACTTTCTTGATGCCTGATCAAACTCTACCTTCAAGGAATCCACTTCTCTTCTAATATTGGAGTATTATTTCATAATACTTTTAAATTTTGAATAACATCCATTATTCATTTATATGAATAGACCTTCATTGTTATCATGATAAACATTTTCATCATCAAAATCCATGTTTGTGCTTCTTAGGATCACCTTTAGGATGTTAGGACTATCTCAAAGGACCTACTTTGATACCAATTATTGGAAGCACAATCACTGAGAGGTAGGGTGAATCAATGTCCTTAATACTCTTTTAATTTCACTTCATCATTCATTCATTTCCATTCATCAAGTAATATCAACCCAACTTACATAAGCATGAAGAAAGCATTAATCAACCAAGACAATGCATAAACAAACATAACACATCATATAAGTGGAAAACCCTCATGGAGGATAAAAACCACTAAAACAAAGCTTGGAAAAATAGTCCTATAAATCAATGAATAAATATTTAGCTGAGCATCAACCCATTAATTAAAAACATCCCCTAATTCACCAAGAACCCACTTGGTTTCAACAAGCACCAAATTGATAGGAGGCACCAACCCCCTTGTTAATTAAGCACCCACTCAATCAACAATTATGATGACTCAGCACCCACTCAGTCACCAATTATTTTTCTACCTTTTCCTTAATGCTTATCAAAACTTGATGATGGTCTTCTTATTCTCTCTCTCTCTCTCTCTCTCTCTCTCTCTCTCTCTCTCTCCTCTCTCTCTCTCTCTCTCTCTCTCTCTCTCTCTCTCTCTCTCTCTCTCTCTCTTCTACTCTCTATAACATCAATGTCATACACAATCTTCTATCTACTCTCTTTACACATCAACTACCTCATCATGGCCTTATCAACATATTATGGTCTCTAATACACTTTTACTCATTGATGAAAAACTCATATACTTTTATTATTTTCATCTCCTCATGAAGGTTATATTAATCACAATCTAACCTCATGGTGTTCTTTGACACTCATGATCCCATTCAAAATTACCTCTCACCCAAGCAAATCTATCATTCCTTAATAAGTCCTCTATCACCTTGATTAGTTCACATACACACTGATATTCATATGCTAAATTCCTATTATATATTCATGAAACCCATATTATGGTAAACATGACCTCTTTTTCCTCCTCTTTGTGCCATTTTATTCTCTTTCACATATACTAAACTAACACACACAAGTAAGCCTAATCAGCCTTGCTCTTATACAAGTCACTTGATCTCACACACCTTGGTCATCTATGCACACTTTAATACTTGTATTAAAATTTAAATATGTATTATAACACTTTCCTATCATTAATAAAATAATAAAATAGGTCAATCATAGCTTAACATACCAAATTCTCTTTTAGGCCTTAAGGAGACCTAATTCGTTTAGGCCTTCATTAGAGCATGTTACACTTAGTATTTTTTTTAATGATTAAAAACTACATACATATCATGATCACTTAAAATATTACTCAAATATACCTTATCCAAATTTACTTGAGTTACACAACACCTTTTAGGTCCAACAACCACTTAACCCTCTTCTCAAAATATTGTTCACAATAAACATGTGCATACACAGAAAATCTATCTTCAATAACTAAAGCATAAACACAATCACTTCTCTACAAAATGCTTCAATTCAGGGTATACAAGCTCAATCACTTCTCTACAAAATGCTTACTCTGAAAAGACAACTAGCCTCAAAACATAGTCATGGAAACATGAAATTTTTACATATGAAATAAAATAATAAAGGGATTAAAATTAATTAAAATTATCTTAAAACATAATTATAATAATCTCCAAAAAAACTATCACAAGATCTAATGGAAACTATTAGTTTTGCAAACCAATTTGTTGACCTTCTCTCTCACAGTCCTTACTCAACCAGATAAGCCATTTTGGATTTTAATTTTCAACATCTTATAAAGAATATCAAACCTTATAAAAAGAATTTATACATCATATATATATTGAAAAACATAACCATATTCACTATAAACTTAAACTTATAAGATATGGATTCAAACTCATCATTGTACCTTGTTCACTCAAAACTACCAATTTTCTTCAAAGACCAGTCATGGTGACTTTGAATTCCAACACCTATGTAGACACATTAAAATAATACTGATTTATTAATAATATCATTATATATTTATAACATCTCCAAACATAAAATTACTAAGGTATAATGTCAAATATTAGATATATAAATCAATCTCTAGGCCTTACACCTTCACTATCTCATATGCACTAAATAGATCAACTTATGATCAATGTTTTCACTATAACCACTAATCTTAAAAATTATTTTTCAAAATTAAAATTTAATAAAATTATTTAAAACCATATTCATGGATTTTTATTCATACCTAATCCATGATAACACATCCCTAATTAATTTCTCACTTCTTCTTGGTTTTCTCATTATTTGTACCTTTATGTCTGTTAGTGACTGATCAAATTAGAAGACTAGTTTAGCACACCTCAAGTATAAAACCTACTCAAAATACACCATGGAAATCAAATACAAGTCTCAATATTCAACCTTCATCTATTTTTAAACTTTAACTTATTTAACTTTGACTGCTACAACAAATATCCAAGATATAAGGCTTTTCTTATAGGGTCCACTCACTCACCTGACAAACAAATCACACCCAGAGGTGATTGGGAGAGTTGAATAAAAACTCAAATAACATAACTAGACATTTAAATCCATTCTAATCACTCTAGAATAATATCATTCATATTGGGTTATTATTGGGATTATTTAAGGGTATAAACCATCTTCTAGTCTTAACAATCACTCATAAAGCTTAGCCCCTCAATATAGAAATCAACACTCCTAAATATCTTAGGTTCCAATTCATAGGATTCACATTCCAATGAACACTTGAAATTCCTTCTCAAGTTGAGAACCCTCCATTATGTGCACTTGATAGACCTCAAAAAAGTTTTTCTCACCTTAACCTTCAAATTTTGACCTAGAACTTTGTTAACATACTTGAAACAAGATTACATAACTCTATCAATGCACACATACTCACACTTTTCTTGTAAAATTATCTTGATAACCCATCTAGACACCATCTCTCTCTTTGCTCTCTAGGCCTTTAACCTGTAAGTCACAATAGGTCTTGAAGATGACATTTTAACCACTATCAAAGCTTTCAAAACCTCATATACAAACTCAAACAACATATCTCATGCTCAAAAACTATCAATTATTCTTAATATGTCTTCTCAACATCTCATGTTGCTTCATAAGGCCAAACAAGGTCTATAGGTGGTCTAGTTACATACTAGGTCTGTAGGTCTTACCCATGTATGTTTACCCTAAGACTCACTTGAGTGCTCAAAATCCTCATAAGCATGATCAAAAAACATAATATAGCCTATTTTTTAGATCTTAAATAGAACATATTCATATCTTGATGGAGCATCTTGATAGCTACTTACGTAGATCTTGGGAGCTCGACTAAGGATCTTCTAGCTCATCATGTTATATGTTGAGCCTTCAAAACTATTGCCAAAAAAGTGTTGATAAAACTATTTATGAATTCTAAAGTCTTCATATTCTATCTTAGTAGAGAGCTATTAAGTTTCCTATCTTCTTTGTCATATCAGGCATACAAGCTCATACCCCACACACCATGCATCTTGACATCAATGACATCAAATGATATTAACCTTAACATCAATGACAACACTTCTCAACAAAATCCCCCTTTACCATTTATGGCAAAACATTATTCAAATTGACCACTCTCATCTCCCCAAGTGTATTCAAACTCCCTTCTTAGACTTTCTCTCCATTTAACATTAATGATAAAGGTATTTCACAAACCACTTTATGATCCTTGGACATGAACTTCAATAAACCACACAATGAAATGTGGACCAAATACTCATCTTAGGATCATACCAGTTGTTTTAGACATCTTAGGGAAACTCACTTTCTCCCCCTGGGCTGATGTTATCTCTAAAATACATTATATGGCACAAATTCCTTAGAAACTATGGCAACCACTCTCTTGTCAAAAACCTTGGTACCATTACCAAAACTCAACATATATCAAGCTCAAATACTCATCACAAACATATACCAAAAACTTACCTCTCAACATGCCAAAAGACCACACTTCTAGCTCATACTTAACAATCTTCAAATGTTTGCATACCTTCTTGACATATAACACCTGTCAAAGCTCAACATGCATCCACCATGATTCCATTTACTGATGAGTGTCTCCATAAAGCCTAATGGAGTCACCCCTTAAATAGGACACTAGAACAACACAAATTTAGTATATTCCCATATCTCCATACTCTCACAAGACTAAATATTCTTCAATATTTTTATAGGCTTGACTATCAGCTTAGGCTTGACTTTTGACTTGGCCTCTTCATCATCCTTATGATCTAACAAAGTATAATCTTAAAATTATTTCAAATTTGAATTATGATATACAATATCAAATATCCTACCTTGGTTTATGAGTTGATCATGACTCACCTTGACTGCCTTTAGCATTTGTACCTTGATTTGTTTTTTCTCCTTCACTCTAAGAGCTTCAAACATCTTTATTTCACTTACATTCTCCTTAGCTTGAGATAAATAATTTGACTCATCCACCTTGAATTATTCTTAGTCAACTCTTCATCATTACTATTTTTATCAACCACATGAGAACCAAGACCTCTCTTATCTCCTAACATGTGGCTTGAGAAACCATTATCTATACTCTTAGCTTTCATAGAATCTTATTATTCAGTATTCTATTCCTCCTTCATTTTATCCACAAGGTCTAAATTTTTTATATCTAGCATATATTATCCTTAGTATTTTTATATTTATTCATCTTATTTATTGATTCTAACTTCTTGATCCATTTCTTAGTGGCATGACTATGGGCCTTCTTGTCTTGACTGGTCTTCTTCATACACCTCATCTTGCAATATCTTTCAATGTGTCCTCTTTGATCATAGTTATATCACACAACATATCTCATACCATGATTCCTTTCATAGATCCATGAATACACATTATTGAATGATATTTTGTAGTCTCTCATTCTATAGTCTTTTACTCTATGACTAAACTATCTACAAGAGAAATATTAACCATTAAAATAACTTGCATACCTTATGACATTAGGCTATCTAATAAGACTTGTCTTCATTATGCCATCACCACCATTATTTGTTAGACCATTAAACTTTTAGTTATAACTCTCCTTGGCTTAAGCTTTCTCCTTGTGGTATTTTTTGAATCCAAGACCTGCCTTGACATTTTCAGATTTTTGACTACTCAAGACGTCATCTAGGACACCTGAACGCTTCTGAAACTTCTGATAGGTCTTCAACTTACTTGATGCCTACTCTAACTCTACCTTTAATGAATTAACTTATCTTCTAAGCTTGGATTATTCTTCCATAATAATCTTACCTTTTAAATAACATCCATTATCTATTTATTTGAATACACCTTCATTGTTATAATGATAAATGCTATCATCATCACAATCCATGTTTGTGCTTCTTAGGATCACCTTTAGGTTGTTATAACAATCTCAAAGGACCTAATCTATCACTAATTTTTAGAAGCAAAATCACTAGGGGGTTAATCAATATCCTTAATACTCTTTTACTTTTAATTCATCATTCATTCATTATCATTAATCAATCAATATCAACCCAATGTACATAAGCATGACGAAAGCATTAATCAACCAAAGCAATGCATAAATAACCATAACACATCATTTAAATAGAAAACCCTCATGGGGGATACAATATATTAAAATAAAGTCTTGGATAAATAGTCTTGTGAAAAAATGAATCAATATTTAGTTGAGCACTGATCTATCAAGGAGAACCAACCCTTAATTCACCAGGCACCTACTTTTATTTACTAAGTACCAACTTGCTAGGAGTCACCAACCCCCTTGTTAATCAAGCACCCATTCAATAAAAACTTATGATGATTTAGAACCCACTCAAACACCAATGATTTTTCCACATTTTCCTTATTTCTTATCAATACCTAGTGATGTTCTTTTACTATCTCTCTTTCTTTTACTCTTTATAACATCAATGTCATACTCAATCTTCTATCTGGTCTCTATACACATTAGCTACCTCATCATGGCATTATTAACATATTTATGTTTCTAATACACCCTACTACTCTCCTCATGAATCTTATCTTAATCACAATCTTCCCTCATGGTCTAATCCTTAACACTCATGATCACATTTTAAACTAACTCTCACCCAAACAAATCTATCACTGCTCAATAAGTCCTCTATCACCTTGATTAGTTTACATAGGCACTTATATTCATATAAAAACCTAATATTATATATTATTGAAACTTTTTTTATTGTCCACGTGAACTCCTCCTACTCTTCTTGTGCTCTTTTATTCTCTTTCACACATACTTAACTAACACACACAAATAGGCCTAATTAGCCTTGCTCTTATACAAGTCACTTGCTCTCACACACCTTGGTTTGAAATACAAACTTCAATAATTTTATTACCATTTAAATATATCTTATAACACTTTCTAATCATGAATTAAATAATGCAATAGGTCGGTCATAGCTTAACACACCAAATTCTCTTTTAGGCCTTAAGGAGACCTAATTTGTTTAGGCCTTCATTAGAGCATATTACACTTAGTATTTCTTAGAATGCTTCAAAAATATATGAATATCATAATAAATTCATATATTACTCAAATATATCAAAATTTAATTTATGTCCACAACACCTTTTAGGTCCAACCACCACTTGAACCTCTTCTCAAAATATTGCTCACAATAGGCTTATGCATACACATAAAATTTGTCTTAAACAATTAAAACATAAACATAATTTTTATAAAAAAACATGGAAAAAAATAAAATATTTATAACCTCATGACCTTATTTTCATCAAAAAATTCATTATATTCTTTAAATCGTGGTATACAGGCTCAATCACTTCTCTACAAAATGCTTACTCTTAATAGTCATCTAGCCTCAAAACACAATCATGGAAACATGAAAATTTTCCATGTGAAATAACATACTCAAGGTTTTAAAATGAATTAAAATTATGTTAAAAAATCATTATAAAAATCTCAAACAAAAATATCACAAGATCTAATTGTAACTATTGGTCTTGCAAACTAATTTGTTGACCTTCCTCTCACAATCCTTACTCAGCTAGATAAGCCAGTTTGGCTTTAATGATTCAACCTCTTATAAAGATTCTAAAACCTTATAAAAAAATTTATAGTTAAAATTTTTCCCAAAAATCATCACCATATTCATTATACACTCTAATTGAGAATATTTGGATTCAAACTCATCATTGTACTTGGTTCACTCAGAGCTACCAATTTTCTTCAAAGACCAGTCATGGTGAATTTAAATTCCAAAACTAGTATAGACACATTAAAAGACACATGATGCATGAATATTATCCTTATATATATTTATAACATCTTAAAATAATAAATAAATAAATTCTAATGTTTAATATTAGATATATAGATCAATATCTAAACCTTACACCTTCAATGTCTCATTTACAATAAACAAGTCAACTTATGAGAAAAAATTTCAATATAACCAATGAACTTAAAAACTCCTATAAAAAATTAACATTTATTAATAGTATTTAACACAATATTAATTCATTTTTATTCATCCCTAATCATTTTCTCACTTCTACCTAGTTTTCTCATTATTTGCACCATTAGGTCTGTTAGTGATTGGTCAACTTGGAAGACTAGTTTAATATAAATAAGGTTTATAAATTATCAAAAACAACCATGGACATAAAAAAAATTCTAAATATTCAACCTTCATCCATTTGGAAACTTTGACTTCATCAACTATGATTTCTACAATAAATATCTGAGAAATAAGGCTTTTCCTTTAGGTTCCACTCACTCACCTGACAAACAAATCACACATGGGGGTGGCTAGGAGAGTTTAATACAACCTAAAATCACTTAAATATATTTTTATATCAATTATAATCACTTAATAATAATATCATTCATATCAAGTCATTGTTAGGGTTCTTTGTTGGTATAAACCATCTTCTAGTCTTAACGATCATTCATAAAGCTTAGCCCCTCATTCTAGAAATCAATCCTTATAAATTTGAGATAGGATCCTTACTAATATCTCTTAAATATTTTAGGTTACCATTTATAGTTTTCATGTGCCAATGAATTCTTGAAAGTCCTTCTCAGCTTGAGAACCCTCCATTATATGCACTCGATAGACCTCAAAACACTTTTTCTTACCTTAACCTTCAAATTTTGACCTAAAAATTGGTCAACATACTTGAAAGAACATTATATACCTATTTTAATTAAAAAATACTCAAACTTGACTTGGAAAGTGACCTGATACCCCATCTAGACACCATCTCTCTTCTTACTCTCTAGGCCTTTTACATGTAAGTCAAATAGGTCTTGAAACTGACCTTCTAACCACTTTCAAAGATATCAATACCTAATGCACAAAATAAAAAAACATCTCATGATAAAACACTTTCAATTATTACTCATATATATTATCAATAGCTCATGTTGCTTTATTAGGCCAAGTAGGGTCTAAAGGTGGTATAATTACATACTAGGTTTGTAGGTCTTACCCACGTATGCTTACCCTGAGACTCAATTGAGTTCTAAAAAGCCTCATAACAATGATTATAAAACCTCATAAAACCTATTCTTTATATATTCAATATAAAATATTTTTATCTTGATGGATCATCTTTAGAGCTACTTATGCAAACCTTGGGAGCTTGACTAAGGATTTTCATAGTTCATTGTGTTCTATGTCAGGTCTTCAAATTGTTGCCAAAAAGGTATTTCCAAAATTATTGATGACTTTTCAATCCTTTAAATTATCTCTCAATAAAGATACATTAGGTTGTATAACTTCCTTATCATATCAGGCATACAAGCTCATACCCAACATACCATACATATTGACATCAGTGACATTAACCTTAACATCAAATGATATCAACCCTGACATCAATGAAAACACTTTTCAACAAGAGAAATAAATGCCTATAGGGAGGGAAATGGTATATAGGAAGAAGAAGTCAAATTATTTGAGAAATATTGGAAAATAACAATATGAATTTGGCATAGTCGAGAGTTTCTTTACTAGGTAGTGCTTTTTGTTGGTTAAATTCATAGTTTGTATTGCTTGAATTAAATCAACCAAGATGGTAAATTATTTGAATAGGGTTTTATTTTCATTATTTTATGAAATTTATAGAAAAATAGGGGGTTATATACTTGGCACTATGGATGGGCTCATCCCATCCATTGAGCCAAATATATGACTCTCAAAAACCTAGTCAAATGGCTATGTATACTAAGTTCTTTGCATAAATAATATTCTAATTCCTTTGCAAATATAGTTTTGACTTATTTAAAAATATAAATTAAGAGGTTATAATTAATAAATTATTTGTATTATGGAAGGTTTAAATGAAATGAGAATATTTTGAAGAGCTGAGTAAATAATTATAAATGACATGTAGAGGATGGAAAACCTACATATGAAACCCTAGGTAAATTTCAAGGGTAGATTGAATTACTAGTTGAGTTTAAATGTAGACCTAGTTTTAGGTTATGTTCAATTTATTAAATTTAATTTTTAATCATTCCTTCCATATAAAACTTTACTAGGTAGTTTTTATGTTAAAATAAAGTCATGATTTTGTATCTATAACTAAGGTTAGGGCACAATAGTGTATGTTAGATTAAAACTCGATCTTGAAAAACTAGTATCAATATGTTTCATTCTTAATACAAAGGTTTGGATTGTTTTTATTATAAATTAGTTTGAGATTATTAAACCTAAAATATGGCATGACTATGTGTGATATTAATCTAAGATGAAAATAAAATATAAGGGATTAAGTAATTTTAAAAATCTAGTTATGATCTAGTGTTCTCTTAAGAGTCGCTTTAGTTCGAAGATTTCTATTTTGAGCATAATAACACTAGGAATATTTTATTCATTTATGAATTTTTTACATTATTATAACATTTTATAAATATATAAGGGTATATACATATATTCTATAGGTCCTAGTCATCCCATTTGATGACTTTAGTATATGCATATACCAATGTGTGTGTATATATATAATTATGTTTAGGTTTATGGTTATTCTACTTGTATTTATAATTATGTTTATATTGCATTAAATCATGAGGAAACTTAAAAATTGGTGAATGAATGTTGACTGTTTAATTATCATAGTTATAATATGAAATCCCATTTTTGTATGGTTATGAAGAAGGGTAAAGTACATAGTGAATATATTATTATTGTGTAGACTTGTTAAATATAATTTTACACTCATATAAAGAGATTGAAGTAGAACTTATAACAACCTATTGAAATTTAAATAAATATAACATTATATATATATATATATATATATATATATATATATATATATATATATATATATATATATTGGAATATGTATGTATATAATATGACTGGGTTTGTTATGTTTGTGTTCTATTTGGGAATACTTAATTGGATTGTGAGTTGTTTGTAATTTTAACACAGACGTATAACTATAGTTTAATCCTTATTTGATTTTTGAAGAGAATAAATTTTAGTAATGTAATTATGTGATTGAATGTGTGTGTGTGTGTGTGTGTGTGTGTGTGTGTGTGTGTGTGTGTGTGTGTGTGTGTGTGTGTGTGTGTGTGTGTGTGTGTGTGTGTGTGTGTGTGTGTGTGTGTGTGTGTGCATGCGTGCGTGTGTGTGTGTACACGCACGCGGGCACGCGCGCGCGCGCGCGTGTGTGTGTGTGTGTGTGTGTGTGTGTATTTGTGTGTGTGATACTTAGGAATCTTTGATATAATTTCATATTATTATTCAATTATACCATATAAACATATAAATATTATGATGGATAAGTAAATATGTTATAAGAAATGACTAAGATGTATAAATGCTTTTTTTACTTGCCTTACTAAGGTTGAACTTAGAAGTGAATTCAATGAATTCAGGGAACTTTTAATTATGTAGTTTTTGTTAATTTTAGATCAAGTCATTTTTATTTGACTAATATATGATAAATTATTTATAAAAATAAGAAAATGGAAATAAATTAGTTGTAAAATGAACTAACAATTAATGATAGATGGTCAAATGACATTGAGTGAAAATTTGCATATAAGGATTTTAGTTACTTGATGTATGATGTTTAATCTTACCTAAATGGTATGATTTTCTTGAAATATAGCTATATTTTGATATAAATAAAATTATTTATTTGTAAATATTAAATTTCATTTGATAGATTAAATACATGACTTGAGATTTTCCTGTATTAACACATAATGTAATTGCTAGTAGGGACATACTCATTATGAAATCTATTATTTTTAATATTATTAGTTATATGAAACAATATTGTAGTAATGACCCTAAATAAGTGAGTGAGATGGATTACACTTAATTAGTGTCACTAATAGGTAGAGATGGTGTAATCTGATTAAGTGGTGTGTATGAAATTCACTGATCCTCAAGATCAAATAACTATAAGAAAACTTTGACCACAATAGTTTTTATGGTTAAAAATTATCATTTCATATATTTAATTTAGTTTAAATATCTTGTATGATATCATGTTAGAATGGGTTTCCTTTTTATATGCTACATTTAATAGTTATCTTACAACACACAGGTTCTAGTTATCACTCTTGATTCTTTCACCATCATTATATACCCTCTATGAAGGGAGGGGCATTCCCTTATTGGGATATTTTGTAAGAGATCGATGGTATATTTTTGGTGTGTAAAATCACTCAAATAATGCTCTTCCTCCCCTCAATAGTACTTCACTAGTGACTACAATCATGATTACTTAAGGATGATTCGAGTTTGATGAGACTCACATGATATGTGGAACATTATATTATTGAAAATTATTATTAATCCATATATTATGTTGAAACTACACTATTTTTTATATTAAACCACTACAATAGTTGGTTGTGGCTAAATTTGTAAATATACTTTTAGGAAATAAATATAGTATTCATTTTTATAATCAGCATTGCACTTGATCTTGTGATTATTAGCTAAATAGATTAACTTTTAACCTTACTTTTGGTTTGCTTAAAACTAATTTATTTATTTAAAGATAACTATGTTATGGTTTAGTGTGATGGAATCTATAAATTGAATTAGAGTAAATGTTTTAAAAAATTACCTTATTCTAGTAAAACCCAGTGGGGTTGTTACATTGTGGCATCAGAGCTGAGGTTCAAACTCTAGGACTTAACAAGTCCATTAATGAAAATGTATTCTCTTATCAAAAAGGAATTATAATGGTGTAAGATATACTTAGAGGTGAGGGTACTTAAAACACCAACACTCCAATAGATTTAAATCAATTTGCCACTAAGAAAGTTGTGAAGTTGGATCAAATCCTCATAACCATGTATGAAACTATGGACCATTTAATGGATTTAGAATAGGAATTACATGGACATGTTGAGGAGAATAATTGGGAAGAACCTAAAGATCATCCTACTAAGTAGTAAAATTTTCAATATCATAGGCATGAGTAGGTGCCATAATATGTGATAGCTTAAGTAGTTGCAAACCAATCATAGGATATGAAAAATGTGGATTCACCCAAGTTCAATAGAACTATTTTGGGAGATGGAGTTGAAGAATAAATAATAGATATGGAGAAGTATTTTGAGATTTGAAACTAATCTAAAATCACCAAGGTAGTTAGGGGAGCATATCATCTAGTTATAGAAGTAGTAACATGGTGGGAAAATAATAAGCTAAAGATGAACCTCAACTTTACAACCACCACTTAGGGGAGGTTTGTGACATTATTTAGGTCATGGTGGCTTCCTCAACTATATTTTGATCAAAATCTAACAAATTTTCAAAACCTTGAACAAAATGACCTTTCTATGGATGAATACTGGGAGCAATTCACTAAGGTACTAAAGTATGTCCCTCAGTATCAAGTATATGAGAGGTTTTAAATATGGAAGTTCATTATGGGATTAAAACCCCAAATTAGTTATGAGGTAGATGTGCATGGTCCATATACCTTGGATTAGGTCTTTGAAAAGTCAATTAATTAGGAAAAAAGCTAAAATATCTTGCTCAGGTTAGAAATAAATTCAAGAAGAATTTTGGAGGTCCTAAAATGACTTTATAAAAGATGAATTGGAAGAGGACTGGAGAATTCAAGAACTAGATTAAGAATCACAATTCTAAGATCAATAGTAACTCAAGAAACCTAGAAATGCATTCAAGAGATGTTTTAATTGGAACCAATAATCAAATAGGAGAGGAACACCTATAAAATAGTTAATTTATGGAGGTGATCGTTATGCTAGAGAGTGTACTCAAGGTAAATCTGATAGTAAAAATAAAGGTTATACTTTATTATAGGGAAATTTTCATTAGAGGATTCATGCAGCTATTAAAAACCATCAATTTGAGTTCTAATCTTCTCCTATTAAATTGATAAGTATTTCTATTTATCATCTAATTTCAATTTTGATTGACACTAGGGCTACTAAATGTTTTATTACTCCTATATTGCTTAATAATTTGTCTAGAAAAGTTGGGATTATAGTAAATGCATGGTTAGTATAATATGGAAATGAATCAAAGGTTAAGGTTGATAAGTGTCTAGTGGAAGCTGAAATAAGGTTACCTAAATTCACCATTATAATGGATCTATATATTGTACCATTAGGGTCATTTGATGTGATCTTAGGAGTAAATTGGCTTGCAGATAATAAAGCTAAGGTTGAATTTCATCTTAAGAAGGTAAAATGTCGAGATTATTTTGAAAATTAGATGCATATTTAGGGTGGGAAAAGAGAGTTAAAGTTTAGGTTTTTTTTTGTAATTCAACTCAAAAAGGCTTAGAGAAAAGGATGTCATGCTGATTTAACAATTTTGGGAATATTGGTGTATTAGTCCTAATTTAGTTAAAAGTTTTGAGTAGTAAAATTAGTAAATAAATATGCACTAATTAATCTACTAATTTGTGTAAATTAAATTTCAATTTTGACCTTTATAAAAATAGTGATAAAAGATGGAAAAAAAAGACTTAGCTAGAAACTGATTGATATGACTAAGATGAGGTTTGATATTCATTGTGTAGGATTAGGACACTATCATAAACTTAGATCTAACCTTCATTTTATAATTGGATAGGAGTACCAAAACTAGACAGGAGTGGCACCAGTGTTGTAGTCCACCTCTACCACTATTTTCTTAAGGATCTGATATTTCTAGGTTTTGTTCATTATGTCTGTGTGACCTTGTCTACAAAGTTTTAGTAGCTAGAAGTCTATAGAGATCCCTGTAAAGCATATTTTCTCTTCAAACCCAATGTTCTATTATGCTTTGACCAATTTCAAGAAAGATGGGGTGGTGAGTGTGTTTAATATTCACTAGAAGTGGATCCACACCCCTTGTGTAGGCATGCTTCCTACATACCAATACTATGAAGAGGGATCAAGCCATATGTAGTTCTCCCACTTAATGTGCTTTGTGAAATTGTGTATATGAAGATGCCAAATGATAAACTAGATGTGATTGAGGTGGTTAGGGACTGGTGTAAGGATTTAAATAAGATTGTAAGTGTATTGGCTAGCTGTATATAGAGGAAGATTATTTGAGTAGTCTTACTTGTATTCTTGCTTGTTTAGTGATAATTACCAACCCTTTCCAAATGATCTTTGAATGGAATTTTATAGGGATCTATTTGTCATGGGTTAAATGTAATCACCTTTAGGTTGACAAGGAGAAGGATGGGGAATCAAAAGAAATTGATCATTGAGGCTAGAAATGGACTTAGACAAGAGCACCAAAAGTAGATAGGAGTAGCATCAATGCTATAGTCCTAGTGTGGCACTATTGTCTTGAGTAGACAAGACTTGGGGGGATGGATATGTCATGGTAAAAGGGTTCTATATCAACTGAGATCAAACTTGGAAGGCTATGGATGATTGGGAATCAGTGAAAAGGTATTTATGAGGGTTCAGAAAGCAAGAAATAGAGACCTAAGGGTTGGGTGTCATTAGCCATGCTCAAGTTACCAATTTTTGCATTTTATATGACTAAATTTACCCCCCCCCCCCCCCGCTTTATTCTAGTGATGTAGCAATGAAAAATACTAGGATAAAGGAAAAATAGAAAGTCTAACTGAACTTACCTACAAGGGTGAAGCTCATGAAGTTGTGTGATGTTGGGTGTGCATAAAGAGAACATGTTGTGAAGTGTAAATTTTCAAAAAACAAAGATTATATAAGTTCTTACTAGATATGATATATCTAAAATAAGAATGTATAAGGGTGGGTGAGAGAGAAAGGAATAAATACACATCATCAGGTATGTGGACCAATATAAAACCTATTGTGATGTTGAGTAATTTTGAACCAAGATTAATATCATGAATGGAGCTGATGCTCAATTCCCTAAGAGTGGATCAAGAATGCAAAGGTTGGCCCTTTGGCTCCATCATCTCCCACTAAGTGAATTTAGGTGATCATGCATGTGTTGATTGATGTTTAGATTGTATGTCCAATCCCTCTAAGTAGGTGGCTCAATAATACAAAGGCTAACTAGTCCTTTGGATCCATCATTGCCCCATGAAGTGAAGATATGAATTTATATAGATATGAAATGTGTTGTATGAGATGGATCTTAAATCCCATGGATGTACTATGATTTGATAATGTTAGAATTAATATCCAAATGTATGCTTATATGAAATCCACTTTGAACTAGTGTACTAGGCTTGTATGAAAGCCACTTTGAAATGTGGAGGTTAGGCTTGTATGAGAGCCACTCTAAAATTATGCCAACCACCTATAGATGGAATAAGGTACATAACTACTGAGAATGCCTAGGTAATACTAAAATCAAAAAGGAAAAGAAAATAAATGTGCCATGCACATTGCCCCCAATCACTAGTGTTTGGAACTTAAATTTGGATCTAGAAATTATATCAACTATCATGTCTAAAACTAGAAGTGAGATCCATCATGATGTACATGATTCCCCCTATATCTAGATTATCTAAGCAAAAGTACACTAAAAAATACTAATTTTTAACTAGTTTGACTATGGAAAATAATAGCTAAGCCTAATTTTATGCCTGATTCTAGAAAGGTTGGCCTTTTTTGCTATTTAGATAAGAGTGATAAAAGTGGACACTAATGGCACCAGTGTTGTAGTCCAAGTTGGGTGTTGTTGTCTTGGGCCAAATTTGGTAGCTATTCTAACATTTTCACTTTCTTCCTGGTCTATTCTGACTTTTTTTATGTCTAGTTATTATTTTGGGTGTTCTGAATGTTGGTTTTTTTACCATTAGGAGCTCTAATCTCTATGACAAACCCCTTATTTGTTGCCTCATTTTATTAGGGTTGGAATGAAGACCCTACAATGACTACCCTTATAAGAACGAGCCTTGTGATTATGTTATGATGAAAAGATACATGATATAATAATGATAATCAACAAAATATCTCAAGATATAGCATGATTTGTATTGAGAGATTATTAGATCAACAAGGGTATGCCTAGATGGATATAATAACATAATAACATGTGTAATATACTAAACTAGAAATGAAATTTTGGTTACTTTTTAATTGTTAGTTAGACGGATGGAGCATGATGTCTATCATGGCATCCAAGAAAGCAAGAATAATGTATGATATGGATCATGGTATTACAAATAATGAGAAGCACATAAGCAACAATCACAAAAGGAAAGAAGAAATACGCATATAAGGTTGGTCAAGGGGCCAAACAAGAAAGGGACATGGGCACATGTCACTCATACTAAAAGGCAAGCATATAATGCATGTTCAAATTCCACATACACATATAATTAAAACTAGAAAAGCTAGCATGGAAGCCATAATCACATAGAAGAGTATAGGAAAAGGACATTGGAAAATATCCTAAGGCACACACAAAAAATAGAAGCTAAGGACACTAGAAAATATCTTAAGGCACATACAAGAGACAAATAAGAATTGAGGAATGCAAAATCTAGCTATGCAAAGAAAGAAATGAAAGCATGTAAATACTACAAATATAATTACATCTAACTAATCAAAGCAAGAGGTAAAGTATGTAAGACATGTTATTATAACACTAGGTATATTCTAAGAAATACACAAGTGATATATACCAATGAGATGTCGATATAGTAATCTGTGTAAGCTAGTAAAAAATGTACATCAACATGATAACTAGAATGTGTGGTGTAGGAATGAAATAACCTAGATGGTGTAGTTATGTAGAAGATGTCCCTAGTGGGTATGTATATCGATGTGTGTCTTGATGTAGAAGTAGGATGCCCCCTCAATGGGTAGAGTGAAGCAATCAAAGAGCTATATGTCACTGCACACACTCAAAGAAGATCAAGTGAAGCATGGTAATGTAGAGAAATTGACAAATTATATCATAGAATATAAAATGTAAGTCTAACATAGTAGTATAAATGAAAAGCATGGATAATGCATACAATCAAAATATTTTTAGTGTTTTGACATATTTGCATGTTCTTGTATTTTGAATGTTTTAAATATTTTTGAATTTTTGATATATTGTATTATTTTTGTATTTTTTATATTTGAGTTATGTATAATCAAATAATCAGAAATTATGTATAATAAATATTGAGAAATTATTTACAAGTAAAATTAAGCTATGTAGAAGTAATTAAAAGAAAGCTATGTACAAGAAAGATGGAAAAGAGATGATTCTAATCAATGTGTCTCATGAGAGACTCCCTATCATGGTATCCTATATCAAATAAAGGAATCATGTATGATTGTGAAACATGAGGGAATGGCTACAAATATGACTCTAAATTATTTGTATCTTAGAAATCATAATAGCTTGTATTGTTCTACTCATCACTATCATCTTGATTTTGAACCAATGGAATGCTAGTGTTGACTTTTGTTATATATGGGTCTTTTCCTTTGATAAATTATGTCTATGAATGATTTAAATTAGGATGTTTATTTAATCCCAAACCTTGGTGAAAAACATTATAAACTACTAGAATAGGATTAGTGATGCCTTGAGCATGCTTGTCCAACCCTTGAACTTGATAATCAAACTATTATATATATTTTTGACTAAACCCATACTACTTTAAAAGTTGAGCCTCATTTTGGAGAGGTATATTTGTATCATTTTTGTGCTTTACCTATGCTTGTGGTATTGTTTGTTGCTTTGATTTTGTTTTTTTTACCCTTTTGATGTTCTGAGTTATGCTTTGATAACCACTTTTGTACTATTTATAAACTTGACCCTTTGTGAATGTGTTCCTATGTCACTACAAATTTCTTGACTAATTTTCCTTGTATAGGGTCCTCATTAACAATTATCTATTGTATATGTTTTTATAATGCCAAACATGAATCTGTGTGATATCCATTCATTCTATGATATGCACAATAATATTTGGATCTTTCTAGATGTAGAGGAGGTAGTTTAATCAAATTAGATTTAATCATTTCAATTAGTACCTCACTTGAAATCTTATTTGATCTTTGAATTTTTTTTGAATCATTAGTTGCGGAGTTACTTTTTTGTGATTTCTTGTTTTGATATGTAACATTATTTGTAACCAATTGACTAGGTGAAGGTATATATTTTTGATTGACACTAAGGTGTATTTAAGGATTTTATATTATAATATGATTTTCCAATGTTGTAATGGTTTCATGTAAAAGTTGATTCTATGTTTTTAGATCTAAAATTAACTTGTTCATACTAGTGATTTGATTCTTTAGAGTTTCACAAGTGTAAACCTTAGTTGCTTACAATTGAACATGTAAGCACATATGTTGAAGAGGAATTGAAGAAGCTATAGGTTGAATTTATGCATTAGAAATAATAGTATAGTTTGCCTCACCTATTAGAGGGGTGATAGCATGGACTTGGTTAGAGGAAAAGTAGTTATCATCCTCATGGGGGAGAGGAGGAGAAGGAAATTCCTTCTTGTGCATAAGATATGGCATTGAAACTTGTCAGGTGGTAGTTAGCTTATGTAAAAACCATTTAGCCAAGGAGTTAAATACATATAGGTAGAAACCATGTATATGGGATGAAATGCACGTAATGTGAATAATGAATTGTATAATAATATGTTTATAACAATCATTCCATAGGAGAGATAGCAAGTAAGGGATAGAGAGTATGAAATTGTGCATGAATGTATAGAAATTTTTGACATGAATCATAACCTTTCTAACATGTTTAGCATGGTAAACTTGAAAATGTTTCCATATGGAATATAGAAAGAAAGGTATAGAGAATATGAAATTGTGCATAGATGTATAGAAAATTTTGACATGAATCATAATATTTCTAACATGTTTAGCATGATAAGATTGAAACTTTTTCCATATGGAAGATAAAAATCAAGGGATAGAGAATATCAAATTGTGCATGAATGTATAGAAAATTTTGACATGAATCATAATATTTCTAACATGTTTAGCATGATAATCTTGAAAAAAAATCCACATGAGTGAGAGAGAGTATGCAAAAGGAATATTGAAATTTTGTGCATATTTAGTAATGAATTTTGTAATATCATCCCTTATTATGAAAATTAAGCATGAAAGGGAGAGAATGAAATTTTGAATTAACATATGGTAGAATTCAACATTCATGTACATGATAGGACCAAGTGCGGTCTCATTATTTGTAAGAAATATAAGAAATATTTGGAAATAAGTGAGATCCATTTTTCTTTAAATGTGTAATATGAGTTTAGATGTAAGGTGATATCTCAAGAAGCAATGGGACCTAGTATATGTAACTAGGGTTTGAAATATAATTATCTGAATAATTTACTATGAAATTTTGAAATTGAAAGTGAATGTTTGAGTTAAGTATGCAGGTAAAAAAATAGAAATTTATTGAAAAAATTGTGATTTAGAAAAACCCGGTATATGCACCTAGGGTTTTGAAAAATAAATATTTTTGAAAATTACTATTTATTTTGAAATTTGAAGTGAATTTATGATTTTAATATGCTAATAAAAAAATCATAATTTTATTGAAAAATTACTAGGAAAATACTGGGACCTAGTATGGGCAACTAGGGTTTAAAAGAAAATTATTTTAAAATTACTATGAAATTTTAAAATTTAATGATAATTTATTATTTTATTATGCTGATAAAAAATCAAAAAAATATAGAAAAAAATAGTAGGAAATTTACCCTAGGGTTTTTATGTGCAAACAAAGTAAGTCATGTTCACCAAATGATTTAATAATTTTGGGAATATTGGTATATTATTCCTAATTTAGTTAAAGGGTCTGGGTAGTAAAATTAGTAATAAATATCCATTAATTAATCTACTAATTTGTGTAAATTAGATTGCAATTTTGACCTTTCTAAAAATAGTAATAATAGATGGAAAAGAAGACTTAGTTATAAATTAATTGATATGACTGAGATAAGGCCTGATATTCATTGTACAAGATTGAGATACTATCATAAACTAAGATCTAACCTTCATTTTGTAATTGGATAGGAATGTTAGAAATAGATAAGAGTGGCACTAACACTATAGTCCACCTTTGCCACTATTGTCTAGAGGATCTGAGCTTTTTGGGTTTTGTTCATTATGTCTATGTGACTCTGTCTACAAAGTTTTGATAGTTGTAAATCTATAGAGCTCTTTGTAGAGAATATTTTTTATTTAAACCCTATGTTCTAATGTGATTTAACCAATTTCAAGAAAAAGGGGGGGTTAGTGTGTGTAATATTCACTAGATGTGGATCCACACCCTTTGTGTGGGCACGTTGCCTACATACCAATACTCTGAAGTGGGATCAAGCCATATGTAGTTCTCCCACTTGATGTGCTTTTTGAAATTGTGTATACAAAGATGCAGAATGATAAATTAAATGTGCTTGAGGTGGCTAGGGACTGGTGTAAGGATTTGAATAAGCTTTTAAGTGCGTTGGTTGGTTGTATGCAGAGAATAGGGAAGACTACTTGAGTAGTCTTACTTGTATTCTTTCTTGCTTAGTGATAATTCTTCCAACCCTTTACAAATGATCTTTGAATGGGATTTTATAGGGATTTATTGGTCATGGGTTGAATGTACTCACATTAGGCTGACCATTAGGGCCATAAATGGACTTGGACAAGAGAATAAAAAATAGACAAGAATGACACCATCACTATAGTCTTGGTGTGGTTCTATTATCTTGAGTAGATGGGACTTAGGGGATGGATCTATCATGGAAAAAGGGGTTTAGATTAGCTAGGATCAAGTTTGGAAGGATATAGATGATTGGGAATTAGTGAAAAGATGCATATGAGGGTTGTGAGAGCAAAAAAAAGGGACCTAAGGGTTGGGTGTCATTAGCCAGGCTCAAATTACCATTTTTTGCATTTTATATGACTACATAAGAATTTATTACTAAAATAAATGAGATGGAGGAATATAAGGAACCATTAATTAAGGATTGTCCATTTCATAGGAAATTTTAGCATGTGTTTCTAGAAGAATTGTCAAGATTACCACCTAAATATGAGTTTGATTTCTTGATTGACATAATACCTAGATCTAAACCATAATCTAAGGTGCCATATAGGATGGCAACTATAGAATTGGTTGAGTTGAAAGCTTAGATTCAAGAGGTTTTATCAAAAGGGTTGATTTGATTGAGTTTTTCACCATTGGGTACACCAATGGTGTTTTTTAATAAGAAGGATGGTACTCTTCACTTATGTATTGATTACATGATGTTGAACAAGGCAAAAATTAATAATAGGTATCCATTACCTCATATTGATGATTTGTTTAGTCATATGTGAAAGGAAATAATTTTCTCTAAAATTGATATTTGAGTAGGGTATCATCAGCTAAGAATTTGAGATGAAGATAGTCCCAAAATAGCATTCAGAACCTAGTTTGGGTATTATGAATTCACAATGTTTCCTTTTGGGTTAATAAATGCTCTACTAGCATTTATGAATCTCATGAATAGTGTGTTCAGGGATTATCTAGATTTATTTATGTTATTTTTCTTGGATGGTATCCTCATATAGTATAAGAATGAGGTAGAACATCTACAACATCCAAAGCTATTTTTTCAATCATTACAAAAGCATAACTTGTATGGTAAGTTATCCAAATGTGCTTTTTTATATAGGAAAGTGCAATAGCTAGGACACATTATCTCCATTGATGGGATATCAGTTGATCTGATGAAGATAAGAGCCATAATGGAGTGGTCAACACCAAAAAATGCACATGAGGTGAGAAGTTTTATGAGATTAGTAGGTTATCACAAGAAATTTGTTCCAAATCTATTAAATATAGCTAACCTAATTGCCTCTCTTTAGTGGAAGAATCACAGTTTTGTTTGGTTAGACAAGTGTGAGATAGCCTTTTAGGAGATGAAAAGGAGGCTTAATTTGGCACCTATTATAAGAGTTCTTGATCCTAATGGTCAGTTCTCAATAATCATCGATGCAGTTGGGGATGTACTTAGAGTAGTTCTTATGCAAGATGATTTAGTTGTAGCATACAACTCTAGAAAGATTAAACTTTATGAGTTAAATTATGCCCCTTGTGATCTAAAACTTATTGTAATAGTGCATGCCTTATAAGTTTATAGGCATTATCTATTGGGGAAACCATTTGAGATCAAGACTAATAACTTGGGACTCAAGTATATCTTTACTCCATCAAACCTAATTGCATATGAGAGATGCTTGTTAGAATTCTTATCTGATTATGATTTTGATATTAATTATATAAAGGGAAAAGAAATCAGAGATGCATATGCCATAAGTCATAAAAGGTACATAGTAACTTTAGATATTATTAGGAGTAATTTCCAAAATTAGGTAATTAAATTCTTCACTAGAGATGAATTCTATGAGTAGGTTAAGAAAGCTTTGTTAGAGGCTACTAAGAATCCCAAAATTTAAAGGATTTAAAGTGGATAATGATGGTGTTTTGAGGTATAATGGTAGGATGTATGTGCCTAATAGAGAGAATTTGAGGAGCATGGTGATAAAAGAATTTCATAATTCCCCTTATTCAGGTCATCTTAGAGTAACTAAGCTCATGGTTGAGTTAAGACCTCTCTATTTCTAAAAAGGAATTAAAAAGGATGCAATAAATTTTATATCTCATTGAGATTAAGCACATGCATTTGGTAGGATTTTTATATCCTCATAATTTAGTATAATGGAAGTGGTATGTAATTAACATGGACTTTGTCTAAGGTTTTACCATTATCATGGAACTGTCATGATATAATCTTGGTGGTAGTTGATAAAATAACCAAGGTGGCTCACTCAATACTAGGTAATTTAACTAATGATGCACCAATGCTTGTGAAGAGATTCATGAAAGAGGTGTACTAATTGCATGGATTTCTAGAAAATATTATTTTTGATCAAGATCTGATAATGAATTCTATATTTTGGTAGACTTTCAATTTAACTCTTAGCACACAATTATATTTTTTTAAAACTACATATCACCTAAAAATAGATGGGAAAACAAAGAGGGTTAACCATGTTTTAGAAGATCTCCTTTGAATGTAGTTCATAGATAAAAATACAAGTGAGAGGAGTACCTTCCATTGGTTGAGTTTGCCTATAATAACTCATTCCAATAAACATTGAAAATGGCACCATTTGAGGAATTATATGGAAGTAAGTTTAGAACATTGATTAGTTGGGATAGATTGGAAGATAGAGTAGTCTTTAGACCTGAAATACTTGTGAAATTAAAAGACCAAGTTAGAACAATCAGGCAAAGGTTGGCTAAGGCCAATTATAGACAAAAAAGTTATGTTGATATGAAAAGAAAACCAAAACATTTCTATGTTGGTGATAAAGTATTTTTTTAAGTTAAGACTTAAAAATCTTGATTAAGTCTAGTAAATTAGGTAAGCTTTCATCGAGATATATGGGACCCTTTGAGGTTCCAGAAGTGATCAATCCTATAGCATATAGGCTTGATTTTCCATAATATCTAGCTCTCTTTCATAATGTTTTCCATGTGTCATATCTTAAAAAGTATGTTATTGATCCTTATCATGTATTAATTGGAATACTTTATAGGTTTTGGATCCTAGGGTGGTCACAGTAGAACCAATCAGAATTATTGACACTCATAAACTCAATTTTTTGTAATAGAGAAGTGTTATAGTGAAAGGTCTAATAAGACCAATATTCTAAAGATAATACCACCTAGGAAGATTATGATTAGTTTTATAGGTTTTTTCCACACTTTTTTACTTAATATGTTTGTTGGATGTTGTTTAATTTTTTGTTGAATAATGTTTAATTTTAGAACTATTATCGAAAAAATATCATCGAGATGATGACCACCTTTAGGGGGAAGGATGTTACATCCTGATTCTTCTCTAGACTTTATAACCTATTGATTCATGGATTTTAATGTTATTTATTGGCTAACTACTATTTTAATAAGTTGAATTTTATATACTAATGTATGGACATTTATATGTTACTTATTTGCATGATCATCAACATGTTGAGTTAGCTATAGTTTTATGTTATGTACGTATTGATCATGATTATTTAGTTCATTCTAATAGTATATTATGGTTTTTGCCTCAATTTAGGCTAAATACCTTTGATGTTCTAAGGTAGATGTAGGATAGAGTTCATCTCTCAAACTATGATGGAGGGAGAGCATCATCAGAGAGGGTGGAGTAGTTAGAGTCAGTTTGGGGGATGATAGAGTGAAAATCAAGAACCCTGTACACACCACAAACAATAAAATATACTTTATATTAATTATTTGATTTAAATGGCTTTTAGTATGATTTTAGTTGTTATTATGTTTGCTACATTTCAATATGGTTAGTTTTCATATGGTTATCATATTCTAATCTAGTTACATGTTTGTGATTATAAGATTATAATGCTTGTATGTCATCTTACTTAGTTTATTTCATGTGATTATATTTCATGAATGATTATAAGATGTAAGTAGTGTCTTTTTATAAAATACACTATTATAAAAGGACTATTTTGCATTGTGTGTTTGGTTATTATTAGTTTGAATAAGTTATCAAGGTGTGGTTAGAAGTTGATTTAGACATGATTATTGTTCTAAGAGTTATAATGTTTAGATTATTATGGTGGTAAGTCAATTTTATTATTTATAATTTTTAAATTATTATCATTATGAGGAAAGTTTATGAAACTAGGTTTTTGTTTGGCGTTAACTTGGGATATTTGTGTCATTGTGTAAAAAAAAATACTTTGGTTTCAATTTCATGGTAAAACATTTGATCATGCCTATAATTTTACCAATTATTTTTAGATGCATGGACATATTCACTGCGCTTACATTCAATTTGTTGGAGGCATTTTGGTGATTGGTTAGCAGTAAAATATCATGTAGGAGAATAAGATGGGATAAATAAATGTATAAATGGAGGCACACAATAGATAGGAAGAAGATGGTAAAGGGTTTGATAAAGACTACAAAAGATCAATATGAATTTGGCATAATCGAGAGTTTCTTTACCAAGTAGGGTTTTCATTGGCTAAATTTTTAGTTTGTATTGCTTGAATTAAATCAACAAAGTTAGTAAATTGTTTGAATAGGGTTTTTTTCATTATTATATGAAATTTTTAGACAAATAGGGGGTTATATACTTGGCAATGGGGATGGGTTCGATCCATCCACAAATCTAAATAGATGACTCTCAAAATACTAGTCAAATAGATATATATATTTAATTCTTTACACAAATAATATTCTTGGTCCTTTATAAATATAATTCTGAGTTATTTGTAAATATAAATTATGAAGTTATAATGAAAAAATTATGTGGTTTATGAAAGGGTTATACAAAAATGAGCATATTTGGAAGAGCTGAGTAAATAATTATAAATGACACTTAGACGATGAAAAACCTACATATGAAACCCTAGGTAAATTTTGAGGGTAGATTGAATTATTAGCTTAGTTTAAATGTAGACCCTATTTTGGGTTATGCTTGGTTTATTAAATTTAATATTTAATCATTCCTTTTCATATACAAATTTAATAGGTAGTTTTTATGTTAAAATCAAGTCACGATTTTGTATCTATAACCTAGGTTAGGACATGTTGGGGTATGTTAAATTAAAACTCAGTCTTGAAAAATTAGTATCAAGTCATTTCCTTCTTAATACAAATGTCTAGCTTATTTTTATGATAAACTAGTTCAGTCTTATTAAATCCAAACTAGGGCACATATGTTTGTGATTTTAATCTAAGATGAAAATAATATATAAGGGATTAAGACATTTTAAAAACCTAGTTATGATCTAGTGTTTTCTTAAGAGTCACTTCAGTTGGAAGATTTCTATTTTGAGAAGAATAACACTAGGATTATTTTATTCATTTATGAAGTTTATACCTATATATAAATATAATTGTATAAATATGCAAAGGTATATACATAAATTTTATAGGTCCTAGACAAGTTATTTGATGACCTATGGATATACATATACCAATGTGTGTGTGTGTGTGTGTGTGTGTGTGTGTGTGTGTGTGTGTGTGTGTGTGTGTGTGTGTGTGTGTGTGTGTGTGTGTGTGTGTGTGTAATTAAATTTAGGTTTATGATTCTTCTATTTGTACTTATAATTGTGTTTATATTTCATTGAATCATGAGGAAACTTAAAAAATGGTGAATGACTATTGACTAGTTAGTTACCATAGTTATAATATGAAATCCTATTTTCATATGGTTATGAAGAAGGGTAAATTTCATAGTGAATATATTACTATTTTTTTGGATTTTTATATATAATTTTAAACTCATATAAAGAGACCACAATAGGACTTATATAAACCTGTTTAAATTTAAATAAATATATCCTTTCATATATATTAAAATTTGTATATATATAAATGTAACTAGGTTTGTTATGACCATGTGCTATTTGGGGATATTTAATTAAACTACGATTTGTTTGGAATTTTAACATAATCATATGACTAAAGTTTAATCCTTGTCTAATTTTTTAAAATAATTACTTTTAGTAATGTAATTGTGTGATCGAATGTGTGTGTGTGTGTGTGTGTGTGTGTGTGTGTGTGTGTGTGTGTGTGTGTGTGTGTGTGTGTGTGTGTGTGTGTGTGTGTGTGTGTGTGTGTGTGTGTACATACATACATACATACATACATATACATATACATATATACATATATATATATATATATACACACACACACACACACACACACACACACACACACACATACATATATATATATATACATATATATATATATATACATATATATATATATACATACATATATATATATATATACACACACACACACACACACACACACACACACACACACACACACACACACATATATATATATACACATATACATATACATATATATACATATACATATACATATACATATATATATATATATATATATAATGTGTGTGTGATACTCAAGAATCTTTGACAGAATATTATATTCTTATTTGAGTATACCATATAAACATATGAATATTATGATGGATAAGTAAATAATCTATAAGAAATGACTAATATGTATAAATTCTTTTGTTTACTCTCCTTAATAAGGTTGAACTTAGAAGTGATTTTAGTGAACTTCTAATTTTGTAGTTTTTGAAAATTTTAGATCGTCATTTTTATTTCACTGGTATGTGACAACTTATTTATAAAAATAGAAAAATGGAAATAAAGTGGTTGTAGAATGAACTAAAAATTATATATGTTTGAATGACACTGAGTGAAAATTTTCATATAAGTATTTTAATTACTTGATGTGTGATGTTTAATCTTACTAAAATGGTATGATTTTCATGATGTTTAATCTTACCTAAATGGTATGATTATCTTAAAATATAGTTATATTGTGTTATAAATAAAATTATTTATTTGGAAATGTTAAATTGAATTTGATGGATTAAATTTGTGTCTTCAAAATTTCTTGTATTAGCACATAATGTAGTTGCTAGTAGGGAAAAACTCATGAAATTTATTGGATTTAATATTATTAAATATATAAACCAATATGGTATTAATGACCCTAAATAAGTAAGTGAGATGGATTCCACTTAATTAATATCACTAATATGTAGAGATAGTGTAATCTAATTGAGTGGTGTGTATGAAATTGAATCATCCTCAAGATCAAATAACTATAAAAAAAACTTTAACCAAATTCGTGTTTATGGTTAAACATTATCATGTTAGAATGGGTTTATTTATCATATGCTACATGTAATAGTTATCTTACATCACATGGGTTCTAGTTGTCACTCTTGATTCTCACACTGTCATTGTCTACTCATCCACGAAAGGAGGGTTATTCCTTTAATGGGAGATTGTGTGGGGGATCAATGGCTTATGGTTGGTGTGTAAAATCACTTGGATGATACTCTCCCTTCTGTCATTAGTACTTCACTAGTGACTACACTCATGATTACTTATGGATGATTTGAGTTAGATGAGACTCACATGCTTCATGAAGCATTGTATCATTGCAAATTGTTATTAATCCATATATTATGTTGAAACTATGCTATTTTTTATATTAAACCACTACATTAGTTGGATGTAACATTGTATCAATAGTGTCTAAATTTATAAATATACTTTTATAAAATAAATATAGTAATCATTTTTATAATCATAATTTTACTTGATATTGTGATCATTAGCTAAATATATTAGCTTTGACCTTGATTTTGTAATGTATTTAGTTAAATATCACTATGTTATGGTTTCAGCATGATGGAATCTATAAATTAAATTAGAGTAAATTTTTAAGAAAAAAAGTCCCTTATTCTAGTAAAACCCAATGGGGTTGTTACATAAAAAATCAACTCAACTAGTCTAATGAGTGCTCTATTGGTGGCCCTAACCACCCCAACCATTAGCTTGATGGTGGATTCTAGTTTATAAGTAGTGGCAGAACATACACAAGTTTCCAAACCACCCAAAAAAAATCAACAATAAACTAAAACACCAACATTGATAGAACCCTATGGGTTAATGCTTGAAATGGTCACATCCCCATTTCTATAAAAAACAACATAATCTCCATAACCCTCTGAGCATATCCATTAATATCCAAGGACTAAGCATTGGTGGATAATATTAAAAAATATTTTTAGTAATATTTAGGGTTTTTTCCCAACTTACCAAGCTCACAAACTTCCAAATAACCAAAACCAACTTAAAATTACACAACACAAAATTGAAGAATATCTAAACCCTAAGTCAACCGAAAGAATTATTACCATGCATGATGATGGTTAAAGTCTAATGCCATTGATTAATCATTTCAATGATAATCAAAATACCAAACCATAATCAAATGATGTTATTTGATTTTTCAAGGTCCAATTGACCATGAAAAGCACAATGATTAATCATACTTTTAAAAAAGTGACTCCAAGATAGCTTCAAAATAATAATAAGGTCAATAATCCTTAGAGGAGTAAACCTTTAGTAAAGGTCAGAGTAATAAAGATATCCAAGATAACAAGTAAAAATTATGAATTGAAAATTACACTACTTGTTAAAGATAATAGGAGCCAAATATGGTTGTGTATTGTTTCAGTGATACTAAAGTAAATTCAACATGTTTGACATGGATTCATCAATACAAAGCCACTTCACACATAATGTCAATCCATTAAAATAGAGATAAATATGATAATAGAAAGATTAGTCAAATGATGAAAGCAATAATCAACTCAAAAATGAATCAAAATAGATAAAGATGTACTCACTCATAAAAACAACCAAAAGACTAACAAACCAAGAATAGTTAATTAATAATAGACTAGTGAAGCTATTTGGAGACTTGTGTCTTAATACTCATTTTTTATATTATAAATAATTCCACATACACAACCCTACCATATAGACTCTATCAATCAAGCCTAGATCATGGTAAATCTTTTAGTCATAAAACAAGACATTAGTAGTATCCATCTAACAAATAACTAATGAACAGTCATAAAATAAGACATCAGTAGTATCCATCCAATAAATAACCAATAAATACATCTAAATAATTATTAACTAAAAAAATAAACTAAAATATAACATTGTATCAAAATTATTTCATAATAATGATATAATAAACTTCCAACCAAGTAACTGATCAAATTAGTGTCATGATCATATAACCAAATAATGTATAAATGTTATGAAATATCCATGCCAGATGATAATAAACCAAAATTTTAAAATTGTTCATATTGGGTCATGACATATTCATGAACAAATTTGAGTGACTACATCCCCCATTTAGTCTAGAAATGAAATTACCAGAATAAAAGAAAGATATACTAAGTGTGTATAACACACTTTGCCTTTGGGAAAAGCTCCAAATCATGTAAGGTGTTCCAAGGAAAATATTTCAAAGATGTAAAAGTAGTTAAAAATCATATGTGAAACTGATAAATTGAAATGTAACTTAAATTTGAAAATATTGAAAAGAATAAGTAAGGAGTACACTTGTAGGTGAGAAACCAATGTTGCTCTTTTAACTTTGTTTGGAGATAATGATTCCTTAAAGTATTAGATAATTTGTATTTCCTATAAAGTGTTAGGATTTAGTATTCAAATTTATGTTGAATGGTTTTTTTTGTGTGAATTATTGTGAGATTAGTTAGTTATTAGAGGCCTATATATGTAACTTGACATGTTTAATAATGTAATTTTAATGAATTAATACAATTTAGGATTTTTATCTTCACATTTAGATATTTGCTTTAGTTTGTGGTTTCAAAGTAGGTTTCATGAGAGGCATAAATAAAAATATTTTTATTTTTAAGGGGATAGAAAATGGATATGCAATATAAACCATGTACAAACCCTATTATTTTCCATTTTTCCATTCTTTTATTATTTAAATCAATGGATATACAATGTAGACCATGTGAAAACCTCATTATCATTTATTTGTCATGATTGATTATGTTTCTATATCAACTATTATTTTTCAAGTCATAAGGATTATTTTCATTAGGTTTTATAATTTCCTAGGGTTTTAAGGGTCTTTAAGATTTTTATTCACCACAAAATATAGAAGCAGAAGCAGAGCCCAACCATGGTAAAGAAGAGAAAAGTCATATATCAAGTAGTATAAGATCCTACTTCTATATGCCTTTAACCAAAAATGGTGCAAGACATTTGGTAGGAGATCATTTGATTGTTGATTTTCATGCTAGGATTCTTCAAATATCTCTACATGATGTCCATGTTTTTAAATGTCATGAATCCATAGCCTTTAGATTTTATGATGACCTTATCCATTATAATTTTTCATTATTCAAGATCATTATTATTGGGTTATTTTCTTTTCTTTTATCATTACTTTTCCTAGTCACACATTAAAATATGATAAGAGGTCCAAGTAGCTAGCGTGTTGTCTTATCATGTAATAAATGGTCTCACACTCTCACTCAAAGTATACACCATCATTCAATAGAATCAATGGGAATTAAGACCAATTCCCATTGATTATATTGTATGATGGTATATACATTAGGATTTCTATACTAAGGTTCTTAAATAGGCACTTAGTTCTAAGTAAGATATCATAGTTATTCATACCATGCAATCATTCCATACTTAATATATTTATCACAAGTAAATAGATAGGTGCAAATCAAGAAAATAATTAGTAGTACCATTAGTTCTATGACAATTTTATATGTATTTTAACAACACAAGTATTCCATTTTATTATATGTCAATGGTCAACATACACACGTCTTGTTGCATAACAAAAACATGAATAAGTTCAAGATTAAATTTACCATTATACAGTGACAACCAACAAAATCAACAACCTTCTAAGTAAAACTAGGGGAATTTATACATGATTTTACCTCAATAATTCAGTTATAACATTAATATGAAAATGATGACTTACCAATGACCATTAGCAAAAATGAGTTGTGATGTATTATTACATTAAATTCTTATAGATATGGGCCCAACTTCCCGTATATACTTATTATATGCTAAATATATGATATCATGCCCCTATATTCTTGCAAGTTAGTGTTAGACCCATGCTTGACTTATTATCCTCTTATGCTCATTTTAACTATTTCCTTAACCATTTATACCTTTTCACATTTATCCAAGTCATACACCAATTTCCCATGTCTTGTGTCCTTAGTTTCTCTATTTTTATTGCATCCTTGTTCTTCACAACTTATTTATTTCATGTTAAGTTCTTTCATCCCTTGGCTTACTTTAGTGCCCAAGTTTAATTTTATGCCCATATCTCCCATGCCATCTTGACAAAAAACACTTAGAATATGATATAATTTAGGGTCCAACATCATCCCACACTAATTTAATAATCAATCCTAAACTATGTGCCCTCCTCAAGTCCCTTAGATACCAAAAATTTAGGTCTCATTTATTCAACCTAGTGTTTAACCTCCTCCCAATGGTTTAATGTAGTCTGTAGCTTGGAGTTAATTCCTTCAAATTTACCTTTGATCCATTTTATCTCATTAAGTTTCTCCATAAAATCACCCATTTGAGTTGTTAAAAGTTCAAGTGATAAAATATCATCCTTATGGATGTCATAAAACATTCTAATTTTTTTCAAAACCTATCCTTAGAGTGCCATTAGTGTTAAGTTCTTGGTGATGAGAACTTATTTTTGTTTTGAGTGCCTCCATGTCCTAAAATGCTTTGGTGTATTATGTTTTATCCTTTATTATGAGTGTATTATTGGCCAATTAATGGTGTTGGTGTTCCTTTAGCTAAATATTAGCTTCCAAAACTTGGCATCACATGCCAACCTGATAAAAATCCTAGCTATTATATAAGCTATCATACCTACTCAAGCCAAAAAACTCTTACACACTATTATGGATTTTGTCAATTGTTACATAGCCCAAGTTTGCTCACACTAGGTATTGACTTAGTCTTTTAATTTTTGTAATAAAATATTCACTAGAGTCTCTATCTTATCAATAGGTTTCATTATAAGGGGCACTCCATCAATAAGTGTTGAATCTTATTAAAATTTTGATTTATAAAATTTTAGAGTCTTTGCTTGAGCTACCATTATAACTTCTAGATGGTACTTGATTTCATCTAATTCCTATTCAATATTTATTATTTTATCACATTTATTTTGGGACAAGGTGATGACTTCTTAATGCTTTCTCTAAATTTGATTAAGATCATTACCTTATAGTACATTATATCATGTGATCATGAGAAACAAATTAATAAAGGTCATGATTGCTTAGACATGTGAACATTATCGAGGATCTACCCAAAGTGCTTCAAGAAGCTCTGCCCCCTCTAGAACTAAATATGTGTTGGCTGATAGAAGCTCAAAATGCTGTTACTCATTTAACTCATCCATATAAAATGATATTTCATATCGAGTTTTATTGTAAGCATTATCCTCAGGTAAATACTCCCACATATACAATTATTCTTCAAGGATATCCTTGAATAGAGAGGGTATCATCCTTAGCTTTTTAATATTGATCTGACTCATTAGAAATCCCCTTAGCCTGATTTGGGTCTCACTAGAGGATATTGAGATCTAGATTAATATGTTTTTGGGAACTTGAGCCAGCATCTTGTTCCTCGATGCCTAGAATTGTGCCTCTATATGCCCCCTCTTTACTAGCAGGACTTTCAGTGTCCATTTACATGTCATTAGGGGTAGACTCTTCTTATTACATTGCGGTTTCTTCTTTAGGCTCAAAGGTGGATTCTTTAGGTTATTTTTCAAGTGATGGTTGAGGAGTCTCTACCCTTTATTCTGATACTCCAATGCTTGGTTCAAAATGCTCCTATCCTGAAAGAATAACACTTTATTGGGAAGTGTTAAGGCCATTTTGTTCTTATTGTACAAGAAATCATTGGTCTTTAAGAGGTGATGGGGCATTCATCTTCTACTTAAGTTGTTCATCTTACACACTTCTAGTGGTATTAGGACTTGGCATCTTTTCTTCTTTGTGTTACCTTCTTTACACTATTATTTTTGACATGACATGAAGGGTTTCTTTAGAGGCCTCCTAGCTACCTAAAGTCTTCTTCTTAGGCTTGAGCATATAATACAACATATGAATGTGACCCCCAATGATAATATATCTATAACATATATCTTAACATGTTCCCTATATGATTTTTCTTGGGGTAAACATACAATTATCAAAGAGTATGAGTTTCAAGATCAATTTTATTAACATCAATATGCACCTTGGTGCACCAAAAATATGATTCAAAAAAAATTTGAATTACTTGGTAGTAAAATCATATAGCACCTTGACCCACCTAGATAAGTTATTTGTGGGATTCATCTAGATGCATACAAGAAAATAATGTTACATCACAATAAACTAGGCTTGAGTTCTCATTTACATGGCAACTCTTTAAGGATGCCTCATTCATTACCAAATGCCTCCTTCAGTCCTTCTAACCATCCTTCATTTTTAGATTATGGGAAGGGCCCAAAAATTGAAACTATTGGAATCATTCTATAGGGAACTTGTTCTTTGGTGGGTACACCCACTTCAACTCTTTCCTAGTGTATTTTAGAATGCCAATCCCATCAGATACTAATAATATAAGAATCTCACCCCATGGGAATTTATGGTTTGGAAAGTGGTTGGAATTCTTTATATCCTCCATAATATTCTCAATAAAATATAAAGAATAATTATATTTCTATCCCTAGGTCATTTGGCTCACCACATATAGATGCACCATGTCTACATCTTTCCACCTATCTCCACACCTAAGCTTAGTCATTTCCAAGCATGAAACTACTTGAATGATAGGTTCTTAAAGGTTAGCGATATAAATTATGTGGCCCTAATTATAGTTTAAAATTACCATTACCATCTCTACTTCCTTGTAGTTATCAAGATCTACATTAATGTCTCCACCTGGACATTGTATTCCTATCACTTTTCTAATCCATTGGGTAGTGATTCACATCCTACACCCTGTAAAGTAAAAATAATATTCATGGATGTGCAAGACCAAAAATATCACTGATTCCATGGGTTTCCTAAATTAAAGTAAGTGAAATAATTGTAAAACCCTAGTATTATTCAATAAATTGAAAATGTAAGGTCATAGGTGACCTCATTCCTTGTATTCTGGCACTCAAATATGTAATCTCACTGCAAGTCTCCCTCATTCTCAAGCTAACTATGGTTATAGTTGAATACATAACACAAGGACACCTTGGACTCCCATTATTTTTCACACAAGACCAAATTAGGGTATTACATTTATTTAATCAACATAGAGGGTGGATGAGGTGTTGTGGAATTATTCCCCCCCTCACATGCCATTGTTTTTCCTTCTTAATATATGTTTATGTTGCGTATTTTCTCACACTCTCTACTTATAGTTGGAATCACTAGGAGTTTATTCCTAGATCAGAATAAGTCATCCTATTACACCCTTTTACTCTTCCTCTTTAGGTATGACAAGTAAAGATTCACTTATATGGGTTTTATACTTTGGTTACATCACCCTCTTAAGAGATCAAAGGTTGAGGCATGGTCATTTAACTATTCTGAAAGAATACATGTTTCCTAGTTTGAATTTTTTCAACTTTATACTTCAACATCCTCTAATTGTAGATGTTGATACCTACAACTTGTAACTTCCTCAACAACATTCCTTCAATCATAATTTCACTATTTTATTCATTCATATTCATCACCTCACTTCTTAGCTTTGAATTTTTCACTAGATTTTGATGAATGCTCCCTCTGGTGGCTTAAAAATGCTTCAATCAAGCTTTGTACATTCAAATAATTTCAATAGTAAAGTATTAAATTAAGGACCTTATAACTTTATATAGTCTTAATGACTTGAATTCATTTATTCTAGCATGACTTCATCCATAATTTTATTCACTAAGGTTCTGAAATAGTATGCCACAAAGTCTGTTTGGCAAACTTATCATTATGCTTAACAATTTATCAATTTAATACATGTCTCATCTTTGTGATTTCCTCTTAGTGCATGCCAATTGTAAAAACATATAAATTTCCATTCTCTAAGGTGGGAGCTAATTTTCCCTCTTGACCCATTCATAACAGCTTTTCCTTTTCCAATCTTTTCCCACACTTCAAATCATGCACTACCTCCTACATGAACTGATTTCTTCTTATATGCCTTCACTCACGTGCACATTATGTGAATGTTTCCCTTGTGTTTTCTCTTTAACTTTCACTTGAACTTCCACTTCTGACTTTGATTGTGTGCACGCCCACCATGCACATTGTTATTCACTTACATGCCTTTCTTTTATATGATTCCTCCCAACTTTTACTTTATGTGCTCTAGATTTACTTTAATCATATTCAAACCTAACCCACACTAAAATATTATTGTGGTCCTCCATGAGCATGACCAAAATAAAAAAATAGAACCATGTGCTAAACTAAACCTAAACAAAAGGTGTGCAACCAATGCATCAATTTATTGTAAAATAAAATAAAAAGGCTAAACTAATCTAGTGATACGTGCCTTATTGATAATTCTTAGAAATATTACATGGAATGATAGGGCCAAAGTTGACTACCATTGAAATTACATGGAATAAATTGGCCATTTAATCACCTTTAATTACATGCACTGGTAGAATGGATGCTATGAATGATGAATGAACCATCCCAATGGATGTGAATTTTACTAGAGTGGCACATAAACTTTCAATCATAGACCAATATGTGCATACCAGGAGAAAAAAAATATTTTTGAGATGTCTATCATGTTAGGATTTTTGGTTCTATTTTTCAACTGTTTAAATCTAATGTGAAAGAAATCTTGCTTCATATAACTATAATAAATCATCAAGGCATGATTTTATGGATTATTCATCATCAATATAGATAACACATGAAATATTAAGCAATTGAAAAATAAATATGCAATGGTGCCTATATATCTATATGGGTCACCCATATCTATATAATGGTTGGTTGTTCAATTGGTCCTCGCCTATATATATAGATAATGGTCCTCTCGAATGGGAATATATATATATATATGGGGTTGACCAATTAAACTATATACATATAAATAAATAATAAGGAACTCCATTGATAGAACTACTTTAGTGCCAAAGACAAGATGAAAATGAGTACTCTTATTCAATCATTTGTATGTGGTTTGATAGGCCCATATATATATATATATATATATATATATGGGGTTGGCCAATTAAACTATATACATATAAATAAATAATAAGGAACTCCATTGATAGAACTACTTTAGTGCCAAAGACAAGATGAAAATGAGTACTCTTATTCAATCATTTGTATGTGGTTTGATAGGCCCATAAGATTGAAAAAAAATTGATCATCCCAATTAGTATGACTAATATTAATTTTTTTTGTCAATGTGTGGCCTAGGATCTTGTTAAAAGCTTTAACAATGCCATTTGTTTTAGGGTGGTATGGAGTTGTCTTATGATATGAAATCATGAACTCAACTAAGAAGATGTGTATCATTTCATTGAAGAAGTGAGTGTGACAATCACTTGATGATTTTAAATGACATCCATATCTGGTGATGATATTTTCCCAAATGAGTTTTTAAGTGGTTATAATAGTAAAATCATGTGTGGGAACTACTTAAACCTAGCATGTGAGGTATTCAATGGTGATAATTATTGACAAAATTTAACCCAAAGTCAAATTGGATCAATCCCTACTATTTTTGAACTTTTGAAGAAGGTTTCAAGTGTCTGATGGGGTATCTTATTGTTATATATGTCTTAATTATCCTCCATTTAGCCTTGGTCTAAGCCCATTCTCCTTGTACTAGTCTAGTCAAACAAAGTCAAAGTTGGTCAACCAAGGTCAAACTTAGTCAAAGTTTTAGATTATATTATAAATATTATAATATGGTCATTTAGGTGTTTTAAGGTGTTTATAACTCATATATTTGTCCTTTACCATGATTTATATGCAAAATATGCTTTTTGGACACTTTTCTAACATAATAAATGACTTATACAGACTTTCAAGGAGGCAAATTCTTCACCAAGAGATATTTAAATGTGTAAAATTCTAGGAGATGTTAGGAGATGTATATTCACCTCCCTATATTCATTTACATGCTTTTAGTGCTGAGATAAGTTCACCTCCCTATTTTCATTTGTAACTTCTTCCACTTTCTCCGTGAAGCCAAGAAAGGCCAAATTCAAACAATTAGTGTGGGTTGTATAGTTGGATTTGGGAAGAATGGTATTAGTGTGTAAAATTTATCTATGTTTACTTCAATTTAATTTAAATATTTCTCATTTTATAGGATTTTCCTTTATGAATCATTTCTAACACCTCAAGCAACTTTTTATGCACCTACATCCATGGGGGTCATTGTTTGCACTTGTATCAAAATTCCTTGCTTTGGTTTGATGGTTTTATTTATTTAAAGTGTTCATAAAGGTTATATAATTAATATACATATGTTTTAATTATTATATTGTATATTAAATTCATCAAATGCCTAGGAAATCCTTTTCTAGGCTTGTTCTTGCTCTAGACCATGTTTACTGTCTTTGATCAGAAATACGCACCTACATGTGCCCTAAATGAAATATTTACATGTTAATGTGAATTAATTTAATTTGTGTTATGTATTATTAATTATTAAAATTAATTTTATGATTAAGTAAGGCAACCATGAGGCCTAAATCTTGCACCTACTCCACTCTTTCCCTTCACTATCTACATATTCAAAGAGAGTGATTAATTAGAAGTTTTTCATGCTAAATAAGATGTATTGAGCCTAAATTGAGATAATTAAATAATTATAAACATGAATCTTGAGTTTTTAAGTAATTTGGATGTGTCTTGAAATCACCCAACATAATTTCCTTGCTTAAACTCTATGCCTTGTTAGTATACTCAGTCCATTGACACCTACAATAGCTTGATGATGTCATGCTGACCATAGAAAAGAAGTTTTCAAGGAATTTTCAAGCACAAATGGGATGGATAATATCATTATAAACCATTTTATATGAAATTTTATTAATGGGAGGTGTCAGATTCTTTCAAGCATCAAATGATTGAGTTTTGACTTTGTCCCTAAAAAGACCAAATAGAGGCCCATAATGTTTTGGATGACATTTTTAAGCATGCCCCTAAATGAACCAATGCATATTTAAGATTAGATAACATATTAAATATATATTATAAATCCTATTCCAAGGATTATATCTTGAAGATGAGTGGATATGGGATTTTTCAAGGTCTAAAGATGGCTTCAAACACACTAAAGCTCAGTTAGTGATGTCTACAGTTTTGAGATCAAAAGTAGCGTATTTAAACCAAATTACAAGTTAAATTTATTTTACATGAGGGAGTGATTAAAAATGATAAAATTTATACTAATGATCCAATATTTCAAAGAGAATATTGAATTTTATGTTTTGACCCCTCAACACTCTCATTTATCTGTGCATGGGCCTAAGAAATGGTACCTACATGTACGACCTATCAACTTGGGCAAAGTTTTAAAAGGTTGATGAATAGTGGATATTTGAATTATTATAAAGAAACATGTTTTTTTAACATGATGTGAGTCTCAAGATATTCTCAATAGATATTACCACACCTTAATCAAGTTCTAAATGGCCTATAACCACCTACAACAGAGTAGGGTATTACAATCAGCAAGCAGTGACTTTGGCATGAGATTTAAAGATATGATGACTCATTAAAGATGGAAATAATTTATAAAAAATGGAAATTAGGTGGAATATATATCAATAAAATGATGTGAACATGTGTCCATCCCAAACTAATCACCTTCCTCACATGTGGCATTGAAACTCCTCAATCACTCTCCCTTGGAAACTGCCTTCATCATGGGCTTCCTTGAGCATTCTAAAATATATTAGGGACAAGTGTCTCATGTAAAATAATAAGAGGAAGTTAAAAATATGCCTCAAATTAAATTTTAAGTTTTCTTAATCATGTATATTATCTCACACAATCACAATCATCATTTGTAACCATAATCACTCTCTAATAGGCTTTTCTTGATAATTGGCACTAGCATCTTTTTATCCTTCCTACCTGATCCATACAAGGGGTCTCATGACACATGGTATGAAAATTAATACACGTGGATCCATTAGAAATATCTTAAAATGTCTCCAAATTTAGGTTACCACTCTTTTCACTATGTCACTCTCAAGACTGCTAAAGTGAGGGGCCTAACAGGGACACTTATGAGCATTTCTAGGATCTAAAAATGGTGTAGGGAGTTGATTCAAGTCCCAAGATACCCTCCCAAGTGGTTGGTATCCCATGATAATCTTTGGGACATGTAAAACACAAGAAATTATAAAAATTCATGATATTTATGGATTTCATACAATCTAATTCCATAGATTTGGACCTCATGAAGTTATCAACAACTTCTATTTAACTATCAATGTCAAACTTATCCATTTAGATGACCTTTTAAGAGAGGTTTTGAAATGATAATATTAGAGTGATTTAAGAGGTAAAATCTAGTTTTGTGAGTCTTGTCTCTTAGTGTATTTTTATGATAATATCATGGAGATATTCATGGTGTATCACCCCCTAGAACAATTTGCTCTCATGCAACTCCTATCCCTTTTCACACAAACGTGTATAAGATTAGGTGAAAATTAAATCAAGATATATCTATAGATCTATCCCTTTCAATCATATAGGTCTATTTACACCATAGGTACCCCACACATCTAGAAGTAGTCTAATGTTTCCCAAATCTAGAAGAGGCTTGAATACCCTCTTCTAGGGTGCAAGATTTTGAGATAACAATTCTGGCATGCCTAGTGGGATAATTGAATTAAAATGAATGAATTATTGGTGATATACTTCAAATAATCAACCTATAAAGGTAATAAAATCACTAATGGTGACTTTAAATGATTTCAACTAGTATAAGTAGTCCTAGTGCTTCAAAACATCAATTTTGGTATGTACACTTCATCTTCTAATCAACATGTACCTCCCGATGAAGATGATCCTACTTATGGTGTTCATGGCTTCTCCAAAATATTCCCTCAAGATAATTATCTTCATGAAGGTCCATATCAACCTTTATACCATCCTCTAAAATCAACTCACTCTTATTACCAACCTGTTGTTCCTAACGATTAGTTTGAATAAGATGAGAATGAGTTAAACCTAGATTTGAAGGGTTTGAAAAGTGAATTGAGGGAGTTGAAAGAAATTTAGAAACAAAAACAAATAATGTAACATAAATCTCATGTTCATCAAAAATTCAAGGAAGTTTTTCCTTCTCCTTTCATTTTCACCATGATCATCGATAATGTCTTGATTCATAATTATGCCTTTAGTACTATTGCAAGTCATTATTTTATTCCTGAGGAAATAGATGATGAGTTGAACCTATAGTATGAGTTTGATCCTAGAGTTGAATTTAAGTTAGAATGAAAATATGTAAATACTCTTGTCATTTCAAAAAACACAAAGGTGTTTTTTTCATTTTTTTTGCTTATCCCAATGTTAGAATCCCACAAGATATAATAGTTGAAAATGTGCAACCATACTTTAAACTAAAATTACAAGTTAGGTTTGTTTTCCATAAGGGATTTATTCCAAATTATCCAAGTGATACTCATGAGCCAATATTTAAAATATAATATTGAATTTGATGTTTTGACCCCTAAGCACTCTCCTTTGTCCATACATAGGCTTGAGAAGTGGTACCTATAGGCAAGACCTATACACTCAGGTAGAATTTTAGAAGGTTGATGCATGGTGGATCTTTTAAGTATTATAAAAAAATGGTTTTTTAACATTATTTTAGTTTCAAGATAGTATCAATATATCCTACTAAACCTTGAGCAAGTTCCAAATGGCCTATAACCACCTACAGTAGAGTAGGGTATTACAGTTAGTAGGTAGTGACTTTGGCATGAGATTTGAAGATATGATGACTCATTCAAGGTGGATATAGATAAAATTAATGTTAAGTGACCTATAGAGGTTTAATCAAATTCTAAAAACCCCATGACCAATTCCCTAGTGGAGGGACATGCATCTACATCAAGCTGTAAAAGATTTTCTCAGTCAGATAGTGAACAAAAGGCATTATTTTGGTGGATGAGGAAAATATAGCACAATAGGAATGATACCACAACATGTAATGATTTTTATATAATGTGGTAGGATCTCCCATTTATTATGATTAAAATCCTAATCTATACAATCTATGGAAATAGGGGTGTCTCTTAAAGGAAACACGGTCATGTTGAAATATAGGCAATGAGTTAGAAGGAGGTTTCCCTTGTACCAAATGAGACTCTATTGGTGGAGTCTAACTTGTGAAAAGTGGAGATTGATATTATGAGACTATAAAAATGTGTTAAAACAATATTATAATCTTTTTTTGTGTTAATCAATCTCCAAACATAGTGAAAAGTGTCTCTATCTTAGTTAAAGCATGAAGCTAGTCTAGCAAAAATAGGGTATGTGAATGTTCTAGTAATAATCACATTAGAAAATGATTAAAATAATTTTTATATATGGAACACAATCACCTAATGGAAATAATTGAAGAAGGAAAATAAAAATGGACTCCCTTCTTAAAGCATTGACAAGCCTATACCCTGCCTACCCTCACAGTGTGCCTTGTTCATAAGGTTTAAAATTGGTATATAGTACCCTTAGGAGTATAATAATATCATAAAATAATAAATTTGTCAAGATATATGGTGGAATTTCCCCTTATTTTTTCTTAGATATGAGGCACTTTTCCCCTTGCATAAACCCTTATTTTCTACTAAAAGGATAAAAGCATGGACCAGAAGAAAGGGGAAGCTCAAATTAAGGTTTTATAAGTAGTAGGACAACTTAAAAAACCTAAAAAATATTTATATAATGTTTGATGACAAATAGGGTACCTAATACTACAAAAGTTGCAGTCATGTGTGAGGGAAACCCTTAGGCCTAGAAGCCAAGTTGAGGGTCATATGAATTTTTAACCTTGTCAAAGCCTTCCAATTGGTTAATTAATGATTATAGAGGGATATTTGAGGTGTTTAAACCATAAAATTTTATGTTAATCCATTTTTGAGTCATATTGAGTCTAAGTTATAAGTAAATCCTTTGGAGAAGGCCTAGGCCTAGTTGCTAGATAGGGCCACTCTTCATTCATAGCTCTAAGTGAGTTATTATAGTGATGGGAACATGTTTTTGGGATGTATATAAAGGTTATTAAGCTTTAAATATGTATAAAAGGTCACATATTAATCAATTTTGGACCCAACACCATGATAGGGTATGTAAATTAAAGGGGTGCAATCGAGAGGTCAACTTCAAATGTTCACACCTACTTGGAGACATTGCATGGGTTCATAAAAAGTTATAAGAGGATTAAAGAGGTCCCAAGAAAGAAAATTTGGGTGTTATTTTGGAGTTTTAATATCAGATATTTATAAACAATCCCTTAAGGGCTAGTGCACTCAAAACCCTCCTAAAGCCTATTTTATGACCTGATGGAAAAAATGAGGCTCAAAGTGCATCCAAATGGAAAATTTTGACCTTGAGATTTAAAGATAAGTTGTTGATAACTTCATGAGGTCTAAATTCATATAATTTAATTGTATAGAATCCATATAGATCAAGTATAAATCATTTTTTTTGATAATTTCTTATGTTTTATAGGTCCTAAAGATGATAATGGGATAACAACCACTTGGGAGGGTATCTTGGGACTTGAAACAACTCCCTATCCATTTTTAGAGCTTCAAAATTCTCACAAGTTTCCCTACTAAGCCCCTCACTTCAACTAGTCTCTAAAGTGACATAGTGAAAAGAGTAGTAACCTAAATTTGGAGACCTTTTAAGATATGTCTGATGGAGCCAAGAATATGAAGTGTCCTACCATGTGTCAGGGGATCTCTAGCTCTACCAATTAGAGCACATGCAATTAAACACGAAATTATACCAGAATGATAAAGTAGATAGAAACTTGAGACAACAAGGAATTTGAGAGACAATACACACTCTTGTATTAAAAACTACTAGAAGAAAATACAATAAGGAAGATGCCACTTCTTCCTCCACCTCAAAGGCTTGCCACACCTCAAGACCTTCTTCCCTCTCTCTCTTGCTCAACACAACAACTCTAAAGATTGAGTTGCTATCCCTCCTTGAATGCTTCAGCTGATCTCCTTGACCTTACACCTGTAGATCTCCTTGACCTTGCTAGCTTCAATGCTTTTACTTGCCTTAGAAATAATTACAATACATGCCTTATGGGTCTATAAATAAGATCCCATTTACAAAAATAGAACTCTAACTACTAAAATTAGATACACAGCCCGCGACTTAAATTAGCCCCTTAGCATGCAAACACTCGGTTCAACTAACTAACTGTTCATGCAACGAATAGTTATGGACCGCACAGGTGACCGACGCTGGTCCCTGCTAGTCTGGTGCTGCCGACGTCGGCCGACTCCTTGCCATTGATGGTCTCCTTCTCCACTGCACTTGACCGACGTTGGTCATCCTGCCGATGCCAATGGCTCTGGTTCTTCAGCATCCTTCCTTCTAGTGTCTGCAAATAGTTGAAGCTTTTAGCTCCACACCACAACAATCTCCCACTTGGAGATAAATAGCTGCAACTTATACCTGTACACCATCTATTTTGTTTCTTAGGCTCTGTATCCCTCTTCAACATCACTCTTGAAGACCAACCACCATGCAAACCTATGATGTAATACCTATCTATTATGCCACAAGAATTTTGCTGCTCCCAAATTCTCCATGACATACTTCTGAACCAACTCTACCCTTAGCTCAAAAAACTCCCTGTATGTGAAACCCTGCAACAAGTAACACAATACAGTAACAGGATAATGTAGCTAATATTATCCAACCTGGTAAAGATAAAATACAATGGTCAAACCTCCATTATTTTGTAGCATAATCAAGACCATATACCATAGCCTTCTGTCTCATGTGTCCAGCCACTCTCTTCTCTAAAACAAGAATCCATCCCACTATCCAGTGCTTCCTTCCAGCTGACAACACTACCAACAAATACCTGTTTGGTTCTCCAAGGACTCACACTCCTCATCCATGCGAAGCTCCCACTGTTTTTGGATTCTACCTGCATTGATTCTTCCACCTTCCTAGTTCATGACTATCAGTTAGCAATATAAAGAAGGTGAACAATGAATATGAGGTTCAAATACCTTTCCTGACCTCCACATGGGTGTTTGAGACTTATTAATTCACCCAACATCCATTCCAGTGACCGATATAGTCCATCTCCCAGCCTGCTCCCAACCGATGTCGATTCCATGCACTGACCCTGACTGCCGACGTCATTTCCCTGGCCGACGCCGGTGTCCATCCTACCGACATCAGTCCTTATGACCAATGTCAGACTTCTCCTATCTGACCTACCGACCCTGCTGGTCTACACATGACTGATGTCAGTATTTGGATGACTAACGTCGGTGCCAAGCTACCGACATCGATGTTTGTGTGTTCCTGTAAGTGATGAAATTTTCATCCATGAGATCTTCTTGGATCAAACCTCTATCCATGCTACCATGCTCAAATTTATTTAGCCCCTATGACTGGTCTCTATCCTTCATCTCCTCCATAAACACCAAGGCTTCTTTGTTCCTGTCAAAAGCATCAAATTTCCTCTTTCTGCAATGAACTGTATCTGTGCTTTCCAAATTTGAACACATACCTTTTGAATCAAGAAATTCCATTCCCTTCCTATTCTTGTGACCAAGCCTATTAGGCCACATATTTGAATCTACACTAGAAGTGGAATCAGTAATACAAGTAGACAGATAAAGAGTATCTACTTTCTTACCTCTTACTAGAATAAGTGCTCCCTTGGTAACCTTCCAAGAATCTACTGTGAGGGTTATTGTACATCCCTCATCTCCCAACCTTCCTACAGAAATCAGACTCTGCTTCAGAATCAAAATATGCATGACCTCTTTCAACACCCACGTGTTGTCAATCTGCAATCTCAGCTGCACTTTCCCTTTGCCAACTATTTGACAAGGCATACCATCCCATAAATAAAGAACTCCAAAGTCTCCCTGTTCATACTCGTAGAACAAATCTCTGTTTGGGGATGCATGATAAAATGAACCAGAATCTAAAATCCATGATCCTACGTGATTATCTGAAGAAAGTATGAGAGCATCCTGCATCACAATATTTGCATCCTTTGCTTCTCCCACACCTGCATGTTGATTCTCTTTATCTCTCAACCAACACTCCTTCTTTGTATGTCCTTTCTTTCCACAAAACTAGCAGGTAATACCTTTGGACTCAGATCTCCTTCCCGACCTTGATTTCCCTTGCTCAACCTTCTCCCTTTGCCATCCCTTGCTTTCTGCACTTAGAGCATTCCCTGATGATTCACCTGTGCTTCTCCTACGTATTTCTTCATTCAAGATCACACTCACAACATCATCAACTTTTAAGATTTTAGAAGTAGATGCAAAATTACTTACTACCATAACCATACCATCCCAACTTTCAGGCAAAGAACATAAAATCAAGAGAGCTTTTACCTCATCATCAAAAACAATATTGACTGAAGCTAATTGGTTTACCAAACCATGGAAATCACTGAGATGAGTATGTACCGATCCACCTTCCTGCATTTGTAAAGTAAATAGCTGCTTCATAAGATATACCTTATTACAAGCTGAGGGCTTTTCGTATAAATTTTCCAAGGACTTTATCAACTCTTCCGTTGTCTTGCACTGTGATAAGCTGGAAATCACAGATGATGCAAGGCTTAACCTTATGGAACTGAGAGCCTTTCGATCAAGAATATTCCATTCTTCATCCTTCATATCTGTGGGCTTGCATACAACCCCACCCAATGGTAAGTACAGATCCTTCTGATACAGATAGTCCTTAATTTGCATCCTCTAGTGTTGATAATTCTTGCCGTTAAATTTCTCCATTCGTAGCCTACTTTCTTCTACCATTGCTGAACTCCCACTCAATCAAAAAACCCTGTGAATGGCCTGTAATAAAAAAAAACAATACCCTACTTCCTGCAAACTGTAGCTCTGATACCACTTGTCAGGGGATCTCTAGCTCTACCAATTAGAGCACAATTGATTACTTCCTTATATGCAATTAAACACAGAATTATACTAGAATGATAAAGTAGATAGAAACTTGAGACAGCAAGGAATTTGAGAGACAATACACACTCTTGTATTAAATACTACTGGAAGAAAATATAATAAGGAAGATGCCATTTCTTCCTCCACCTCAAAGGCTTGCCACACCTCATGACCTTCTTCCCTCTCTCTCTTGCTCAACACAACAAATATAAAGCTTAAGTTGCTATCCCTCCTTGAATGCTTCAGCTGATCTCCTTGACCTTACACCTGTAGATCTCCTTGACCTTGCTAGCTTCAATGCTTTTACTTGCCTTAGAAATAATTACAATACATGCCTTATGGGTCTATAAATAAGATCCCATGATTACAAAAATAGAACTCTAACTACTAAAATTAGACACACAGCCCGTGACTTAAATTAGCCCCTTAGCATGCAAACACTCGGTTCAACTAACTAACTGTTCGTGAAACGAACAGTTTTAGACCGCACAGGTGATCAACACCAGTCCCTACTGGTCTAGTGCTACCAACATCGGCTGACTCCCTACCGTCTCCGGTCTCCTTCTCCACTGCACTTGATCGATGTCGGTCATCCTGCCGACGCCGGTGGCTCTGGTTCTTTAGCATCCTTCCTTCTAGTGTCTGCAAACAGTTGAAGCTTTTAGCTCCACACCACAACACTTTTAAGATATGTCTGATGGAGCCAAGAATATGAAGTGTCCTACCATGTGTCATGAGACCCATAGTATGGATTATTTAGGAAGGATAAAAATATTCTAGTGCTAATTGTCAATAAAAACCTATTGGAGAGTGATTATGGTTGTAGATGATGATTGTACTTGTATAAGAGAATATTTATGATTAGGAAAACTTATAATGTAGGTGGAGGCCTCTTTGTAACCTCCTCTCCTTGGTTCAAATGAGACACTTGTCCCTAATCTATTTTGGAATGCTCAATGAAGCCCATGATGAAGGTAGTTTCTAAGGGAGAGTGATTAAGGAGTTTAATGCCACATGTGAGGAAGGTGCTCAGTTTGGGATGGACACAAGTTCACATCAGTTACTTGATCTCTCTTCCACCTCATTTCAATGAATTTTAATTTATTTTCATCTTTGGACACTTTTCCTTATGCCTCTTTAACTTCTCTTCTCTCTCTCTTCTTCCAAGTCTTATAAATGAGAGCCATTTTGGCATTGTAAAGGAGACCACATCTAGTGTGGTGAAGCACTGTTGGTTTGATATTTTACTTTTCATTTGAAATAAGATATGCAATATGGTTTTTATCCTAAAATATATATTTTCTATGTGTGTGAAGAGATGTATAGTGAAAATTCAAGTGATTTATGTCAATCCTTTCTTCCTCTCAATCCTTCCATGTGTGATGCAAGTTGTTTCATTCTAACAAGTCACATGAAGTGTTGTTAAGTGTAAGAGTCTATTTTTCAAGTGTAAAAGTAGCCTTATTGTCTAAAATTTATCTTTTGTTAACTCACCTTAAGTAGTATTTCATATATCCCATCTTCATGTTTGAAATTATAATGTTAGAGTGCTCTAAGAGGTAGAAGCTAGTTTTATGAGTCTTGTCTCTTAGTATATTTATATGATAATCTTGTGGAGATATTCATGGTGTATTACCCCCTTAGAATAGTTCTCTCTCATGAAACTCCTATCCCTTTTCACATAAACAAGTATTAGATTATGTGACAAGTACATCAAGATATATCTAGGAAATTATCCCTTTCAATCCTAGAGGTCTACTTCCACCATAGGTTCCCCACACACCTAGAAGTAGTCCAATGTTTCCAAAATATGAAAGAGGCTTGAAAATCCTCTTCTAGGGTGAAAGATTTGGAGATAACAATAATGATGTAGTGCACAATGGTTTGTCTTGTAGTAGGGGTAATGGGCCCAAAAAAATCAATAGACCCTTTTTAAAAGGTTCATGATCTAGGATTGAATGGAGATGCATAACATCCTGATGGTTTGGTTTTCCTACTCACTTAAAGATATCACATTGGTGTGCATAAGCTTTGGCATATTTAAATATTGTGGACCACCATAAACTAGCTAGGAGTAGCTTTCATGTCATTGCATCACCATCAAAATGTCTTTCAATGACACCCTCATAGATATCTTAAAGGATTTTTGCATCCTCATGTTACATAACACACCTATATAACACATCATTCCTTCCCAATTTGTATAAGTCTCTACTAATAAGTTAGAAAGGTATAGTGTATATAACCAGTTTCTTCTTCTCTTAAGTTCTAATATGGGTTGATAAATAACTTGATGTAAGAAAATTATTTATTTCATCTAACTATTTGGGCACATACGTAACTTGAAAAATTTGTACATCAGGTAAATCATCCTTTATATCATGCACTAGTTCACTAGACTCAATGCACGAGGGGTGGTTATGACCAAAATTCAATTTATCAGGTTGTAAAACCATAGATAATTAGAAATCCTAGAATATAATAATTAGATTTTTACATGTACCATTGGTTTATTCACCAGGTACTTGAGCACCTTATGATCTATCAAGAAGGTGAAAGGAGTGGCTAATAAGTACTAATGGAAATTTTGAAGTACATATACCATGGATAAGGCATTTCAATTTATAGTAGAGTGATTCCTCTTTATCAATGTTAGATTGAGGTTAGTAAAATATATAAGATGATCCAGATTCCCTTATCTAGGTTTTTCAAAGATAGTGCCCACCACCATGATATAAGTGTCGATATGTACATGAAATGGTGTCATCTAATCTAAAAACTAGAGGATGGGTATAGTTACCAATTTTCTTCAAGTTATTGAATGAATTTTGATGTATTTAAGTGAAGAGGAAGAGGTTATTTTATTTCATAAATTATTATAATGGATCTTATATGTTAGCATAACTATGAATTAACTTATGATAATAGCCTATGTGTCCAAAGAAGGCATGGACCTCGTGTTGAGTGGTTGTAAGTGAGAGTTGAACAATAACCACAATATTGGCTAGATCCATAAGTAGTTTGTCTTAGTAAATAATGTTCTTGTTGACCATTTTTGGTCTAACATGCCAAAAAAATTGGTCCCCTTCTTCCTCTGCTATTTTAGGCTGATTCATTTTTGATTTTGCACAAGTCCAGGAATTTTATACAGACTCTACAGGTCTATTTCTATGGACTCTATAGGTCTATTTATAAGGACTCTATAGGTCTATTTCCATGGAATCTATAAGGCTTGATTTTCTATGGACTCTATAGGGCTTGGGTTTCTATGGACTCAGCAGTGAGTTTTTTATGAACTCTAAATGTGTAATCTTTTGACAGATGAAGAACCAGTTCAGAGAGTGCAAGGTTTTGCAAAGCTTCTTTGGAATATTGTCTGAAGAAATTCCTAAGGAAAGAGAGCTAAAATGGTTTAAAAGACACTTTTCCTTAAGGTTGGAAGCGTGGTTCAATGACATAATCTTTCCAAAAGTTAGTACCTTTGAACTAGTTCAATGCCTTGGTTCAATCGGTGGGTTCAACGCCTTGGTTCAATCAGTGGGTTCAATGCCTTGGTTCAATTAGTGGGTTCATCACTTAGTTCAATCACTTGGTTCAATCACTTGGTTCATCAGTTGGTTCAATCACTCAGTTCATTGTAGAAGGTTCAAAGGCTCGATTCAACAAAGGAGTGGTGTGCAGTGTTGAACCATTGAACCTTTTTTGGTTCAATCAGTCGGTTCAATAGCTTAGTTTAGTTGGGTGGTTCAAAGGAGCATCCCAAAAGGCTAAAGGATGAGTGCCCTTATGGAGGATAGTTTTGGGTTTAAAGGCCCTTGTAGAGGGCAGGGAGCACTTTGAAGACAGCTGAAGGTCTTCAAGGAATGCAAGGAAAGTCTTAAGGCTTAGAATTATTTCAAAAATTTTGTTCGAAAGAATTTTGGGAAACTATAGCCAAAGGACCTAAAGGGATAACAAGTGCCTGGGACAATTATCATGGAATTTTTGTCCACAGGAAAATTGTTCGTACAAAAAGCCCACAGAAAAAGACCCTTAGGAATTTGCAAAGGACAGTGACATCCCAGAAGCCATCAATTTCAAGGAGACTGATTAGCTATTGTTTTTTTAAAATGATGATGGGTGCATAGATGTCAAAGTTAAGGTAGTGAAATAGACACTGGTTTTTAAAATGCTTGTGTGCCAACCATGGAAAACACCCAAGGAATGTAGTGACCTGCCAAAAGATCACCCCTAAGGGCTAAAGGAGCAAAAGGAGACAAAGTAGGGAGAAGACAAAGAGCCCAAAGAACAAAGAGAGAAAAGTGACAAATGTAGGAATAGGTAGATAATATAGGTGGTAAAGGGAGGCACTGATTCAAGAAGTTACTCTAGCAGGTGATACAGTGTCTACAAATTGATTATTAGGAGGTGCAAATAGCTAATGGTGTGACTTGTTTTTATTCATTTTTCATTAATGAGTAGACAAGCTATGTAATTGCCTTAAAGGAGTGGTCTTGTAAGCAGACAAATGGCACGGCTCATAATTTATCATATGATGCTTAAATGGCTTGCTCTTCCCAAGGATCAGAGGGCATATGGGTCATTTGTAAAAAAGGGGTGCCAAAATGCCTCCTTCCTTCCTCTATATATTGTATACTTTTCATTTGAAAAAATATCTTTTACATTTGTAAGGCAAAGCTATGGAAAATTCTCACTTGAAACTAATAAATGCATTTTTACCTCTATTCTGGTTAGATATCTCTATGTGTGTCTGAGTGTTAGTTTTGTGTTTAGTCATTGCTTATTAATGCTTTCATAGGTTTGACACCAACACACCTAGTGTCTATAAGGTGTCATTCCTATAGGTGACAAGAAGATCTCTACTTGGAAGTGCAGAGATAAAAAGAAGCTACTATATAGTGTGCCCTTTCACAACACCTATGGTGAGTCCCTATTTTCTATGTATTCCATTAAATCCTCCCTGTTAAGCTTCCTACAGCTTGGTCCTTCTACCAGTTTGAAGTGTACGTATGTGTTTGTCTAGCTTTAATTGTGAGTGTGAGTAGGTTGAATCATTTGGTGCATCACCTCTTTAGAGTAGCTTTGTTTTCTTGTAATCCTTCTCCCTTTTCACCCCCCTTTTATATATCTATATACCTATATTAGCATTTATTAGAACAACTCAGATGCATCAAAGGGAGATAGCCCTTACATAGAGACTCTCCCCTCTAGCTTCACCAGTCCCATAGATGAGAGGGGAGTTTCCATTTTGACGTGTGGAAGGTAGGAGCTTGGCCTCCTACCCCAGGTGCAATCAACTGCATCAACAATTTTTGGCACGTCAGATGGGACCCAATTTTACACTCAGCAAAGTTTTAGGATTGATGCTAGTCTTGTTACAAGAAAATCAATCATCTTCAACATCTGGTGACTCCACTGGTAAGAACTTCATTTTCTAATCAAAGACCAGTCTGACTTCCTATGCCTAAATTCACCACACAGTCTGCTTCTAAGGGTGCTCCTTTCGACTTCATTGAGTTGCCTTTAAACTCAACAAAAAGACTAAGGATTGAGAGGACCCATACTTATTTAGCAAACCACTTTCCCAAACCTATTGTACGGAACACATATGCAACAAGGCCATAGTTACTCCCGTCATAGCTATGGCACTTCCCTTTGTGACTTTTCGTGGTTAGAGTCCATTGAATCTCCAACATTATGACCCAATTCCAGGAGCAGCCCACAAAAGTGTGCCTTATTTTGATGGAGAGGGGCCCATCATAGTCATCAAACACATTATAAATATTACTAACCTCTACAATATTCACAATGTCACTGAGGAAAATATTGCATTTAGATTATTGACATTGTCTCTCAAGGGTAAAGCTCTTGACTAGTATGAGACTTTGACTATAAATTCAATCAGTTCCTAGAATGAATTGGGCACTCACTTGACAAACCATTTTGGAGAAAAAATTGACCACCTCTCACTTGCTAAGTAGCTGACTACCATGAAAAGAGCCCCACATGAATACATGCAGGATTTCAATGCTCGATTTCAGAAGACATGGGACAGAATCCCCATTTTGGTAAAACCTACTCATAGCTATGATTTCATGTATTACTTAAGAGCATTGAATAGTGATATCACTATTATTATACAATCCATGGGAGGACATGTGTTGTCTGCCACCTATGACATAGCCATAACAGCTGAAAATTACTTAGTGCAGGTTGGGAAAATAGCTCATATACCCCATATGCTACTTTTACCTAAAATGTTGCATCCAATTCAAATCGCTGCTCCCACATTAGCTCTTTTGCCTAGCATAGAAAAGCTAGCTATTACTCTATCCAATATACTTTATGAAGTTAAGAGTCTATTGCAAAGTATGTCAAATGAACTTGTGGCTCTTAAAAGGCAGCAAACTCAAAGCAACTAACCAAACCAAGGATACCAATAGTATGGTCAAGCTCCTAAAGCCCCTTTCTAAAATTACAATCAAGGATAGGGTCAGATTACTTAGACCAGACCCTTTCAAGGCTACAACCCAGGCACCCCTTCATCATCTAAGGTCATGGTGCCCATTCAAAATAATCTAGTGTAGGAATAGCCAAGTTGTTCAACCATGGGATATGGTCAAGAGCAAGCTATTGATATAAATGAAATGATGGGTTATTACCCAAATGTGTAATAAAATTAAGTAGCCACCCATTCCCAAGTCTTTGAGGCTCCAATTCAACCCAACACGAGTAACAGTTAGGCCTAGCCTGATTCTACCCTCATGAATCATCTGGAAGGAGATTTTTATTCAGTTAATTATGTGGGTGCTATAGACAATCAGGCTAACTATGTTACAACCAACACAAGATTCAAAATAAGGGCAATGGAGGAAGCTCAAGCTACTACCTAAACTTTAGCAACACCTTCTTCATCACATGCAAAATAAAAATTCCTAAGCTTTAGACTGCTGGTTATACCTCCAGCTCCTTAACCTGTGCCTCAGGCTGTAAATAATTCTAAAGAAATTTTGAAGGAAGGTAACCCTTGAGTTAATTTGGTTGACTAGATGAAGAAGCTGCACATGAACATCTCCTTGTGGGATTCACTATCAATACCAAGGTAAAAGGACATGTTACAAAAGGAATTGTAGGAGTTAAATGAACAAGATATCATAGCAAAGGCTGATAATGTCTTGATGATGAATAGACAGCCTTCCACCTCAGGTCAAGCCCAAAAATAAGAAAAAGTTCCTCCTTTTTATGTGTCCTTAGTCATAGGAGATTTATTGGTGCAAAATTGCAACATTGACAGTGGAGCAAGAACCTCAGTGATGCCCAAATGCATAGCTAACAAGCTAGGCTTGAAATATGAAGAAATGACCAAGGGAGTCCTACAACTGGATGAAACCCTAGCAAAGATAGTTGGGGTGGTAAGAGGTTTAAGCTTGATGTTGCACACTTGCTCAACCTTCTCAATTCCTCATGATGTGGTAGTGGTGGATGTCCCTCCTTACTTTGCCATCTACTTATCCAAGGATTTTACATCCAAGATAGGTGGCTACATGGCAACAAATTGGTCTTATCTAGTTTTTAGAACCAATTATGGGATTAAAGTCAAGATTGAATCCAAACCAATTCATAGAGATCATATGGAACCTTACTCACTCAAGGTAGCAAATGTTAGCTATGCCATCATTGACCAGGAAGAGTTCCAAGTAGATCAATCTCCATCCTCTACCCTTGAAGGAGTTGTAGACCTGCTCTTAGATAAATGGGGAAGTGACAACTTTGAGCATGATCCCTATAAATTCATAGAGGAGACAAGCCTTGGAATTTCTTACATGCATGAAGAGCGTAATTTTGTACCAAATCTGATGAAAGCTAGCTAGGAAAGCTCAAGTCTATGGTAGCTATTCTTTAATGGTTTAAGGAGTAAGTTGGGAGCTAGTGGTGGAGCGATGCTTGTCTCTCATTCTAAAGAGAGGTATTTTTCAGCCTTCTAGTTCCAATTTTCTTTCACATGTAATGTTGTGGAATATGAATCCCTCATCCAAAATTTGGAGTGGGTGAGGAAAAGAGGAATCAAAGAGTTGCAAGTGTTCGGTGATAGTGAGCTGATTGTCAACTAGGTAAGAGGCCAGAATTTGATGAAGAATTCTCTATTGAAGTCTTACAAACATAGGATATGGGACTTAGTGGAAAAATTATTTTCTTTCAATATTACCTCTATTCCTAGAGAATGGAACAAGCAAGAAGATAGGCTAGTAGAAGTTGGTGCCCAGTTCAATATTCCTCAGGAAATAGGTTGAGACCACAGCTCACATCACTTGAAAGTAGTGATCCGGCCCTCTGTACCTAACAACATCACCAACTAGAATTTTTTAAATAGTGAACAATAAATAGCTTTCTTACTAAAAGAAGAAGCAAGATTCACTACAAAAACTAGGCAAACCTATAGCAACAATATGGCAGCCAAATTGGTCAGCTGAAGAACAATAAGCTCCTAAAAGGTTTGGTCACTCTAGAGAGTATCTTCAATGGAGATGACCAGTTGAGAAGTGACAAGGTGTGCATTACAACAAAAGAGGAGCACCATGAGAAGGTGGAAATATTCAAGGACAAGTTTCTTGTGCTTGGGAAAGTGTGCATGGACTAGGAAAGGTAGGCCTTCATCTTGTTGTGCCAAGAATTTGCTGATGTCTTCACTTAGGAATATAGTGATTTGAAGGGATTTGACCCAAGTTTGGCCCAGTATACCATTGAGCTAGAAGAAGGTGCCAAGCCAATCAATTAGAAGTAGAGGCCTATCAACCCAATTATTGAGCCTCTCATGCGCAAAGAGCTCACCAAATTGAATAAGTCTAGGATAATATTTCCAATCAAACACTCTTCTTGGCTAGCCAATCTTGTTCCTGTTCAGAAAAATAATGGGGAGATCAAACTATAAATCAATTTTAGAGACCTCAATAGAGTCTCTTTGAAAGACCATTATCCTCTCCTAAGCATGGAACAAATCCTTCAAATGGTGACAGGCAGTGAGCATTTCTCTCTCCTAGATGGGTATTTAGGATATAACTAGATTTTGGTGTAAGATTATGACCAGCATAAGATAGCCTTCACAGCCAAGTGGGGAATGTTTGCTTATAGGAAAATCCCTTTCAAACTATCTAATGCTGGTGCCACCTTCCAATGAGCTATGGGCATGGCCTTTCAAGGCTTGATAAATAAGACTGTGCTGGTATATCTTGATGATGTGACAATTTTCTCCAAGGAAGTGAGCCAACACATGAAACACCTAAGGCAAATATTTGAGAGGTGTAGGGAGTTTGGTATCTCTCTCAGTCCTAATAAATGCATGTTTGTTATCCATGAGGGGAAGTTCCTTGGTCAAATTATTTTTTCAAAGGGTTTGGCTATTGATCCAGAGAGAGTTCACTCCATCTTGGAGCTGTCCTTACCCAAGCACAAGAAAGGCCTACAAAGCTTCTTCGGTAAGATAAATTTCATATGGAGATTTATCCCAAATTTTGTGGAGATGGTTAAGCCATTGACCTCTATGCTGAGGAAGGGTGAGGAGTTCACATGGACAACACAGAGAAAATACAGTTTTGAAGAAATCAAGCAGGCCATAGCTTGGGCTCCTACTTTGATCAACCCTGACTTCACCAAAGATTTCAACCTCTACACCTTCGGCAATGAAGAGGTAATCTCTACCATGCTTACCCAAGCAAGTGATGATAACCTTGAACAACCGATTGCATTTTTTAGCCAAGGCCTAGAAGGTTTTGAAGTTAGATACACATATGTGGAAAAGCAAGTCTTGGCGGTCATACAGAGTTTGAAGAAATTTAGACACATGCTATCCAATAGTAGGATCCACTTCATGGTTCCACATCTTGACATCAAATATTTCTTGATCAACCAAGACCTAAATGAGAAGAGAGTAGGGTGGATCACTAAGTTGATGGAATATGATGTAGATATCAAGATCACCAAACTGGTAAGAGGGAGAGGCTTGTGTGAACACCTTGCTACAGACTTTAAGCAATAAAAGGAGGATGGTTTCCTAATACTTGATGCAACTACAATAGAAGAACTAGCTGTCATGAAGGATTGGACATCAGAGGTGAGGCATTTCCTTCTCATTGGTGAGTGCTCACACCCACTTGACAGGACCAAGAGAAGGTATTTCAGACTCCAGTGTCTCCTTTATGCCTTGATTGATGGAGTGTTATTCAAAAGGGATCTCTCAAGAGTCCTTTTAAGATGTTTAGATGTCAGACAAGCTGACAAGGTGTTATCTGAGTTCCATGATGGGCTAACCAGTGGTCATTTTGCTCCTAGGGCTACTACAATGAGAATAATGAGAACTAGCTATTTTTGACCTACTCTTTTCAGGGACACCCATGCCTAGGTATGAAAGTGCCAAAAGTGCACACTTTTTGATGGGAAGCCATAGTTGGATACCATGCCTTTACAACCTATTCAGGTGGAGTAGCCATTCATGTAATGTTGCCTAGACTTCATAGGGATGATTAATCCTCCCTCTAGTGCTGGACACAAGTGGGTCTTGAATGCCACAGATTATTTCACAAGATGGGTAAAGGCTATTGTGCTGAAGGAGGCAAATGAAAGTGTAATCCTAGATTTTTGTGAGGACCTAGTGGTAAGGTTTAGGGTTCCAAAAACCATAATCTTAGATAATGTGTTAGTTTTTTTGGGAACCAAAACAAGTGAATGGGCACTGAGATATGGTATATATCTTAGTACTTCATCTAATTACTACCTGCAGGGGAATGTACTAGCTGAGTCTACAAATAAGAACCTGATCAGGATAATCAAGCAAACCCTGGAGTAAAATTAGAGGACTTGGCATGAAAAATTGAAAATAGCCCTATGAGTGGATAGGGTCACTCCAAAGAGGGTAATTGGCAACTCACCATACACGCTCATCTATGGAAGGGAAGCTAGGCTCCCCATTTCACTCAAGTTGCTAGCCTTAGATCTCACTCACCAGCTATAATTTGAAGAAGGAAATATCATGGAGGTTAGGTTATGTGAGCTAATGGAACTCTAAGAGATAAGGGACCAGGCTATGGCTTCTATGACCGGCCACCAACAGCAAGTGAAGAGACACTTCGATAAGAAATCTTCATCAAAAGGTTTCTCTGAAGGAGACATTGTCTTGAAATGGGATGAAGACAGAGCTAAGCCTAGAAATCATGTGAAGTTTGACACCCTATAGAGTGGCCCATACCTAATCACTCAGTGTAAGAAGCATAATACATTCTAACTCTCCAAGTTGGATGGTGAAGAACTATATATCCCAATTAATGGGATACATCTTAAGCATTACCACTGAGCCCCTTCTCCATCATGTATATATTTTCCCTTGCTTTTCTCCTATTTTCCCTAAGTGTTTTTTACACATGTTAGTAGTTTTCTTAGCTTTGTGTGTGTTTTCATTTCCTTCTGAGGTAAATATCTATGATTGGTTCTAGATTTATCAAAGCTATTGTTGATCTTTAAGTTATAATCTGACCCCGTGCCTAATGGATTTTGAGGCAACTAGCTTCTAAGCATAATAGGCATGCTTCCCCTGGGAATCACCAATTTGTTGACCATTTTTGGTCTAACAAGCTAAAAAAATTAGTCCCCTTCTTCCTCTACTATTTTAGGTTGATTCATTTTTGATTTTGCACAAGTCTAGGAATTTTTTACGATCTCTGTAGGTCTATTTCAACAGACTCTACAAGTCTATTTCTACTGACTCTGTAGGTCTATTTCTATGGACTCTGCAAGGCTTGATTTTCTATGGAATCTGTAGGGCTTGGGTTTCTATGAACTCAATAGTGATTTTTTCTAAAAACTCTATAGGTGTAATCTTTTGACAGATGAAGAACTAATTCAGAGAGTGTAAGGTTTTGCAAAGCTTCTTCAGACTCTTGTCTGAATAAATTCCTAAGGAAAGAGAGCTAAAATGGTTCAAAAGACACTTTTCCTTAAGGTTGAAAGAGTGTTTCAATGACATAATCTTTCCAAGAGTTAACACCTTTGAACAGGTTTAACACCTTGGTTCAATCGGTGGGTTCAATGCCTTAGTTCAATTGGTGGGTTCAATGCCTTGGTTCAATCGGTGGGTTCATCAATTGGTTCAATCGCTTGGTTCATCACTTGGTTTAATCACTTGGTTCATCACTTGGTTCATCACAAAAGGTTCAAAGGCTCAGTTCAACAAAGGAGTGGTGTGCAATGTTGAACCTTTGAACCATTGAACCATTTTTGGTTCAATCAGTCGGTTTAATAGCTTAGTTTGATTAGGTAGTTCAAAGGAGCATCCCAAAAGGCTAAACGACAAGTGCCCTTCCAAAGGGTAGTTATGGGTTTAAAGTCCCTTATGGAGGGAAGGGATCACTTCAAAGACAGCTGAAGGTCTTTAAGGAATGCACAGAATGTCTTAAGGCTCAAAATTCTTTCAGACTTTTTATCCAAAGGAATTCCTTTAGACAAAAAGTCTGAATGAATTCTTGGAAACTAAAGCCAAAGGACCTGAAGGGATAATAAGCAACCAAGACAATTCTCATAGACTTTTTATCCATAGGAAAATTCTCTGCATAAAAAGCCTATAGAAAATGACCTGAAGGAATTTGCAAAGGACGATGATGTCTCGAAAGCTATCAATTTCAAGGAGACTAATTAACCATTATTTTTTTTAAATGATAACGAGTGTGTGGATGTCAAAGTTAGGGCAGTGAAATAGCCATTGGTTTTTAAAATGCTTATGTGCCAACCATGGAAAGTGCCCAAGGAATATAATGACCCACTAGAAGATCACCCCTGAGGGCTAAAGGAGCAGAAGGAGACAAAGTAGGGAAAAGAGAAAGATCCTAGAGAATAAAGAGAGAAAAGTTCCAAGTGTAGGAACAGGCAGATAGTCCAGGTGGTAAAGGGAGGTGCCAGTTCAAGAAGTTATTCTAGCAGGTGATACAATGTTTATGAATTGATTATTAGGAGGCACAAACAGCTAATGGTGTGACTCATTTTTCTTCATTTTGCATTAATGAGCAAACAAGTTGCATAATCACCTTGAAGGAGTGGTCTTGCAAGTCGACAAATGGCATGGCTCATAATTTCTTATATGATGCTTAAACAACTTGCTCTTCCCAAGGATCAGAGGGCACATGGGTCATTTGTAAAAAAGGGGCACCAAAAGATCTCCTTCCTTCCTTTATATATTTTAGACTTGTCATTTGAAAAAATATCTTTCACATTTGTAAGGTGAAGCCCTAACAAATTTTCACTTGAAATTAATAAACGCATTTTTACCTCTATTCTGGTTAGATATCTCTATGTGTGTCTGAGTGTTAGTTATGTGTTTAGTCATTACTTCTTAATGCTTTCATAGGTTTAACACCAACACACCTAGTGTCAATAAGGTGTCATTCTTGCAAGTGACAAGAAGATCTCTACCTGGAAGTGCATAGATAGAGAGAAGCTACTATACAATGTGCCCTTTCACAACACCTATAGTGAGTCCCTATTTTCTATGTATTCCATTAAAGCTTCCCTATTAAGCTTCCTGTAGCCTAGTCCTTCTACCAGTTTGAAGTGTACATATTTGTTTGTCTAGCTTCAAGTGTGAGTGTGAATAGGTCAAATTATTTGGTGCATTACCTCTTTAGAGTAGCTTTGTTTTCCTGTAATCCTTCTCCCTTTTCACCCCCCTTTTATATATCTATATACCTATATTAGAATTTATTGGAAAAACTTAGATGCATCAAAGGGAGCTAGCCCTTACATAGAGACTCTCCCCTCTAGCTTCACTAGTCCCACAGGTGAGAGGGGAGTTTTCATTTTGATGTGTGGAAGGCAGGAGCTCGGCCTCCTGCCCCAAGTACAATCCACTACATCAACAGTTCCTTAATAGCATCCTAAAAGGTGTGGTAAATATAAACTTTTTATGATTAAATAAATCTAAATTTTTTGGTAACACTCAATCACGAGGCACAAATTAGCACAATGGTCATGCACCAAGCCATACACGGTCCAATCATCCAGATAAATTTAAAGGAACTTATGGATTAAGTCTTTAAAGGCTTATACCATAATATAAGATAATATTATAGGTGTATATTTTAAGCTAAATTACATAAAATTGTATGTAAAGGACCCCCATTTAGTGGAAAATGTGTTTTTTTCTTATCTTCCTCAGCAACTTGTACTTAATGAGAGCCAAAAAATCCAATAATGAAGGTATATATTTCACAACTAGTGACATCTTCCAAAATCACCTCTATGATTTGTGGTGGAAATGGGTTCATGATACACATAAATTTAAGTATCTATAATCCATGTAAATGTGGATTTGACCATCCTTCTTGATGCTAATCTTGATGGGGCTAACCCATTTAGATTCATAAATGGGTGTGATAACCCTAACGCATGATATGACATCAATTTATTCTTTAATGCACAAACACATATTAGGATTGATTTGACACAGTCACATCCTTACTAGGTGATCACCCTCAACTAATTTTATGTGTATTTTTCCAATTCTATATGCACTCCTTTCATCTATGTGTAGTTTCATGGGAAAATATCTACATATTCCTATATTAGTTCAAATATTTTAGCCAATTCTACTTCAAACCTATAATTTCCTATAGTAACCATGTTGGGGGTGTCTTATGTGCCAATATTATACTAAACCATTTAGATTGGAATATAATATGGTTTATACTCATATTTAATATTATATCTTACCTCACATCCTTCATATTTTGTATACAAGTTTAAATGATCAAATTTTAGTTTTGGGGGATCATTGATATTACCCTCATTAACTTGACATGTAACCTTCTACTTACCCTTTCGGATCTATTCCCTATGATTATATTAGGATGGTGATTCAGGTTCTAACTAAGTAATGTTATTAGTATTAGGTTCTTGTTATGTGGCCAAGTCATCTTCAATTTCACCATGCATGGTATGTATTTTATCATCAACTAGTGCTTGATCACCTAGTATTACTTGGTGGATCATTTACAAGGATAATTTTAGATCTGATCAAGGTGAAGAGAATGCAAAGGTGGTAAACAAATCATGTTTTATGCATTCCTAGGTATCTATATCTAGTTGCATCTCTTGATGATTATACCATGCTCTAGCCCAAGCATGTAGAATGTCATAAAATACATGTACCCATAAGTATTCCAATAAAAATGTCTTATCATATTTCCAAATATTATCATAGGAAACTAAATGGTCACTTAGGGACTCAATACCATTGTAACTGAGTGTAGCATGAACCTAATTATCATGGTGAAAGTGGTTATGTAGCATGATTCATACTTGTTCCCATGTCAATAAACTATATTGATGAGTATCCCACTAATTGGAAGCTATTCCTTTAAGTACACAAGGGATTCCACCCATAAATATATCTTCTAAAACATAGTAAATATCTTATTGTTATAAGTACTCATGGATTTTAATTTGGCCATGAAACCTATGTGTTTTATCTAACTATAAAGGTAGTGAATTCATTAGGTTCCCATCAATGAGTCGAATAGACTCATAATTCTTAGGTAGCTTGTGTGGAGCATTTTTTTGTCAACCAACTATAACATAACCTTATCCTATGAGGTCATATTCTCTATGTGCTTAATGCTCACAAGTAATTTGGGTGGTGTTAGAGATGGATTTCATGTCTCCCCAATGAAGTAAACCATTAAGAATAGGATCTACTTATTTATTTTCTTGAATTGTGATGTTATAAATGTGTTTGAGGTCCTCAACATTCATTTTCTTGAATTTTGATGTTATAAATGTGGTTGAGGTCCTCAATAGCATCAATTACTTCTATGAAAGGGGGACCTTGATCATTACTGAGAGGAATGACTACACATTGGGTGTCATTTTCAAATTTGATGTAAAACTTTTTAAAACATAAGTTAACATTATTATCATAGCATCATTATCAACCTAATATATTTATAAAATCATTGGCTTCAACCAATTCAATTACTTCAAAATTACCTTTAAAAGGGATACCCACAATGTTAATAGTGGCATCTTAATAAATCCTATAGTCACCACTTGAGTCCTATTTTCCATAAATAAAACACATGGGGAGGGTTATAAAGTGGGGCTCCACCTCTTCCTTTAGGCATCCTTCATGATAACATTAACTTACATACTGATAAACACTAGTATATCTCAGATCATCTAGCCATCAATAGATGCATCTATCACATTCTCCTTATCACATTCAACATTTGGTTGGCCATAGGCTTCTTATCAACATGCATGTTTCAAATCATGATTTGTAGGAGTCTTGGTTGTCTATTTTCATAACTAATTCCTCAATAAGGGAATGATGTTTTCATTAAGGAGTAGTTTACATAGCTCTCAAAATTCATCCTACCTATATTTTATTGAGATAGTTTATTTTTTCATCTTAATATACATGGTTTCATCCTTGTCCTTAAAAAACTCAACTTCACCTTGTAAATCATGTATTAGGGTCGTTATGTCATGCAATAACTCTTTCTATTTTTTAGAATCAGGGTAGTGTTGGGTACATGGTTCTTCATGTTGAACCTTATCTATAGGTGGGATTGAAATGGGTTGTTAATGAGCACCACTTCATGTCATAATGTTTACCATAGGTACCATTAGTGGGGTGGTAGGATATGGTCTCCAATAATAATTTGAAGCTTTGGAACATGAATCATCCTAGTGCCCTTCTCATTAGGCTCGTTGGTGATAGTTGTATATAAGTCAGGTCATTCTTCCAAATGATGTTCATTCTTTAAAAAGGTGCAAAGTTGGGTAAATTGGTCAATCACACTGATAGTGGTCTAGATATCCACACTTGTAACATGTCCTGGGTGTAAAATGACCACCCCTTACCCCATTTATACATCCTTGATGCTAAAAAGATCTTATTCCACCAGACTCTTGATTATTAGCAACATAAGTTTGGTGAGTCCCTCATGTGTGTGTTTCATGGATCTCATTAATGAATTTGTAATCATTTGTATCATTCATGTATGCATCACATAATTTACATTATAGTGACCCTTTAGCCTAGGTAGCACATTAGAGCATGGATAATTTATTACATCATGATCTTCTTGGCATATCTCACAAGACTATTTTATTATGACATGAACATTCCTCCATGGATATTTATTCATATTATGTCCCTCTACTTCATAATCAAAACACCATAATCCACTATAGGTGTCATTATCATTATTGGTCATTAACTTCTCTAGTTGAGAGATCATAACAAAACTTTGAGCCTCCATAAAAGGTTTGATCCCTATATCTATAATACCCATAGCTTTAGCACGGAGATTAGCTTTTAGTGCCTCGTACAAGTTAGTAAATGTATTTTGAGAGAGAGCTTGAAAAAATGGAAGCAACATCCCTCCCACAAAACATTGACCATGTTGTGTTGAGTTAATCTAAAATGATATTTTTGAAAGAATCATTTTGAAATGTGCATCATATTCATGCACACTCTCAGTGAGCCCTTGTTTTATGTCTTTTAAAGTAATGATGCTTTGTTGCTCAAACTTATGAATGTCAAACTCTTATAGATATGTAATTTTCAATGTTTCATAGCCCATAACTACTTTTTGAGGGTCAAATTTATGGTACCATTTGTGCACATGATCCAAAAAAGTAGTGGAAAATAGAGTAGCCTTTCATTTTAAATAATTGATCCGCCACGCTTACTAAATGAGTTCACACTTATGAATATGTTCCTCTACATTTTCAACACCTCAATATTTAGGGATATGAAGAATCATATGATAGTACACCATAGGTGTACTTGGTGATTATATTGGACCATGTTGTGGAGTTATTCTAGTTCTTCCTAAACTTTGTGGTGGAAGTCTACTTACACCTCCAATGCCATTGTATAATCCTCATTTAATAGAACCACCATCAATGATTCCTCCTATGCTTCCTACAATAATAGGTCCACCATATGTAGTCAAAACTGAAGAAGGTTGATTTGATATGCTTGGGCCCATAGTTTGTCCACTACTAATATTATGTCCACTTGGTATTCTAAGTTGAGCCATAGGTTGTATTTTTAATATAAATTAAATGTTAAAATTATATTGGTATGCTAAAATTGTACTCCCAATGATTCCTCTACTAGCTTGGCTTTAAACTCTTCAAATTCCACACTATTACTTCCCAATTTATTATAAGAATTCTATCAAACTCAAATGCATGAAAATGCACTATGGTGGGGGAATTGGATCTATTTGGATTGGGTTATGCTATTAGTGTCTATCTTGGTTATTCTATGCATACCTAAGTTATTTAAGGGAATGAGACTATGCGAAGTTGGTACTACTTATTCCTCTCCATTCTCCTAAAGATTATCGTATCACTTTTAGTATCCTCCCATTGACCCTCAGGTTTGTTACCTCTCATAGCCCTGCTCGTGGCCTCATCATACTTTCACTTGAATTATTCCTATAGCCTAACTTCCATGTTAAACTCCTAATCTCATACCACTATATACCCCTCCATTTCCCCATCAACCATTCTGATCATGCATGAGATAGTTTATCCATCCATATAAAATTTCTCAAATCTAGAATCAACCATAAGCTTTTTAATCTCTAAAGGGAACTATTTTATATAACTTCCTCATGGCTCTCTTAGGATGTTGAACTATGATTATTTTAGGAAATAATATATAGAGACTACATATTCCAAAATATAACTTTTAAAAGTTATTTTCCATCAGATGTCTATTACACATGTTAAAACAACTTCTAACTTAGCTAGGTCCATATGACACTCTATCAACTAAGAATCCTTTCACTCATAATTTCTTGAATATTTTTGTGCATATGTTTAAAGCCAAACATGTAAGTGCATGGGTAATTATAAAAATAATGCTTCATACATAGAATCATATAGACTATACTCTACCCATGTATGTACATAAATTCCTAGTTCAATATATTGGAGTGCAAAATTTTCTTATACTATATCAATCTAGTGCTCAACATTCTGGAAAGAAAGTCACTTAACCATTTTCATACCTTCGTTCTAGCAAGTGAAATGAGTCATAGTAGTAGAACCAAAATGTTAGGTTTTTTTTCCTTTTGTTTAACATTAATTTTCTTTGTCATGAATAAAAATAGGATAAAAGGTCTAACTAGATAGCATGTTGTCTTATCACATAATAAATGGTCTCATTCTCTCACCCAAATCATGTGGCTTGAGTCCATTTCCCATTAGTTCTATCACATGATGGTGAATACATTGGAATTTATATACTAAGGTGTTTGAATAGGTACTTATTTCTAACTAAGATATCATAGTTAAGCTAATTGATACCAATAAATCATTCCATACTTGAGATATTTATCACAAGTAAAAAGATAGGCACAAATCAATAAAAAGAGTAGTAGTACCATTAGTTCCATAACAAGTTTACATGTATTTTAACAACATAGGTATTACATTTTATTATATGTCAATGGTCATCATACATAAGTATTGATGCATATCAATAAAATGAATAAGTTTAAGATTACATTTACTATTATAAAATAATAATAACCAACAACATCAAAAACCTTATAAGTAAAACTAGGGGTATTTATACATGATTATATCCATATAATTTAGCTACAACATTAATATGAAAATGATTACTTACCAATGACCATTAATAAAAGTTATTCATGTCACATTGTTACATTTAATTCCTATATATATAGGCTAACTACCCCTATATACCCACTCTATGTTATATATATGATGTCATGCACTTATCTTCTCACGGGTAAATGATAGATCTATGTTTGACTTATTCTTCTTTGATTCTCATGTGAACTACTTCCTTAACCATTTTTACCTTTTACACCCTTATCTAAGTCATATGCTAATTTATCAAGTTTTATATCCTCAATTCCTCTATGTTTCTTACATCTTTGTTCTTCGTGACTTGCTTCTTCCATGTCAAGGTCTTCCATGCCCAGGTTTACTTCTACTCCCATTTCTCCTACACCATATTGCCAAAAATCACTTAGAATAAAATTATACAAAATTTAAGGTCCAATAGTTATGCTTAGAGAAGACACATTTTAGCATTTTGGAAGTGGTTTCTTAGGCTAGACTATGGATGAATATTTTTATGTGCAGGTTCTTTGTCAAAGAATTTTTGTATGTCAGATAAAATGTCAGACAAGAGAAACAAACTTTTAATAGACATAAAAACATGGTGGATTGATGAATGCCTTATCCTATGACCTATGGATGTAAATACTACTCTTGGACCTATTGTGGGAGTTACCAATTTAAAATATTTTATACCATCATCTTAGGATGTGGCAAAACATAATGTTTCAAGAGTTTTTCTCGAGTTATGGCTTTTAGTTAATATGTTGTTTTTATGTTTTTTAAGTCTTTTTTTAGGTTTTTAGATTATCATATTTTTTAAGTCTTGTTATATTATTTATTAATGTTTTTTGATTATGTATGTCTCATTTTGTATTTTGAATAGTTTGTCTCTTTATTGGTTTTCATCCATATTTATATCTCGATTTAAATTCATGTGTCTTGTAGTGTTTTCATCATCTCATGTGACCTAGTTTTAATTTTATGTTTTAGTTAATAGTTTTGTTTAATGCAAATGTCCTTTATCATAAATATTCATTCTACATCAATTTGGTGTCTTTATTTCATCTATATTATAATAAGTGGTTAAAATCCACTTTGTAAGTTATCATTTTTTCTATTGTGTGTATCTATCATTTATTGTTGAAAGTGTCAAATATCCTTATGTTGAAATAAAAAATGTGTGATGATCTTCAATGTAATAAATGCATTATCAAGTGAACCTGATGTCTATTTTATGGGGGGTTTGTATTTTCCGCATGTGCACACTAAGGGTGGAATGTTAGGATTTATTACTCACATTTGTAGTGAATGGTTTTGTATTGTGTGAGTGGTTATAAAATTATTTAGTTATAAAAGGCCTATATATATGTAACCTACCATATTGAATAATGAAATTTTAATGAATTAATAAAACTTGAGAATTTTATCTTCACATTTGAAGATTTTATTCAACATGAAGCACTTGGAGAGGTTGGTTACTTAATTGAACCAATGGAAAAATTTGAGGGTGATCAAGCCCCAAACTAAATTAAACTTGTATAGAAAATAAAACCCATTAAGAGATGTAGAAACCTTAATTTACGTTATTGGTATTTGTAATCCCAAGACATGAAATAGGTTGGGATATATAATGGATTTGTAAGAAATAATACTAGAGGGAATTGAACCTAAAGTTATACATTATGCACTTTAAGTGAATCAACCATTGTAGATGTATTATAGGTTTGATTTTTAGTTTATTCTATAGTTCATAAATTTATGATCAAAATAGAGGGGAGAACATCCATGTTCCTACCATGTCTACAAATAACAATTAGTATTGAAAAACATGGCATGAATTTGTATCATGCCCCTTAAATGTTTCCAAATAACATAGTATGCATCAATTTTTATCATGCCCCCATTGATAAATGCATAATTTATAGTTGTATATAGATGTAATATTGTAAATTTAATTTAAAGCTTATGCATGAATTTGTATCATGCACCTAAAACTATATGAATATTGAATTTGTTCCTATAATATAAGTGAATATACATGTCATATGCCCCTATAATCTATACCAATGATTAAATTTTGAACCACTCTAAAACCTTCTAAACTATATTTTTAACTAAAAATATTTTTTTTTCTTGAAATGCATCTCATGTATGAGAAGCCCATTGAAATGCTCCCATTTTGAGGTGAGTAAATTGTATCATGAAACTCACTAATGTAGGAGCATCCAAGTTCTTGATCAATCTTACATCACTAAAAATAGAGTGCATTTATCTTTGTATTATTTACTTTGCTTTGTCTTGTTTTAATGTGTTTGTGCATTTGGAAGAAGTTTCCTAATTTTTGTGTCAAATTGTCCTTGTACTTGATAGGATGGGTTTGGTGACATCCTTTTATACCTTTTCTAAAACCTTGTAGTGGTTTTTTATCTTGTTCTTGGAATGAAAATACTTCATCTTTCAATTTTCTAAATGGCAATGCTATTTGGCATTTTCCCAAGCCTGATTAGGTCTTGTCAAAGTTGTTAAGTGCATGTAGTTATATTGGGTTATGAATCCCTAAATGTGTCTTATAAATTTGATTGAGTCATTACTTTAGAAATTAAAATTCTTTCCTAAGTTAGTTTTATAAAATGCTTATTAGTGATTAAAATGGTAATTGGGTTTTATTTCCCAAATAGAATGGTGAAACTCTTTCTTTAACTCTATGTTATCTAAAATAGGTTCTACATTGAGTTGCAATATATCTCGGGTATGTATGTCTTAAGATATTTTCAACTTCAAAAATGGTTTGCTAGTGATTAATGATAGTGTATATAGAGACATTCAATTAGAATCACCCTTAGTCTATGAACTTCCATAACCATCCAAGTCATGAAGTATCATGATAGAGATTATATTGGTTATATAGTGTTAATCAAAGTGGCAAAGCTCGTGTGGGTTTATGTTGGGCTTGATGTAACATTTCAGTGAAACTATGGTTAAGTCTTGTGCTTTGTAAATTCCTTTCAATAGTTTTATGGTGAAATAGTCCCAATTGGGTCCTTTATTATTTAAACAATGGTTTTGGTGTTCATTGAATCTCAACCTAGTCTTAAATGAGTATAGGGTGCATATAGAAAGTTGTATTATGTATTTAGTTGTTTTATAGTATCTTGAGAGACCATCAGGGTCTACATTAAGACTAAAAAATGTATTTTTCTTCTATTTTGATTTTCCAAAGCCTAATTACATTCACATGTGTACACAAAACAAGTTTTTGATTTTATTTGATTCATTTGTGGATGAAAATGCCTAGGATGGAACATGAAAAACTTTGGGAAGGAAAAGAGACATTAGGAAATGATAAAGGTCATCCATTTCCATCTATTTAAAGAGAATGACATTCTAGTTTGAGCTCTCTCAGCTAGAAAAACATAAAATAGTTACCATAATTATAATGTTGGTATTTTATTAGTCTGATATGAAGTGTATTGCTACAATTGAAGGCAAAAGTCTAAGTGTAGTATTTATATTTCCTCCACATTTTATACTAAATAATCCCAATTTTGTCATGTGATAAAATTTTAAACCATATGATTAATGAATGATATCAATATTTATTATATGGTAGTCAATTGTTTGATAAAATGTATGTGTGTCCATCTTATTATTTAAACCACAAAACATGGGAATTAGAGGTAGACCTTAAATTTCCCCCATCTTCATGCTTACACCAAGTGGTATAAAAGTAAGGTATATTATTTCAAATATTGTGTGGAATAAAACTCCTCAATGTGTATTATAATCTATGAGGGATAAGTCTACATATAGTTACAAGTTGCTAAGAATCTTTCAAAGGTGGTTATAGATGTGGTAATCTTGAAAATGTGTGAGGGAGTTTGTGAGATACTCAATTTGGAAACCATTATATGTTATGAAAGAGGATCTTGTTGAGTTGTGGTGAGAGGTGGAACACAACAAAAGGTAATGTGAGATGTGTGAGTTGAAATAGATGCTAAAACTATTTTAGGCAAGGTTGGACATGATGGGAAAGACTACACGAGGTGATAATGGTGTAGATACATGTGATGGTGATGAGTAAGATTTGATGGTGTTGTTATTATCCTTGTAAGTGAGGATAGATTATTTTGATAGAGGCTAAGAAAATAGAGTAAAAGAGGCCAATAGATGAAAGAGACTAGCTGAGATTGTGGTGGAGAAAAACAATAAATATTTGAATGATATTTTTTTGTTTTATGCACAAGATAATTTAGAATAGCTCATGACTTAGATATTTAATCAAGAATTGTATTTTTAGAGCATTAATATTATTGACCCCATGAGGTTGATTTTTTCACACAAGTATTTGAGTAGAGTTACAACATTATATTAGAAATATTTCCATGTGAGAAAATAATGGAAAAGTAAGTATAAGATTCATGATTTGGAAAATATGGTTTTAAAGATGATAGTGTGTTTTTTGCATCCAAATTTACAGTCAAGGTGGTTAAGGAAGCTTCATGTGAAGATTATTGAGAGAGTTGGTGATAAGAATATTTACAATAGAGGAAATAAGAATGGGGGGGTATCATTTGATCAACTAAAGGCTACTTCATTAAGTATCATGTACATGCATAGGTACATGAAAGAGCAGGTTGTTATGTTAGACAATAATGAGGAAAGGCTTTTATATGTATAGCCTAGTTTTGATTTTTAGAATAATAGTGTATATGTGAGCTATGAGAAGCCCATAGGTGGATAAAACCTTTTTAATGATGATGGAGAGGTGATAAATTATTCAATATAATATGGATACCCACTATGTGATGATGGGCAATTGTTTTTGATGTCCCATGAGTGGAAAAAAATATATTTAACTTTGGTGTATGATGGAAATGCAAATTTAAATTTTATTTTGGATGGTAGTAGGGTTGAGGAAAACCAAGGCATGATACACATTTCCATGACTAAAAAAATTTATGTGAGTGAATATTTCATCCATGGATATTTTTATTTAGATGAAGAGTGTAGCCAAAAAAGAGTTATAAGTTTCTTTGGAAGAAACACTAGATGTAGAGGATTTAAAAGTAAGTTAAAATAAGGAGATGATATTGAAGGTTTTAGACATGTGTATAATCTAAAATAAGATGTATATATGAGGTTAAAATAACCTTTAGAGGTGTGTATAATGGGACATTACTAGCCCATAGTGTGAGTGTAAATATTGAATAACATGCTAGCAGTGAAGAGGAGTTGGACAACATGTCCTTGGGGCATGATGGAATGGTGGATGAGTTACTTGAGGGATTTTTTTCTCCCCTAATGTGTTTGGTAAATGTGTAGATCCATCCATATAATATATAGTGAATAATATGAATAAGTGTGGTGTAATATATCATGTTTTAATTTGTATGAGAGGAAGAGTGAAGAAGCTAACCAAGTGATGGATATGGAACAATGATTAAATAGTTGGTTGGTGATGATATTCCAGCCTTGAATAAGTGTCTTAAATTTTATATATATATACACACACACACATACTTGAGATGATATCAAACTCAAATACTCCAATTCATCCATATCCACTCTATAAGCTCACTCCATGTCAAGCTTTGACTTTTCAAATCCTTTTGCATCATAATTCAACTATTCTAGGGAAAAGTCTTCTTCCACATGGTTGAAAATGATATTAAACATATATATCTACTTGAGAACCAAATTTTTCCCATTCTATATCACACTCTCTTTTATATATATATATATATATATATATATATATATATATATATATATATATATATATATATATAATATATAAGAGAGTGTGATATAGAATGGGAAAAATTTGGTTCTCAAGTAGATATATATGTTTAATATCATTTTCAACCATGTGGAAGAAGACTTTTCCCTAGAATAGTTGAATTATGATGCAAAAGGATTTGAAAAGTCAAAGCTTGACATGGAGTGAGCTTATAGAGTGGATATGGATGAATTGGAGTATTTGAGTTTGATATCATCTCAAGTATGTGATTTTATAGGTATGGAGAGTGATTTTATTTAGATCACTCATTAGAAGGAGGATTTGTTAATGTGTATGGCATCCTAAGCATGTGAAGAAGATGTTGAATTTATAGTTGATATTGATTGATTTCTTGCTATAACAATGTAGACAATAAAGGATGTGAAGGTAAATATTGTCCTTGAATTTATTCTTGATGTCATGGGATATAATTTGGATTCCCTAAAATATTTGGATTCAATTTTGATGAGATTAATAATAATATATGATATTGTAGCCATGAGAGAACAACTAACAATAGCAGTATGTGATGTTGTAGAGGATCAAATAACTAGTTAGATAATGATTGAACAAATCCAAGTGGAATTTAGGTGTTGGTGGATGGATTATAATGGTTTTCAACCCATAAATGAGATTAATTATATATGGTTAATAATTTAGTAGAGGAAGATGGTCTATGGTGGGTCAAAGCCAACAAAAGAGAGAGATTAGGGTGAGTCAAATACCACAAGTAGAGGGAGAGAGTAGAAATGACAAAATAACAAGTTTTAAACTAATAATTTTAAATTTTAAATGGAAAATAAAAATTAATAACAAACAAATAATTTACTTTTTATAGTGGAAGGGGATGTCATGGTCACTATGCCTCATGATCAGAAGAGTAGTTTTACTACTTATCCCATTTATGTGAGTTGGAGCTCACATTTTCAATCTCAAATATCTATTATAGGAGATTATAAGGTATTAAGTAATATTTAATTTCCAAAAACATAATTCATTAATATTTCTATTTTCTACTTTACTTTGTCTCAAATTTTGGTGTGTTTGTGTGTTTGGAGGAAGTTTTTGAGTTTTTGTGTTGGATTATCCTTGTACTTAGAAAGTTGGGTTTATGAGATCCTCTTTTACCTCTTATGAACTATTTAAATGGTTTGTTTCCTTATGCTTGGATTTTAAATACTTCATCTTTCAATTTTTTGTGTGTTAGTGTTATTTATCCTTTCACCAAGCTTAATTAGTTCTTGTCAAATTTCTTAAGTACTTATGATTGTATTTGAGTTATGAATCCTTGAATGGGTCTTGGATAATCAAATGAGTCATTATTTTAAAAATAAGACTTCTTTCCCAAGTTGGTGTTGGTAAATTCTTATTGGTGACTACAATTATAATGGGTTTTGTTTTCCCAAATAGAGTAATGAAAATATTACATTATTTTTCTTTTGTCTATGACAAGTTCTACATCAATTTGTAATATATCTCAAGTATATATTTCTTCAAATATTGTAAACTTAGAGAATGGTTTTCTAGTGATAAATTATGATGTATGTGGAGACATTAAAATGGAATCACCTTTAGTCTATGAACTTCCATACCCATCCAAATCATGAAGTCTCATTATAGATCTCATAGTGATAATCGATTATGCATAGTCTGAATCAACTTGACATGAATCAAGGTGGTTATGCACTATTAATTAGAGTGGAGAAACCTGGATGGATATTTTTTGGGTTCATCATAACATTTCATTACAACTCTAGTCAATTCTTATGTTTGGAAAAAAATAAATAGTTATTGTGATGACACAGTCCTGATTGGGTCCTTTGTTATTTAAACAATGATTTTAGCATTTAGTGAAGCTCAACATGGTTTTTAATGAGTATAGGGTGCATATAGAAAGAATAATTATGAATATAACTATTTTAAAGTATCTTTATATCCCATTAGGGTCTATATTAAGACAAAAAATTTGTTTTTCTTCTATTTTGATAGTGTAAATCTTGGTTACATCCACCTATGCATGCAAAATGGGTTTTGCCTTTTCTTTGTGTTGTTTGTCAATGAAAATTAATGGGATGGAAGATGAATCACTTATGTAATGAAAATTTATGTTTTGGAATGCCTAAGGTCATCCATTTCCATCTATTTAAAGAGAATGATAATAAATTTTGAGCTCTCTTAATTAGAAAAATAGAAAATAGTTACCAGAATTATAATGTTTATTTTCTTGGTCTGAGATGGATTGTCTTGCTTCCAATTTGAATGCAAAATTTTGAGTAATTTTAGTATTTTTATTTCCTCCATGTTTTTTACTAAATAATCCTAATGATGTCATGTGATCAAATGGTAATCCATTGTGATTAATGAATGAAATCAATGTCTATAATATGGCAGTCAATTGAGTAATGACATGATTGTGTGTCCATGTGATTATTTGAACCCATGTAACATAAGAATTAGAGGTATAACTTATATTTTCTCCCCCTCCACATGCTTTCACCTTTCATGCATCTAAAAATAAAATTTAAATGTATCATATGTAGTAAGATGTAATCATTTCATAATGTAGCACATGTGAAAAATATAATTAGAATCATATGCATTAGTTAGTGTGTGATGTGTATCATGGAACTCATCAAGCTTAACAAGCTCAATAGGCACACACAAATAAAAAGTGTAATTTCATAATATAAGGCCAAGGGCCACATAAAAATGGCATGTTCGTATGTCACATAAGTAAAAGTTTCACACACAAGGCCAAGGGCCATACTCAAAGTAATTTAATAATGTCCTAAATCAGTGTCATGTTCAAATGTTTCACAAATAAAGGGACAAGGGCCCAAATAATGGACATGTTAAAATGTCACACATATTAAACAAAATTATCATAGATATATTCAAAAAAAATTCACATAAATTCCAAGGGTTATACTTCACAAACAAGCAAGATATTATGAATTATGTACAAGTAAGAACATCAAGGCTCATATAACTATAAAAGTAGCTTACACCATGTATATGTAATATGATCATATCCTATCAAATATCATATACATGTATACAATATGAGATAGAGATGTTATTAGGCACATTTTTAAGAGTGTATATGGCTCAACATTATATGATTCATACAATGATAGCACCTGTAAATATAGTAATCCATGTAATATATGCTCCTGGTTTATCAAGGCTATTGGATAGAGGCAAGTCCAACATCTTAGTCCATGTGAGATCTATATGTCCTACATAACACTCATGAATACTTGTGAAATACATGTGTGATATAAAAATAGTATTGTATCTACTAATCATGAAATAAATAACATATGTCAATAATGTGAAGTGGATATCTAATCATACTTAGGTCCTAATTTTGGATTTTTGAAATATTTTGAATGTTTTTGTATTTTTTAAATATTTTAATTTTTTATGTTATTGGAATTTTATAACTTATAAAAATAGAAGATATTGATAACTAAGGATTAAAAATTAGAATAAAATAGAGATATAAACAATCTAAAACATGTGTCAAAGTGAAATATTCACTCAAAATGATGGTATGACCATGTATAAACAAGATGTCCCCATTATATATGTGATTTTTTGGCTATAAGGCATGTGGTAAATAGAATAGTATATATAGGACTAATTGTATATCCTCATTTTATAAAATATATACTTGTCTAAGTATGTATCATGTATGAGAAATATAACACATGAAAAAAAATTACATGTAGAAGTATTGTTTTACATACTAGAACTAAGTGAAATATCTAAAAATTGGAAATATTAATTCTCTTTGTGCCCATATTTTTATTTTTATGTGATAATTTGCATAAGACATGACCAAAAAACTAAGATCAGTAATGGAAGTAATTATTATCCCTTATTGGTTGATATTTTCCTTGTCAACTTATGTAAATTTATTAGTGCATAATGTGAAAATAGATAGGTAAATAGAATAATATGGCAAAATAGATCACTATTTTAGATTGTTCAGATTTAGAAAATGAAAAATAAGAATGAATATGCCAAAAAATTATTAATATTAAAGGGATTATATTAATGGATCAAATCATTCTCAAGTGAAATAAGTAGAATAATAACATGATCAAATAATCAAGAAGTTGTGTACAATCATATTTTTTATTTTAAAATTATTTGAATGTTTTTTTTTTTAAAAATGAATATTTTAAAATTCAATAAGGTAACCAATGATCCCATAAATATAAGATACATAATATTCTATAATAATTAACATATTTATCACATTTTTTTAATGAGCTATTCTATGTGTATGACGCAAAATCATAAAATGCATCATGTATTGTAATGAAATCATCTAGATTACTACTCGTGAAATCCTATGTAGGATGAATAGCTTTAGGAGATGTAGAATGATGTGAAATTTGATTATGAATATTAGGATATTATTCCTTTTTAGGAAATTTATGATCTATATATATCACCAACTTATATGATGTTGTATGTAATGGTGTTTATTGGGAACTAAACATCTTTTTTTGATAAGCTTACTTTTGCATTGGTTACTCTTAATATCTTTTCACATTTTTAAAAATTGGTTGAGTATAATTTTTTTCTTAGGTGAAATGACTATAAATGTTCTCTGATCTTAAATAGATGTACCAATAAACTATGGTGGTGTATGGGGAGGAGGAAGCACCATATGATGTATAGGGCACTCATAGCTAATTCCTAAAACTATAATAACTTGATTTAAATGAATGTACTTTAAGTGTCTATGTACCATATAAGGTAAAACAAATAGATTTCATAACCAAGGAAATCTTAATATCATGTAAAATACCCAATTTTGTGTTAGAATGATAAAATGAGTAGATATTATAGTAGGACTAACTTGACAAGGTAACACAATGTGTCCCAAAGTGGTTTGTTATTTCCCATTAAATGTATTGACAATTTTTAAAGTTTATTATACATCATGCTATGTGTAACCCAATGAATGGAGTAATGTCATTATACATGAATTATCACTTGATCCATTATTAACTAGCACACTATGAATGGGTTACTGATCAATATAAGGTCATATACATAAATAATGCAAATCAAAACAATCATCTACTATCTCATTATTATCAAAAGTAATCATAGGATATAGTTGAGTAGTTTAAAAAATTGTATAGATAATTCCATCTAATGGACGATCATATAACTTAGGATGTGGATAATAATTTTTAATTATGATGCAATGTTAAATTATCATTTTTTATATTATGGTTTAGAAATGGTTCACTTAAAATATTCAAATTAGCATTTTCATTATATTGCAGCTTAGTCTCACATTGTTGTTGATAAGATGTTGAATAATGTGATTGATCTTGAAACATATGTTAGTAGAATGACCATTGCATCTATGGTAATCATAATATGTATTGTTATTGAAATATTTTCCTTGGGGTTTACTCATGTCAACTTAAAATGATGGAGGTAAAGTAATAATATTGTACTCAAGTAACTTTTTAGTAATATATGAATAATTTTTTGTAATCTAAAAAATTTCGTTCTTGGTTGATATGATAAAAAAAATTGTTAGAAAGTTGAGAAATAACATTAACTATGATATTTTCATCAAATTTGATATATGTTAGCATATCTTTGTAATATGGTTTGTTTTAAAACTTCATTATGGGAGTTAAATTATATTTAGGTGCATACTTGATCTTGTTCAAAGCAAGAAGCTTGACATTTATTTCTCTTATTGTATGACAAAATTCCTCAAAGGATTTGAATTTTTTGAAAATAATTGACTTATGCAAAGGTGCAAGAAAAATTTATTTAAACATATATTACAATTTATTATTTTCCAATGTGTTAGTCATTTTGGAAAGCATGGTATTATAGTAAACTATGTAAGTATTGATAAGATCATTAGTTCCTTGCTTGAGCTTAGCAATTTATGCATAAGAAATAAATTCATCAATGTTTATAAAAATTGCTTGAGAAACTAATATACTAGTGGATTGAATTATTTCAATGATTGAATAAGTAAATCATAAAACAAATGCAAGGCCTAATATTTTAAACTTCTTGGAAACAACTTAGTTATTTGTCATTGAAAGCATAATCCAAACATGCCTCATGAAAATATCTAAGAGGTTTTTTTTTTAATCTCCTTTACCTTCATATAATGAAAATTAGGAGCTAAAAATCTTAAAAGTAAATGATATAATGAAATATAAAGTGTTAATGGATTATGAATCCAATGATTAGTTAGCCTTTGGTAGACATTGATCTAACTACAACACCTTAACATGCAAAGTGTAATTGTTTTCATTAGAGATTTTGTAGTATGAAAGGTATGTGTATTTATCGATAGTCATTTAGTTAGGAATAGACATAGAGATATGTTAAAAACCTTGGGTTACCCCCAAATACAAAGGTGTAGATGTTGGATTATTGATAGTAGAAGTAGTAACACATGTGGTAGGGTTAAGAATAGGTTTCTCAAAAGAATCATTTGGTTCTTTAGATGTGATAGCATTATCATGTTTATTTTGTTATTTTCAGGCTAAAAATAGATAAGAGTACATTTCATCAATATGAGTATCAAGTTATTCACCAAATTCTTTTGCATCAATAGTTTCAAATCTACTATTTTTGACTGAACCATATTTTTGGGTCTTGTCACATTCTATGGTCATAATAATTCCATTAGGATGGTGTAAAGTAAGCCTTGTAGGATCTTGATGTCTACTTTTTATTTTTCATTTGTCATATTTGAATTTTTTTTAAAATGCATTAATAATGTTTTATTTTTTCATGCAATTTGATTAATTGTATCACATGAGCATTAATTATATTCCTTATTATGGAAATATAACATGTAATTAAAACTCATGAAGCTTGAAAAAAAATGTACTCATTTAATATAGTCATATTTTTTTCAATAATAACATAAAATTTAAATATTACATAAATAAAAATAATTGTGTATGGAGGTTAGTAAATTCCCCTAAAATCCAAGGACAAAATGAATTGTTTTTAGTGAAGATATCAGATCCAAGATCAAAACAAAGTGATTTATGTGTCAAAATTAGATCCAAAGCTAGAATCAAGCTATTTTAGTGCTAGATTTAGATCCAAGATCACAATAAAAAAAATTTAGTGTCAAATATTTGAGAATTTATCTAAACACCAGGACAAATTTTTTGAAGTAATGCTCAATTAAATAGAAGATTCACCAATATGTTTTATCACAATTTTTAATTAATGTGTTGATTAACCCTTATTATAATAAATTAAATGGAATAAAATAATGATTTTTTAAAAAAACTTTTAATGAGTAGAAGAAAATAAAAACACTGGTTTTGACAAAGTGTAGTCAAAGAAAGAAGACTAACTATGAACAAAATAGAAAAAATTGTTGTCTACTATTTGAGATTTGACTATGTGAAACTAACATATGTTTATAATTTTTAAACAAGAAATGATCTTGTAAGTGCACATGGCCTAAGAATGAAAATTTTGAAGGACATAATCATATAACTTTAGATAGGACTAACTTTCCCTCTATTTAAAATCAAAAAGCTTAGTTCAGAATCATTTGTGATAGATTAAATCATGCATGTTTGCATAGATTGACCTTTGGATGCATGAAAAATATTTGAAAATAACTTATCCAAATTTAAAACCCTAATGGGGATTGAAATTATTGAAAACCTATAAATAGGAAAAGTGGGAGTTTAATTGGCTATGATGACCCTAATCACCCTCATGATGGTTGAACATTTCCTACGTATCCAATAGTTTAAATATGGAATCCAAACCCATGTAGTGCTCCCACTTAGAGTGATTTTAAAAATTTACACCTTTGACTATGTGAATGCATCTAAATATGACTAGAACAATTTATCATTATTTTATTTGGATTTGATAAAAATAGGATTTGAACTTGGCTTAGGACTACTTCAAGTAATTAAAATTAGAATCAAGTAGAAAAGGGAAGTTTTACCCAATGTGTAGTAGTGTAAGTGTTCCTCTATATTAAAATTACCAAGTGGTATAATAGGTGACTTGAGTGTGTCTTTATATAAATCCAAAATGGTAAGAACTCACTTTACCCATCCTAAAAACATTGACCAAACTATAAGGGAGGGTTTAAATTTGAAAAAGTATAGTTAAAAAAACTACAAATAAAAACATCCTATAAGGGATAGAAATGTTTGACATGATTGTCCCCTACTAGACATTTTTGTCTTTAAGGTAAATGTGTGAACTTTGGACCCAAGAATGTTTTTACAAATGTGTAGAGGTGTTTTTATAAGTCAGAACATTTTTTTAGGTGTCAAATAGAAATTTAAAAAATAAATAGGTCCATATAGGTGCTTAAGATAAAGATGGTGAAATAGGTCCATATTAAATGTTCAAGTCAATTAAATTAAAATATGTCCAAAACTAACATTTTTAAGTATTTATGACCAAATTTGAATGACTACAAAATTTATTTAATAAAATTCTCATTGGCTCTTCATTTAAGTTGAGAAATTTGTGCAAATGCAACTTTTTATGTTAATATTTATTAAAAAAGAGTTGGTAAATTATCAGCTAATGGAATGAAAAAATACATAAATCCACCTAGAAAAGCATTAAACCAATAAAAATCATAATATTTTAAACTTATATGAAATATCTTAGTCAATTATTTATTATTGAGTAAAAAATATATACATTATAAAATCTAGGCAAGAGTCAAAAAATTATTTGATATGGAGGGAAGGGTATCCTTGTCCATTTAATAATTCAAATTTTGGGGGAAAATATCATATTATAAAACTATAGGAAATCACATAAAAATACAAGGGGTTAAGTAAAATATTAAAGGAAGTTACCTTATTACTTGCTTTTTGAGACTTAACAAAATAATTTAACTTTTTTTGTACATTACACAAAGATTTCATCATAGTGACCACTTCATGGTTATAATATTTTAATATAGAAACATTTTGAAAATAAAAAGATAATAAGCATTGTAAACAATCAATGATATTTTAAAATCATGTTGAGAAGGTTGAAGAGTCTGAGAAGCAACCATGATGCGCTGATACTCGATACCAATCTATTTATCCAGGGATAGTGAGATTGGAATCTACCTTCTTAACATCCCAATCCAATCATTGCCTCCAAATACTTTTACAAGCCTGATAGGATGATCAAATACTATGACTATAAAATTCCAAGCATCAATTTCCAAGTGGTTAAAAAAAGAACTAAAATATCAGTAACAACACTAGGGAATCCAAGGACAAAATCAGAAACATCCTTCCCAAGGTCCCGCCTCTCCAGTTTACAAATCAAAAGGTGCGGCTGAGTATACCTCATAAAATTGAATAAATAGCAGGCATGGAGGACCAACCAAAAGTATATTCTTGACCTCAATGTTGCAACTAACACTTGATCCTAAAGTTTCCCAAAGTAGCAAAATTTCATTTAATCCAAAGTACCCATAAGCAAAAGAGTAACTATTTTTTTTTAAAGATGGATTTTGACAATTAGGCCAAGACCCAATTAGATTTGATAGAAATTTATAGTATCCAGCTAGGTTGTTTAGATCCCTAGTCCAAAACAAATAAAACCCAACAAACATTGCAAGAACCTAGTTCAAATCTGTAATAGAATGTCCAGCAAAAACTACAGATCGACTGCAAAGATGGAAAAATTCAAAATTCTTACTCAAGATTATTCTAGAATCCTTACCAAAATAGCCCTTTGGTGGGTCATGGCCATTCCACCAGAGTTATTTACATCTCTAAATCAACCCCCCATTTTATCAAATACACTTACACAATGCCATTGCTAATAAACCTTAAAATTTACAACTAAAATAGTTTCATTCGTTTCATGCTATCAAGGCAAAGGTGAGGCTCAAATGCCTTCAAACAAGTGTATACATTTAAATGGATTTTATGCCATACAAAATAGAAGGCCACATCATTTTACCAACTCAGATCTGCATTTCTAAATAGATATCACCTGTGTCATGACTAAAAGACCTTACAATGTCTATGCCTTTTCACACAAGTTCAACCTTCCTTAATCCAAATGTAGATTTTCCATGGTTGATAATATCTATTCCTCACTGGGATCACCTCATTCCATGACCTACATAGGCCATACCAAATCCACCCCTTTCCAGGATCCCCCACAATCTCTAATATGGGCTAAATCCACTTTTCTTAGTTATACCCCTATTCACAAATAGACATACACATATATGTCCTCATGGCCCTGCAAACATATATCTACTCATGGCTTGAATTTAGTCTACTACTCTTATGGCCGAGAGCCATACATAGATGGCATAAACCTTCTATCCATTGAGGTCACCGATTTTCATCCTTTATGACTGAAGGCCATACCAATAGTGAAGAAGCCTCTCTATAGAACTGTGTCATCCCATTGAATATATTGTGTAGTTTGGCAAGCTTCTCCAATGGTTTCAAATCTATTATTCAAATCTGCTAAACTTGACTAGGATATACATAGGCTGTTTGCTGTCTATGTCCATGTGGATTCCATGTAGCGATGGAATAATAACTACTCCATACGCCACTGGTCTATGGTCTTTTGCAATTGGTAGGTGTACTTTCTTTTTTCCATGACTTCATAATCTCTGACAATGTAAATCTTCAACTATGCTTAGAAAAATCTTCCTAGAAATTTTCAATAGCTACAACAACCTCCTAAAGTGACTTAACAGCATCCTTCAACTAAAGAATCCTTCCTCTAACAATTAATACACACTAATTATGTTTTGACTTGCCTTATTCCATATGGTGATAAGGTGTCACACTTATTTTGCCCAAAATATCATTTTTAACTCTTTACAACAATATTAACCTTCTCTAACACAAATTACAATTTGAAAGTTTGAATTACAACTTCTTGTAGGAAAACTCATTCAATATACTTGAGATAAAATGAAATATATTATGCACCCGTAGATGCTCCTGCATTAGACTACCATGCTTGAAACTTGTCATGAGCCCTTGCTCATGTATGCTTATTTGCTCTTTTTGCTACAATTAAATGCCATCCATTATTCTCTGCCTCAACTGTTTCTTCATATTGATGCACATGTTCCATAGCACCATGTTTGATTCTTTTCTTATACTTCTTGTTCATTCCTGCACATGATGCAAAGTCATTTTCAAAATCATTAGTTTTCTCAAACCAATCTTTCTTCTTTCTTTTTTTTCTCTTTTTCTTCTTTTATTTTCTTCTTCTCATCTCTTTCTCAGCTACAATCTTCAATGTCCATGTTTCATCTTCATATGTGTCTCCAAAGTTTTCTTTGCCTTCTTGGTTCATCAGTGCATCCATTGAGTTATGGTTATCATTTACTTCAACAACTTCCATACCTGCATTCAAAACATCAAAAGTAACCTTAGTAGAAAAAACTTGAGGCCATGAGGCCCCTTGATTGTCTTCATGCTGTTCTTCTTTGTCCAAATCTTCCCTCACCATCTTTCTTTGTTCTTGCCTCAATTCATTTTCCATCTGATCAATGGTGCCACCATGTTGATATGTGCCTCTACACAACTCTTTTGGAAGATTCAACAACTCTTCTATCCTCTTCAACTCTTCACTCAACACAAGCTCATCTAAATCTTCATGTCCTATATCAAACTTAGGACCCAATTGTCTTTCATCCTCTATAAATACATTCATCCACTTTATGGTTTCTTCATACAAATCAGCTTCTTCTTCATCATCATCAATATACTTATCAAAAACAATAGGAACACTATTACCTTGTGTCTCCTTGTTCTTTTCAAACATGTGAACTGATTTCACATCTCCACTTTCATCATCCATCCTCTTGGAACTCTCTCCTTGATGTACATTAGTTTTCTTAGACATTTTCCATTCCTCATTTCTCATGAAAAGATCATTAAAGGATTCAAACACATCATTATCCCATTCATTGCAAGCAATTGACTTACCTTTCATCTTTGTATCCTCATGCTCTACCTCATTATTCTTTGAGAATTTTTCTTTCTCACCTTCATTCTCTTGGTTGCTTGAATCACCTTCAATCCTCTTCCATTGACTTCTTGGTGTTGTTGCCTCAACACTCACATATTCTTCACTTTTTGCCTTCTTAGGAACCCACATTTGATTCTTTCTCTTATCAATTGACTTCACAAGCCATTTAGGCATCTTGTAACCCTGCTCTTGTGACAATACTAAAAAACCAACTTTGTTTGTCCTTTTATTTTCTTGCACACCTACATTCATATTTGGAATATGAGAAAAATCAATCTTATAAGGTAAACATGCCTGCTTGCTTACTTGTTGCCTACTTGTGTGCTTCACCATCCACTTAGGCATTATGTAGCCATGATTGACTACTTTGTGTGAGGACTTCATTTTCCTCTTGCCTCTTATAACATGTGTATTAACATATTCATGCCCAAAATAACAATCAAAATTAGGTCTTAACACTTCATTTACCTCTTTGATAGCTTGATCTATGGAGCAATATTTCTCTTCCTTTGTGCTTTGCTCTTCTCTTGCCTCTTCTTGGATTTCAATGGCATTATGGAAGTCATCCTCATCTTCTATCTCTTCTCTTACTTGTAGGGTTTCCTCAACACCTCCCTCATGCATTAACCAATGCATCTCTTCTTCTTTATCAACAACAGCAAACTCACTTCTCTTTCTTACACCAATCTCTTCATTCTTCAAGGCCTTTCTCTTGACCTTCATAAGGCTGCTCATACCTACAATTACCCATGCAAATACAACATTAGATATAAAAATAGGAGACCATAAGGTACCTATGAGTGTTCTCTTCACCAACACTCTTATCTTTTCAAGTGCTCATCCTGGCACTTCATCTTTTCTTTCTTCTCTTCTCTTGTTCTCCACAATCAGAACACTTTTCACAATCTCTTCCTCTTTTTGTTTCTCTCTTGGCAACCTTCTTATCTTCTTCAAGCCTCTATGGGCTTCTCTCTTCTTGGAAATATCCTTTTGCCTTAATCTCCTCTTCATTAGGAGATCAATTGGCCATTTTAACCTTTTCTTTATTGGCCATACCCACACTTTCTCATTTGATTACATCCCAGACTCAAACATGCTTTTAATCTTAGCTAAATCTTTCCACAAACTAGAAATCTCTTTATCAAATTCAACATTAGTCATACCTTTCTTCTTTTGGATGCTTGCTTTCTTCTTGGTGCCCTCATGTACCTTGTTGCTCTACTCTTTTCTCAGCAATATTTCCATTTTTGAGATCTTCACTCAAGTCTTTTCCACCTTGGCCTCTTGATACCTTTAGGTCCACTTGTCTCACCCAAGCCTTTCTCCTTGACTGGTCTTTTGACAATCTCCTTGATCTCACCTAGGCCTTTTGCATCCTAGTCTTTTGATCCTACTTAATGGTTTTATTGAGCTTCACACTAAATCAATGGTATGAAATATGACACTACTTCAACCAAATATCAATAATTTCACAATTCCAAGCTTACCTTGCTTTGGATCTTCCTCTTGAGCATTCAATATGCTCTTCTTCTGGAGCTTCTCTTGGCTCTTCACTAAGCTTTCCTTGGCTTCTTCTCCTCTTAAGCCTCAATGGATTGACTACCTTAAACCTGCAACTTCTTCACTGCAACAACAATTACTCTTTAAAGAGATTGAAAACAACTTGTCAATAACTTCTTATTACCTTCTTCACTTGCTTCAGTCACTGCAATTTTATCTCTACAAAAACTAATTAGAAGAGTACAAAATTTTCCTTTTTCTAGGAGCTTACTAGCTCTAATACCAAAAATGATGCGATGATACTCGATACCAATCTATTTATCTAGGGATAGTGAGATTGGAATCTACCTTCATAACATCCCAATACAATCGCTACCTCCAAACGCTTTTACAAGCCCGATAGGATGATCAAATACTACAACTGCAAAATGCCAAGCATCAATTTCTAAGTGGTTAAAAAAAAGAACTAAAATACCAGTAGCAGCACTAGGGAGTCCAAGGACAAAATCAAAAACATCCTTCCCAAGGTCCCGCCTCTCCAGTTTATAGATCAAAAGGTGCAGCTCAGCATACCTCATAAAATTGAATAAATAGCAGGCATGGGGGATCAACCAAAAGTATATTCCTAACCTCAATGTTGCAACTAACACTTGATCCTAAAGTTTCCCAAAGCAGCAGAATTTCATTCAATCCAAAGTACCCATAAGCAAAAGAGTAACTATTTTTTTTTAAAGATGGATTTTGACAATTAGGCTAGGACCCAGTTTGATTTGATAGAAATTTACAATATCCAGCTAGGTTGTTTAGATCCCTAGTCCAAAACAAATAAAACCCAACAAACATTGCAAGAACCTAGTTCAAATCTACAATAGAATGTCTAGTAAAAACTACAGATTGGCTACAAAGATAGAAAAAATCAAAATTCTTACCCAGGATTATTCTAGAATCCTTGCCAAAATAACCCTTTCGTGGGTCATGGCCATTCCACCAGAGTTATTTATGTCTCTAAATCAACCCCCCATTTTATCAAAGCCACTTACACAATGCCATTGCTAATAAACCTTAAAATTTACAACTAAAATAGTTTCATTCGTTTCCTACTATCAGGCACAGGTGAGGCTCAAATGCCTTCAAACAAGTGTATACATTTCAATGGCTTTTATGCCATACAAAATAGAAGGCCACATTATTTTACCAACTCGAATCTACATTTTTGAATAGATATCACCTATGTCATGACCAAAAGACCTTACAATGTCTACACCTTTTCACACAAGTTCAACCTTCCTTAATCCAAATGTAGATTTTCCTTGGTTGATAATATCTATTCTTCACTGGGATCACCTCATTCCATGACCTACATAGGCCATACCAAATTTGCCCCTTTCCAGGATCCCCCACAATCTCTAATCTAGCCTAAATCCACTTTTCTTAGTTATACCCCTATTCACAAATAGACATATATATATGTCCTCATGGCCCTGTAAACATATATCTACTCATGGCTTGAATTTAGTCTACCACTCTTATGGCCGAGAGCCATACATAGATGGCATAAACCTTCTCTCCATTGAGGTCACTGATTTTCATCCTTTGTGATCGAAGGCCATACCAATAGTGAAGAATCCTCTCTATAGAAGTGTGTCATCCCATTGAATATATTGCCTAGTTTGGCAAGCTTCTCTAATGGTTTCAAATCCATTATTCAAATCTGCTAAACTCGACTGGGATATACATAGGCTATTTGATGTCTATGTCCATGTGGATTCCATGTAGTGGTGGAATAATAACTACTTCATATGCCACTGGTCTATGGTCTTTTGCAAATGGTAGGTGTACTTTCTTTTGTCCATGAATTCATAAGCTCTGACAATGGAAATATTCAACTATGCTTAGAAAAATCTTCCTGGAAATTTTCAACAGCTGCAACAACCTCCTAAAGTGACTTAACAGCATCCTTCAACTGAAGAATCCTTCCTCTAACAACTAATACACACTAATTATGTTTTGACTCACCTTATTCCATATGGTGATAAGGTGTCATGCTTATTTTTCCCAAAATATCATTTTTAACTCTTTACAATAATATTAACCTTCTCTAACACAAAATACAATTTAAAAGTTTGAATTACAACTTTTTGTAGGAAAACTCATTCAATATACTTGAGATAAAATGAAATATATTATGCACCCGTAGATGCTCCTACATCAAACCATGAATGATTTGGAATATCTTTAGAAGAAACCAAAGCATTTTGATACGTAAGAAAAAAATGAAGAGTGAAAGCAATAGAAAAATGATGAGGAATGGTTTCAAAAAAAATTGGTAAATGACCACATTATGATGTAAATAAGGTGATTCTTTAAGATCTTGATCTATATGTTTTACATTTAAATATCAATTATTCACTCTATAATGTATATCTTGTATTTTTGTTTCATTGCTTATCCTTTTGAGCTCATGTTTCATGTTGGACATTTTTCAACACAACATTTTCCATTTGCTTAGGATTATATGTAATGTTTTTCCTAAGAAATACAAGTCTTTATTTCTTATCCATTTCATCATGGTGATCACTATAATAAGCATTATCAATTTTAGATTAATTCATAGCATTATCATTCATATATATTTCAACATCATTTTCAAGAAAACATAGAACAATAAGAGGTATTATTTCTTTAAATAATTTGATAAGCATGCAAAACATATTTAAAGCAATAACAATCTGATAGTTAGGTGACCTTTGATTTTGTATGGTGATAGTTATAATTTAAAACCTAGTTATAATTGCTTCAAATAAGAGGTATTATGATAAGCATGTAAAACATATTTAAATCAATTATAACTAAAAATGAATGATTGTATCTAAAATAGATAACACATATGCAATAAAATCACTAAGATACCAAAATGATGGAATGTATCAATTAATCCATAGAATTGGATAATAATGAATATTTGTATATAAAGACAAAGTCAAGTACAACTCTTTCAAATTTTGTATTAATATGAATAGCCAAAATTATCCTCCCTTTGATACTGAGAGGTTGCATATATTTATAAGTTTGGTATGGGGAAGGCATCATTTCTTTAAGATTTTCCTAAAATTACAAGTTAAATATATATCTTTTGTTCAAAACCATGCAAAAATGCATGTACAATGATAATGCCTAAAATAAACTATCCTCCCAAAAGACAATATGCATGTAAAATAAATAGACTAGGAACTAAAGTTCCACCTTATTAATAACATGAAAATACATAATCATTTTATATCATAGTGTTGATGTGGCACTATTAATTAGATGAGTCAATGGAGTAACTATTTTTATAATTTAGGCAAGGACTAAGAGTTTTATGAAGCTGGGGACATTAACATCCAGTTGCATGTGTGAAAACAACCCAGAAGGTGCTTCCTTGGATTTTATCTCTTCACCTAGTGCATAAGCTACATAAAACTCTTTATATATAATTTTAAAATTGAGTAGTGAAGGCTTTAATAATCTGATAGGATTAGCCATCAACCTTTCTTATTCTACCTCTAAACTCATGAATTTAGCTACTAGAACTTCTACTCTTGTTACTTTGTCATTTGAAAAACTAACCAACTACAAGACTTCTTCATTGGTTTTATAAATGGTCCCCTCAACTTCTTACTTGAATTTATCTGTAGTTCCTAGAGAAGATTCTCAAAATTGGTCCTATTGACAAGTTACCATTTCTATGTAATTACCCTTTTAACTCTCATGTTCCATTAAATTTATAGTACCTCACTCTTATGACTATTACAAATTACTATCAACTTATTCATATATTTATGCCAATTTAAGGAAGTGTCCTTTTTTTAAATCACATAGTTTAAACACCAAGAAGCATCCATGTTGTTCATTAGATTCAACTAGTTGAAAGGATTAATCCTTGAGCATTGAACTAGAAAATTTAATCTTCTTTCTACATCCTTCATCTTATTCCAAACTGTAACAATATTTTCTATGTTGGCCTAATTTCCTTCCCTATAAACATTGATGTTGTATAAAATATTTTACATCTTAGTGGATGCACTCTGAACAATAGCAATAACTTCCTAAGGGGCTGATGTAATTTGAATTTTATACCATATTTTAAATTCTTCCTTAGTACTTTGATGCAATTATTTAATTTCTACCCCTGTTGAATCCATAAAAGTGTTAAAATACTTAATATATTTTGTAGGGTTATTGGGATTTATCTTGGGCTTATTTTCTAAAGAGAATAAGTTCTCTCTTTGTTCAAACTCCACTTCACCCTTTTTTTTCAAGTTTACCATCTTCCTCTTCCTCATTTTTTGAATACTCCCACTCTTGGGACTCTACTTATCAAACTGAGTGGATACTATGGGAAGCTTAGTTAAGACCAAATTATGGATTTCATCCCTAACATTATTCATCTCTCTCACCCATTGGGGAATAATAAGTTCTCTCATTTCAAATTATTGGGTAGGGTTTGAGGATGTAGAGGATGGAATGGTCTTTTGAATGGATATAATCAAAGTGGCTGACATGGAGGCACTTATTTGAATAGGATGTTGAGGAAGTTTCTAGCCAATTTTCTCCCATGCATATGTTTCTTTCATAGGGGTAAATTTAGAAAATAATCTTATAAGACTTGGGGTTACTTCCACACTCATTGTTATTATTGGCATGGTCAATGGATGGTTCATGGGGAGTTCTATTTGAGTCAATATTTTCTTGGGAACTAGAAGAATCCTAATACTTAAAACAAAAAGTGTGACCAAGTTCTCAAAATGCACTACCTTGGGAGTCTTTTTTAGTATAAGACAATAAATAATATTAGAATCAATAGTAGTGATAATAAAACAACCCTAGGAATAACTAATGGTAAACCCATAGATAGGATCTCTACATTAGAAACTAAAGAAACAATGGAAGATACTGCCTTATTAATTTTTTGACTTTACTATTGTGTGAGGTCAACTAAGTCTTCCTCCATTTCATGCTCATCCAAAATCAAGGATTTGGTTTTTTATAGCTTAGCCTCTTCATCATCTGGTTATGCAACACCCATTTCTTAGTATTCATCCTTGGAATAATAATCAACCAAATATATTATTATTTCAACTTCCCCTTCTTCAAGTTTCATTATAACCTCTACATCATTTTCCTCTTCACTAACTTCCTCTATAATGGGGGAAATAAGTGATGGTCTCTCTTCTAGTTTCATATCCTGGTATGGAGTAGGATAGTATATGTGTTTCCTTTGAAAGGTGTAGATGGGTGGATTGGAATACAGATGAGATGGTAAACAATTTATATGAATAATTATTGTAGGAATTATGATTGAAGTATATGAATTAGAAGGCAGAGGTATTGCCTGAAGATACTTATGATATTAAAGAGTCTAGAGTAATTGAAATTAAAAGTAAATATATTTGTAAGAATTCAATGAGACTTACTTGAGTAACTATAGTAAGGGGAGGCAAAGGAGTCATCAAAAAACTACTCTTCCTTTGTTCAGCTGAAGAAACTATTGACTTATCCCTTATATTAGTTGTGCCCAAAACCTTAACATGGGTAGTTATTGTTATAGAAAGGACTTGATGACTTGGAAGACCTCTCAAAAATTCCTTTCTAAGTTGAGGATTGGATTCTCTTTGACTACTAGATTCATCTAGTTGTCCTTTTATAGGCTCTATTAAAGGGAAGGGATGCTGATCCTATGGTTGAGAATCCTATGGTGAAGATGGAGGCCATTATTGACTCCATGCATTATGTGCCTCCTATTTTATTACCTCAAGGTTATACTAAAAGGATTGGGAATATATCATAGACATGGATTTATCTTTCATCTTTTTCCATATCTCTAAAACATTTGAGGCATTTAGGAAGATTTGATCATGATCATACCATTGGTGATCATGTGAGATGTGCACTTTCTTCTTTTCCCAAATAATCTTGAGATACCCACTTACTTTCCTCCTAGGGTCCCATTTCCTAAAAGGTGTAATATATAAATTATAATGTGTTATAGATTTACCATCTCAAAGAAAATATGGATCAATCATGTATTGATGTTTCCCAATGCTTAGAGGAGCCTTGAAATAGTAGGCCACATGCCTTTGACCTAATTCCTCATCAATGTTGTTAAAACTTGATATGTAATTTCTTGTTCTATTATAGTGTATGTAACATTATGTGGTATTAGTAGGGGAGTTATCCTTGTTCCTTCTACATAGATGATTGTTACATCTGGGTATAACCAATATTTTCCCATCTTTCTCAAGTTTCTTGTCATGTTTTTTGATAATTTAGGAATTGGGGTGCCTTGTATATGAGGATATACCTAATTACATATTCTTATAATTTCATTTCTATATATATGAATGAGCATTAAATAAAAGTCTTCTCTAAACTTGTTTTCTAAATATTCATATGAGGGTTTCCACTCCTAATCATAGGGCTTGTAAACTATGTCCATCACTTCATCTAGCAAGTAGGACATCATATAGAAGTTATTATTAGCGGGCCTCTAATTAGGGTGAAGCACCTATAATTTTAACCAAGCACTTATAATCTCCCCAAGAGACACTAATTGGTTAGATGCTAAGAGTATATATAAAAATAGAACCCATTCAACATGAATGTATGCAATATGAGGGAAAGTATATAATTTGTTCAAAATGGCAATGGTTATCACAATTCTAGGTCTGAATTTTATAATGTAATTGGAAGGGATATCCCCTTTGGGATTCATCCTCTAACCTTTTACAAGCCATTTTTTATCTTTCCATATACTATGTTGTGTTTAATCCAAACATTGGTTGAGAGTTAATTATAGGAAGTCTAAGGATAAGGAAGCCTAAGGTATTTCTCAAATATCCTACCCTAAATATAAGTGGATGCACTTTTGACTCTGCTAACATGTAGAATATCTTTGATAATGGTTCCATTAATAAATAAAACTTTCAAGAGGTCGATACATGACATTACCTCAAGTTTGGATACCAACTGGTGGAGTCTTTACTCTTTAATTAGTAGCAAAAAATCAATTTATTGATTGGCTTCTAGATGATTTGATCTTTGATAGAGTATGGATGGATAGATTTCACCTCTTCCTTAAGTGTTGAGTAATGTGTAAACTTGAAATTTAGGGTACTCTTATTTAATATCATATCCTTATACTCTATTATAATTATTTTTGTGTCCTAACTAGTTCATTGTGTGCTTGATAGCTAAATAAAACTAAGGCTTGTTTGGCATTGAGAAAGCTCAAAAATACACTCATTTGATTGAATGAGTAGTGGTAAAATAAATTCCCCTACTGTATATTTTGCATATATCATTCACTATCCTGAATAGTGAATGTATTTGTGTGCCTTCAATACAGATAATGAAATATTGATTTAATGCATGTTTCAATTTGAATGTACCAATTAGATTTTGCAGGTGTACTTATTTGCAAAATGGTAATCATTCATTAATATTTTATGTCTAGTCATCATTTTTGAGATAGTTGTCAATTATTCATTGATTGGATTCTTTACGATGTTGTTGATCTTTTATTTTCATTTTTCAGCCATGCCTCTCTCGAATAATGCCACTTGCCAAGTCTTTATTAACTCAACCTTTTATATATCTTCACTATGTTTTAAAATTCCCGTGGTTATGAGTTAACATGATCAATCCATGTGTCCTGATCTCAAAGCATGAGGGTTTAGACCATTATATTGGAATACATTTTAACCATTAATATTCCTTTGGTTGAAATTAACATGATCAAGACATGTGGAGTGATCTTGGGAACCTTTAAAACATAGAAAATTAGAACCATTATAATATATACCAAAGAATTACTTAATCCTCCCATATGTCTTATTTAATGATAAATTGCCAAGTGTTAATCACTCAAAACCCTAAATGCTTGAGAGAATTAACACATGGTAATATGGAACCTTTAACTTCTGTCAATAAATAGATGAAGTCTCTATGTTTTTGTTTTAGTGAGACTATGCCATGTTTTGAGTTTACAGAGCCTAGGAGCATGGAAGACTTAAACTTTTAATAACATGATGTCTTCTAAAGACTTAAAAACCTTGAAAACATCTAAAGCTCTGAGTGATGAGAGAGTGATGTGTGTCGAAACCCCATGGAATCCAAAATTATGGGATTGATTATAGAAAATTAATGATCTTCAACCTTTTATATTTTTTTCATTCAAAATAATTCAAATAGGATGTACAAAGATTAGTATTGTTAGCTCATAAATTAGAACATTAACCTTAAAATAAAATTCATGAAAACCAAGGTTAGAAATAACTTAAGATACTAGTTTAAGCTTTGATTTCTATAGTTTGAACTTATGTAATGTTGGATTATATGGGAATAACCCTATATGTAAAATGAACGACAACCAAGTCATAGATGTTTAAGCTCATATCTCCTTAAATAAATATTTTTCAATAATGGGTCCCTATTTTAAAATTTTAAAATGGGGTGTGTGTTAGGGAATAACAAATGGTGAATCACAATGGAAAATATTCCCAAATATTTTGAGAAGCTAAAATTTCAAAAATATATCATGATAAAACTTTATTTTCAATAAAGAAGAAATAAGGAAATTTAACTTTTGGAATAAATTCTTACTTCCTGATGCAACATACTAACCTTCCCATTCCTTAGATTAGTGTGTGATCTAGTGAAATTAATTTTTCTCAACTATGAATATTTTATCAAAGACCTAAATAAACACTGTTGGTTTCATTTTGAATTTTGAATTTACAAATAATGAAAAAATGAAGCATGATTATTACTCTATTATCAGCCAGGCATCCATAGCCTTAAAAGAGATACCTCTAGTTCCACCCAAAGCCTTCCTTTATTGCCAACCAAACGTTAATATTTCTAGTAGATTTTCCTTGATTAACCTATCCTCTATCAGTTTGCATGATTTATTTATTTATTTATTTTATTAGTAATCATAGATAGAGAAAGGTTGGGAACCACCTTTGGCTGGGTGTATGAATAATAAAATTATTCGTCAATATGTCCCTATTAGTGTATATTTGGTCTTATGTTTCATCTCCTACCTAAATTTTAGCATGAAATAGTGAAATATATATTTAGAAATGAAAACATTTTATAAAATTTGCATGAGTATATCAGAGCAAGTGCCAATAGCTGAGTAAGCCTATTCAATCTAAATAAAACAAATTTCAGTCACCATACATACCTCAACTCTAAAAAGTTTAGTACTATCAAAATTAATTTCAATGCACATTAATTGTGTTCCTTTTAGGTATCATCCCCTTTATTTTGGCACATCCTTTTGGGATTCAATTTAGTAAATTATTTGAGATAATTCTACAACTTAGAAAAGTAATATAGAAAGTATGAAACTAAGCTAGTAAAAGAAAAAAAAATAACCTAAAGGAAACCAAGTGTATAAAGTAGTAAATTTAATCAATATAATCTACCCCTACTTTAGATCTCCCTTTATAGTTCACTCTAATGTATATCTAATTGGGTTGACCATGAATTAATGATTCAAAATCTATCTATTGACTGGAAATGTGAGGCCTTTACCTTGTAGGTATTTCAATTAAAAGTCATTATTTCTAAGGATTTCAAATACCTAATATGGTCCAATCCACAAGGGAGTGAACTTGTCATGTTGTCATTTCTTCTCATGAACTTTATCCTAGAGGAGCACTAGGTCTAAAATCCTAAAATATTTTATTTTATATCTCTTGTCAAACTAACATCTAACAATATCTTGATGTTTGTTGAAGCTGTGTAGTATTGCAATTCTTGTGTCTTCTAACTAGACTATCTAAATTAATCTATATGTTATTATCTCATCTTCACCCATTTACTCTTACATGAATTTATAGATTGTTAGCTCAAGATTAATGGGGAAGATTAATTATTTTCCATATACCAGTAGAAAAGGTGAAGCCTTGAAAACTTGCTCGTGCCTATTTCTATCTACCCAAAGTGCATATTTCAATAAGATATGACATTCTCTTGGTTTATTCTATGTATACTTTTTTATGGAATCCATTAGGTTCTTATTGGTTGACTCAACTACTCCATTTCCATGTGGGTAATGGTTTGGAGAGAACTTGAGCATGATATAATTATTGTAGACCCATTCTATGAATTCAATAGATTGGAATGATAGACCATTATCATAGACCAATGAAATGGGTGTGTAAAATCTAGTGGCCATGTTTCCATCTAAGAAATTGATGATATTTATGGATCAAAAATTCTTAGTAGAAATAGCCTCTATATACCTAGTATAGTAATTAGTAGTTGTTAGGATAAACTTGTGTCCTATTGAAGAGTTTGGATTTATTAGCCTAACAAAATTTGGGCCCCATTGGTCAAAAGGCCATCTTTCTATAAATGGATGCAAAGGCATAGTAGCATTCACCTCTCTCTTCACAAATACTTGACACTTATGGGAGAATATAATATGGTTATACACATTCTTGAAGACTGTGGGACAATAATAGCCCATCCTCAAAATTTTATAAGTTGTAGTATTGCTAAAGGGATGCATGTTGCCAATCTTCTGATGTAGGTTATATAGGATGTCCTTAGCTTCCTCTTATGAAATGCATCTCAAGATGCCTTCATATTTATTTGTATAAAGGACCCCTTTCTTTATCATGTAATGAGTTAATTTTATCTTGAGGGCTCGATTTTGCTCTATGTTTAATTTTGGAGGACATCTCCTTATAAGTAGGTAGTGGATGATATGTGAGTACCATTCTCCACCTATTATGTGGGCCTCATTTATTTGTTTGATGTGGATGTGTGGGTTAGTTTGAGTCATTATATAAATGAGTCCCTATCCTCTTAACATTTTAGTTTATTTTATTGCAAGGTTAAACTCTTGAAGTTTGTTCATCCACTTTTCTCTTTTGTCCCACAGCTCGTTATGGTTGAGCATGAGTTTGACAATTAGGTTGGGGATAATGCCATATGTCTTATTTCACATAATATATTTTATAAATTTTTTTATGTCCTTGATCAAGGTATATATCTACTTATCAATTATAGATTACTTTAGTTTTACATCCTTTAGATTAGTGCTCATAAAGGCAATGGGATGTTCATTGTATTCCACTTTTTGTGTCAACACTGCAACAATAGTATGTTCTAAGGTATATGAATAAATATATAAATATTTATTAAAATATGGATTGATTATGACTAAGGCTTAATCAATTATTTTTTTGATTTCTTATAAATATATCTTGGCCTCTAATTTCCACTCAATCTTAGCATCATATTTCAACATGGCATTTAATGGTTTGACAATTTTTGCAAAAATAAAAATTAAATTTCTCACAAAGTTAATCTTGCCAAAAAAACAATTTATCTCTTTCTTTTTATTGGGTGGAGTTATCTTAGATATGTCTTGGACGTGATCTGGGTCAATGGAGATTCTATCTTTAGTGATAATGTGACCTAGTAATTTTCCTTTGGTAAGTCTAAAAATGCAATTTTTTGGGTTTAGAGAAACTCCACACATCCTACATTTGTCTATGACTCTTTGTAAATGATCTATGTTGTTGGCTCTATTCTTAAAAAATATTGTAAGATAATCTATGTAGAATGATGATGCACTTCCCCACCAGTCCCTAAAAAGTGAAATCCATCATTTTCTAGAAAATGGCCCATGCATTGATTAGGCCAAAAGGTATCATTTTATCCATAAAGGTTTCCCATTTGGTGATGAAAGTGATCTTCATCCTATCTTCTACTTCAACCAATACCTAGTTGTAGATTGAGAATCCATCGAAGAATGGCATCATCTTTGAACCACTCACCATTTGTATTACCTCATCCAAAGAAGGTATGGGATAATTTTCCTTTTACAAAGCTGTATTTATGTTATTGAAATAAATACATAACCTAATTTCTCAATTCTTTTTCCTGACTGGTACAAGGTTATATGTCCAAGTTGAGTGTCTAATTGGGAAAATAATTTTGGCATCCAGGAGATTCTATACTTTAGTCTCTATAAGAGGCTTTAGGATAAGGTTTACTGGTATTTTTCTTTGCCTAAATGACTTGTGTTATAAATTTAGAGGGATGGTGTGAGTAATGACCCTCTGGTCAAATATCTTCAAGTCATCATATGCCCACACAATGACATCCTTGCAATACGTTAGAGGATTTTTAATGACTGAATGGTAATTTAACCCTTAGCCTATAATTATAATTAATTAAATAATAAAAATATATTATTTATTACCATGAGGTGGAAAACCTCATGTAAATAAATAATCATATTATATTTATTTAATTATTTACTAAGTTTTTATTTAACTAGGGCATTAATCACTAAAGGTTTATTTGGGATATTAATTAATCAGGTTATTTTATTTATTCATGATGGTTAGACCCATTAGTTACAATAGTAACCTCCCTTCATATTTACCTATAAATAGGGTTTTAACCCTGTGGTGAATAACAACTTGATATCTTGACATTTGCAAGATATTTGGATTATCAAAAGGCTTGTGAAGACTTTGTTGAGAAGTGAGAAGTTAGAGTTGTATTGGGGTGAATTATTTCTCTATCTATAAAAAATCACTTGTTGGGTTTTTTTACCTCTTTGAGGTTTTTATAGGATAAATATCATGTCTCTCTCTGTTGAATTGATATGTATTATGCTTTTCAATTATTAACTCTAGATTTATCTTGTGCATTCATATTACTTGTATACATGAATTTATTCATGGTAGTAGATTCTGAGGGGTGTTTATACTTGAAAAAGTAAGTTCATTTATAATTTTAGAGATTTTTTTCTCTGAGGATGTTTTATGTCCCTAGAAGGAGAAAATTTTCTAAAAAATCAATCCTCAATCATTTCCTAATCTATAAAGGGCCTTTTAGCAATTTTTGGATCATTTATTGACATTAAAAGATCTAGATTGAGGAGTTTTTAAGTGGTTATTTATTTTTCATCTTCCGTGGGCACCAAAGTATAGCTTGAGCATCTAGAGGAAATTTAAAAATTGATTTTTGTGGCCTCAAACTATCCCCTGAAGGTCCCAAAGTCTAGTTTGGAAAATACAAGGTGTTTTGCAAATTCTCAGAGCCTGAGAAGTTTTGTATGGTCCTATTCAATTTTTTCTCTCTACTTGGAGCTCTATAATGCCATAGTATGCCTAATAAATTTAAAACATATTTTTTGAGCCAAAGATTAAATTTTGAGGATTTAGTTGGATTTATCTCATAAAAACTAGGTCTTCAAATTTTGTTGGTCTCTAGCAATGTATTCCACCTATTCCAAGATTCCCTATTTCACTTGGATTGCCATTTCTAGCCACAGGCATGATACACATAAGTAAAATATTTATATAGTTGATAAAAATTATTTAATAAATAAAGTTTTTTTTTAAATTCCAAAAATTTGCATGGAAATAAAAAAGGGGTCCCATGTTGGCTAAAGTTTTTTAAAAAAATATTAAACTAAAATTCCCCTAATTAATTTAAAAATTAAATGCACGTAAAACATTTTTATTATTATTAAATATAATATTTTGCATGTATATCTTTGAATTCATTCAAAGATGAGTTGGTGATTATAAATTTTGGTAGAAACTTGTAAAAGATAAGTCCAGTGTTCAAATATCACTAGCCTTTTTATTTTTATCTTCTTGTTGAATTTAGTCAAAATTAATTACAAATTAAATTAATTTTAATTTCATTTCTTGGTTTACATGACTTCCTTTTCACGTGAAAACCTCTGACCTATCGACTAGTCCTTCATTCGACATTTGATCTAGTCTAAACCTAGGCAAGTATAGTCATCCAGCCAATCAATCTTAAGGTTTTCGTATATTTTAGACACATTTATGTGGTCAATTTTTTGTTTTGAAACTCATTTTTATTGATTTTATACCTTTTTTATTAATTGTGCCTAGGTGGTCGTTGTGAGTGTGACTCTTTTAACACCTAGAATTGTGCTACTTTATTTCAACTTTTTTTTGGTTATCATCTAAATTGTATATCTAAATATAGTTACATTCTCAATTCACTTTATTTTTGGAAATAGTTAAAAAAAATCATTTAAAAATGTTAAATCATAAAATTGTTCTTATTTTTAGTGTATTTTATGACACTTGTGACACCTTTATCACAAATTTGTAAAAATTTATTACTTTATCAAGATTTAATTTGAAAAAATAGTGTGTATTTATTTTTTTAATTATCAATAAATTTAAAATTCACACTTAAAAGGTTGTTTCTTAATCATTTGGATAATGTCATGTTTAAAGGGAAGTCATAGCTTCACGTCATTTTTCCTTAGATAAATCTCAAATGCTTAATGGAAATAACTATAACATATAGAAAATTCATGTTAAATCTAAATTTATGGCCCATAAATTATGAAATATTATCATTGGGATTGAGAAAGCCCCATCTAGATGTCATGTGACCCCTAAGCTTACTAATGCATTTCAATAGAAATCATAGGAAGCTGTGTCCATTATCTTGCAGAGTGTTAAGGATGAATTCCTTCTCCACATTGGTAATCAAGAATGTCCTTGTGAAGCTTGCAATTTTTTTTAATTCATGCACAAGGGAACTCATCTCTAAAATATCATTAATCCTTAAATTGCTAACAACACCTATGAAGGGTGATGAAAAAATTATGAATTTTCTAGCTAAAACTAAGAACATTAAATCTAAGTTAGACGGTTGTAATTTTAATTTGATTTAAAATAAATTTCATTATTTTATCATTCAATTTAATATTCATGAAAAATTTAGAAATTTTATTTCAATTTTGAATTCTAAGTATCAAACTGAGCAAGATATCCCTAAGTTTACAACCTTATTTTCTCTCTTGATTCATGAAGAGCAAGTAATGACCAATTTTGATTCTAAAGAGAATGACATTCAAGATCTTCTCACCTTAGATAATATTTTTGGTAATAATAAAAACCAAAAATCTAACCCTAACTCTGGTAAAGACAAAAATGGGAACAAAAAAACTGGTAATAAGAATCATAAACATAAATTCAATGGAAATTGTAATTTGTGTGGTAAATTTGGTCATAGAAGGGAAACCTATTATACAAACAAGGATATAATTAACAATCAATCTTCTAAAAATAAAAAAGGGAAGAAAACTAGTCAAAATAAGTAAAAGAATCAAAACTTTAATTGAAACAATAATCAAGATCAGAATGTTATTGATTTATATGTTGTTTTATTTGCTTCAAATGAAAATGAGTGGATTTTATATAGTGGTGAATCGCACTATATGACATGCTTATCTAATATTTTGTATGATTCTAGAGATATCTTTAAAATAATTTATTTAGGAGATAATTAATTTTTATAAACAACTAAACATGGAAAAGCAAAAATTTCAAGTGTTTTTATTAATGATGTTTTCTATGTACCTAAGCTTAAAAAAAATTTGCTATCTTATTCTCAATTTACTAATTATAATTTCATTGTAACATTGATTAAATATATTTGATCCATTAGAAATCAATCTAGCTATTTTATTGTTGAAGGTGTTTAAAAGAATGGTTTATATATCTTTTCTCCTTCTTTTGCATGTTTATTTTCATCACATAATAAGAATGAATCTCAATTACGGCATGAAAGATTATGACATGTTAATTTTATAAGTTTACATGATATGTTTGTGAACAATCTTGTTGTTGGAATTCCTTTTATCCCTCTCATCGTGAAACTTATGAAGGTTGTTTACGTGATAAATAACATACTAACCTCTTTCACAATAATCATGATGTGAATTCCTCTCATCCTTTAGATTATATTCATAGTGATGTTGTAGGACCCCTTAAATTTATCTCTTAATGGTTATTTATATACTATTACATTTATTGATGATTATACTATAATGATCTGGTCTTATTTTCTTAAAAATAAATTTGATGTTTTGTCTAAGTTTAAATAATTTAAATCTTATGTTGAAAATACATCTAATTTTCTATTAAGAGATTAATAACTGATTATGTTGGATAATATGTAAGTAAATATTGTGATTCTTTTTACTTTAGTTTTGGTATTCAAAGGGAATTAATAACTCCCTATTCCCCTTATCAAAATGGTATTGTTGAAAGAAAAAGCTACATCATCATAGAAATGGCTAAGACTATGTTGCAATATGTAAAAGTTCCCAAGTTCTTATGAGCCAAAGCCATGAACACTATTTTTCATATTCTAAATAGAGTACCTACCAAAGACTTGCATCTTTATACCCCTTTAGAAATGTGGACTAATAATAAACCTAGTGTGGCTCACCTTAGGATTTTTGGCTTTCCTATTTCTATCTTTATCCCTAAAGTTAGAAGGAATAAGCTTGACCCCACTTCCTATTTTTGCATTTTTGTAGAATATAGAGGTAACAAAAAAGGTTTAAGAGTGTATGATCCATTTAAACATTAGATTATTAAGAATAAGAATTTTCTTGTTCTTGAAAAATATTTTTGTGAGCCCTTTATGGATCCTCTTCAGTGTTCTTTTATTGATGAACCTGACTATCATATTTCTCCTTGTGATGAAATGGATGCCCTTTAGGAAGTTGATCTAGTTATGGATAACTTAGAGTCTGAATAACCCCCTAAGTTATATGTTTAATTTCAAGTACCTAAATGGGTAGAATCTCTAATCTAATATTCTAATGTTGATAACCATAATAAATTAACTAGAAGTCAACATTGTTATCATACATTAATGACTATGTATGAATGTGAACCTTAATATTTTGAGGAAGCCATGCAATATGATAGATGAAATATTTTTATGTAAGCTAAATATAATGCTTTAATTAAAAATTAGACTTGGGATCTTGTCCTTCTTCTACCTAAAAGGCATATTGTCAGTACTATTAGAATTCTTATTAGACTTGGGATCTTGTCCCTCCTCTACCTAAAAGGCATATTGTAAGAAAAAATGAGTACTATTATACTTCTTATTACTTTTACAAACCAAAATAGTTGGGTTATATAACAAATGAATTTCAAGAATGCATTTCTAAATGGTGATTTAGAAGAAAAAATTTATATGACTCAACCTAAAGGTTTCATTGACCCTAATAAAAAACATTATGTATATAAGTTAAATATATCTTTGTATGGTTTAAAACAATCTCTTCAAGCTTGATATTCTAAAATTACTTTTTTTTTTCAAAGAATTAGGTTTTTCTAGCTACTATTTAGATAATGATATCTTTGTTAAAGTTGAATATGGTCATTTGATTCTAATTGTATTATATGTTGATGATTTATTGATTACTAGTAATATAACTAGTTTAATTCATAAATATAAAGATAAACTAGGTCAAATGTTTAAAATGACTGATTTAAGCATTCTACATCATTTTTTTAGAATGGATATATTTCAAGATAAAAATACAATTGTTATATCATAATCTTAGTATGCACATAATCTTCTTGTTAAGTTTAACATGCTTGATTATAAATCTACCACTACTCCTATTAAAGTTGGTATTAAACTTGATCCTAAACATGCATGTGAAAAAATTAACCCTACTTTGTATAGATAGCTTATTAGAAGTTTGATTTATCTAATCATTACTAGACTAGATATTTCATATGTTGTTAGTCTTGCTTCTATATTTATGCAAGATCCTTATTTAGATCATTGAAAATTAGCTAAACATATTCTTTATTATATCAAAGGAATATTTAATTATGGTTTATTTTATTCTTCCTTTGATAATGCTAAATATATTTTTATTGTGATGTTGACTAGGTTGGTGATACTTTAGATCTCAAATCTACTTCTAAATATGTGTTTAAGTTTGGTGCAGGTGATATCATTTGGAGTAGCAAGAAGCAACCAATTATCTCTCTCTATTATACAAAAGTAGAGTACAAAAGTGTTATAAAAGCTGCTAAAGAAGCCATGTGGCTATGAAAGTTGTTAGGAGAACTTCATTTAAATGTTTCTTAGAGTACCATCCTTCATTGTGATAACCAAAGTTGTATATATCTGGTGAAAATTCTAGTGCAATACCAAAGAATTAAACATATTGAAGTTTATGTGTATTTTATCTAAGAGAAAATCTTAAATGGTGATATTAATCTATAGTTTTATCCTATGAATGAACACGTGGAAGACATATTCATAAAACCACTTGGTTCTACAAAGTTTTTTTAGTTTTATGCAATGATGGGCCTCTTGGAGTTTCCATTAAGGGTGAGTGTGCATGATAATTCCACCTACTAACGGCCATTTGCTACCCCTTTTCCATACTTATCATTTGTAAAACATTGTAAAAACTTTATGTGAAATTTATTTGATTTAAGTAAACTTCATGTGGAAGTTTTAACATTTGTACCCTAATATATTAAAAGTATAATTTGTAATGGAGATCTTTATGTTATAAAAGGATCTAAATATGCTTGGTGTTTTTTTCATGAGAAACATTGAGATATAATTTCACAATCACTCTAACATAAACTTTTTTTTGAGTAATTTATGAATTATAATTCCTTTTATTTCAAAAGATGACTTTTGGGATGAAGTTTTTTAAATCCTTCAAATTTTTCACATAGTATAATTCCTTTATGATGACTATGGCATTCATTCTCACTTAACATTAAGGGGGAGTGTTAGAATATTTTTAATGACTAAGTGGTAATTTAACCCTTAGCCTATATTTATAACTAATTAAATAATAATACTAAGTTATTTATTAACATGAGGTAAAAACCTCATGTAAATAAATAACCATATTATATTTATTTAATTATATACTAAGTTTTTATTTAACCAAGACATTAATCATCAAAAGTTTATTCAAGTTATTAATTAACTAGGCTCTTTTATTTATTTAGGATGGTTGGACCCATTATTTACAATGATCACCTCCCTTAATATTTACCTATAAATAGGGTTTTAACCTTATGGTGAATAACAACTTGATATCTTGACATTTACAAGATATTTGGATTATCAAAAGGCTTGTGAAGACTTTACTAAGAAGAAGTGAGAATTTAGAGTTGTATTAGGGTAAATTATTTATCTATCAATGAAAAATCACTTGTTTGATTTTTTACCTCTTTGAAGTTTTCCCAAGATAAATATCATATCTCTCTATGTTGAATTGATCTATGATGTGATTTGCAATTATTATTCACTCTAGATCTATCATGTATATTCATATTACTTTATCACATGAATTTCTTCATAATACATATGTAACCTCTTCATCTTGTGCTTCTCATTTTCAATACAGCTTAAACCTACATTCACCCATTAGGAATCCTAGTCAGTGACTAAATTTTATTTGATGAAGTCAGTGATCTCTCCAATCTTGTACCTTAGAAGAGGGTTGTTCAGGCCTCCTCCAAATTTAGACAACATTGGGACATTTATAGGCCTATGGGTGTGCATATAAGTGGAATTAAACCTCTATGTTGAAAGGGCTAGCTCCTTGTATTAGTTGTTTATGTAATAAAACTATTGAACTAGTTTATATGAGTGAAAAGAGTCAAAAGTTTGCATAAATTAAAAGACTAGTCTAAGATGGTGATACACCAAGAATTAGTAGCCACATGTATGCCCTATACTTATGCACAATATATTAGAATATAGTTTATAACTCAACCTATAGAAGATTCAAACATAAGTATTTCAATGTAGAGACAAAATGAATGAGATCACACAAGGTAAATAACTAGAAAATACAATTTGTATAGTCTAGAAAAAATGTTACACATGTGCAAAAGCTCATATAACTAAAATTCACTCTACATGACCTGTTGGATCAACTGTTTACTCAAAAACATGAAGGATAGAGAATAGAAGGGTAAAACATCACTTGTTGTCTCTCTATGTCTCTTGCATGCCCAGGCAAATATTTAGAACTTAATAAGAAAACATACTTATGCTTCTTTACTCGAAGGCAAGAAAATGGCAAAGCATTCTAGTAGGGATTCATTGTACTATTTGTGTATGATAAAACAATATCCCAATGGTCTTATTTATAGCAAAAGAGGGAGAAAAGAGAGAGCTCTTGGGTGCCAAAATAGAAGGCTCCAAAATAGTTTGCAATCACCATCTTGGTGAAACTGATTCCAGTTGTTCTCTCATTCAATTAGAGTTTGTCCTTCTCTTTGATTCTCCCTCTTGAAATGACCAAGATCACTGAAAAATCAATGGTGAGATGACCCTCCATAAGAAATGGCTCAAATCATTGTTATGAACCTTAGATTCTTCTTGAAAACTCTCACATTTTGCACTATAGACCCATTCAGGTTTTCTAAGTGACTTTACTTCTAGTTGCTTCTGTGGGATCTTTGATTTATTCTACTTGTAAAAGTGATAAGAAAAGATCTTTTGAAAACCCACAAAGCATTGTCTCTTCCTTTTCAAGATTTTCAATTAGCTTTACTTGTAAAACTCATAAGTAAAGCTCTTTTAGAAACTTGATTTGTACTATCTTTGCTTAAGACCCTATTGAGTTCTCTAAATGGCTTTACTCCTTGCTTGAAGACTTTAGGCATGAATTTGAAATCTTGTGGCATGTCATCTTTAAATCCCAATAGCTACTTGGCTACCCTATATTTGACTTCCTATGCAACATAATCTTTGCACCCCAATGGCTAGTTGGCAACTCTAAATTTGATGTCCTATGGCACATCATATTTGAATCCTAATGAATAGTTTATTTTATTAACCTTGACATTGTATGGGAGTCATTAGGATCCATTGCGTAGGTTTATGTTTTGGGAAATTTTCTTGAAGTGATTCCTTTGGATAATTTGTTCGAAGAGATTTTTTTAGGGATTTTGCTTGAAATTCAATGGCTAGTTCTTTCGATAAATTCTCTTGAAGGACACTTGTGAAAGTGTCCTTCAAAAAAATTATGATGGATACCTAGGAAAGGCATAGGGTCCCTTCAAAAAATTTTGAAGGGCATTTCCAAAGGGAATGGTCCTTTAGAACTTTTCTAAAGGACATTTCCAAAGACAAAGTGCCCTTCAAAAAAGTCCAAAGGGTCACTTGGGAAGAAAAGTGCCCTTCAAAAATATTTTGAAGGGTTATTTGGAAGAAAAGTGTCCTTCAGAAAAATTTGAAGGGACAGTTGGGCTAAAAAGTGCCCTTCAAAACTTTTTTGAAGGGTCACTTGGAAGAAAAGTGCCCTTCAAAAAAGTCTAAAGAGACATTTGGGCTAAAAAGTGCCCTTCAAAACTTTTTTTAATGGTCACTTGGAAGAAAAGTGCCCTTCAAAAAATTTTGAAGGGACACTTTGGTGAGGGATAAGGCAAGAAAGGCCCTTTGAAAAAGTTTTGAAGGGCCACTTCTGAGAGGCAAGAATCAATACCATTTTGGGTTTTTTAATTGCTTTTGCTTATAAAAGTCATTAGACTTGCTCCTTAGAAAACCTAAAGTCATGCATCATTGAAAACCCACAAAGCATTAGAAGGAGTAACTTGGGTTCGTAAACTCGAATTACTTCTACTCATGAAAATTTTATAAGTCGAGTCATTCAAATAACCTAACTTGGTCTTAAAGAGTAACTCAAGGTTATGAGAGGCCAAGACTTGACTGTTATGGAAATTGACATACACTACAATGGAGCCAAAACACTTTAGCCTCCTTAATTTTTAATTGGACCTTTGAAATGAACTATTCTTGCAACTATTGTTTGGATCTCCATGAAAATGGTTGAAAAGATTATACTAAGGTGAAATTTGGTCAAAATTCTTGTGTAACCTTTTTTTGGACTATACAAGTTGTCTTTTCTAGTTATTTACCTTGCGTGATCTCATTCATTTGGTCTCTACATTGAAATACTTATGTTGGAATCTTCTATAGATTGAGTTACAAACTATATCTTACTATATTGTGCATAAGTATAGGGCATACATGTGGATACTAATTCTTGGTGTATTACCATCTTAGACTAGACTTATCATTTATGCAAAATTTTGACTCTTTTCACTCATACAAATTGGTTCAATAGTTTTATTACATAAAAATCTAATATAGGGAGTTATCCCCTTCAACCTAGAGGTTCATTTTCACTTATAGGCACACCAATAGGCCTAGAAATACGCCAACATTTCCTAAATCTGGAGGAGGCCTAAACAACCCTCTTCTAGGGTACAAGATTTAGAGACAATAGTTTTGGCACACTTGATAGGGCCCAAATTATTTCTAAGTCAAGGTAAATGTTGGTCTTGATAGACCTAAGTAGTATAAATACCCCTAACCCAACATTTGGTGACTCTAAAAGAGTGTGAATCCCTAGTTCTAAACCAAGTTTTATACATTATCCTACATGGTCCTCACAAGGTCCTTAAGATTTTTTGATGAAGCCCCTTTAGATAAATATTTTCCTAAATAACAACACCTTGAACCACTCCTATCCCTATTAAATCCTTGGCAAGGAGGTTTTAGGGAAGAAGCAAAAGAGGTTGAAGAAGTTTAATGAGAGGAGAAAGTTGAAGAAGAAGAAATAGAGGATCATAGGGGAAGAAGAGAAATGGGAGAAAGGTGAGAAATAGATAGACATCAACCTTTCCCTAATTTTAATACCCAAAACCCAATAAAGCTTCTTGTATATGACCCCATCCCTCCAAATACTACCAAAAATCTTCCTAGTTTTAATGCGAAGGGTCCTATTACCCCATCTAAACATATTAAAGACATCTCTAATTTTTGAAATTTTCATAATGTTATTAGGGCCAACATAGCCATTAAGCTACTTGATATGTCTTTAAAAGGAAAAGCATTTGACTAGTATAGAATTTTGGAAGGGGGTTGCATTACAAGTTGGGATGGTTTTGGAGACCTATTGGTGAGAAGATTTGAAAATAAGAGTGATCATACTTCCCTAATACATCAGTTGAATATAATAATAAGAGGTCTAAATGAATCCATAGAAGACTTAAATGAGATATTTCAAAGAACATGGTATAGACTACCACCAATCATGAGTCCCCCTCCTAGATTTGTGTCAACATACCTCAAAGGGATTGGTACCGATGTTTTTATTATGTTGCAGTCAATGGGAGGATTCACTCTTCCAAGTGCATATGAGATAGCAATTGAGGTTGAGAATAACTTGATTTAGGCTGGAAGACTCCCTCCAAAATTTTTCATGCCTTTGATGTCCCACATTTGGTTGAAGCTCCAAGCATGTCTTAGATTCCCAATGCCAATGTGAATCTAAGAGCCTTTCCCAAGAGGGTGTATAACATTATGGAAAAGGATGAAGAAATCATATCATTGAGAGCTCAGTTTAAGCAAGCTCAATATCAGGAAAGTGCTCCTCTTAATACATAATACTATCCTCAATAAAGATATAAATCTCCATCCCAATATAATTATCAAGGGAGAGGACCAAATCAATATGGTTACAGTAGGCGGCCCAATGCATATAATATAAATTCTATTCTTCTCATAAGGGTTGTTGTTCTAGTTCATACAAATCTAGTGCAAGGAGAAGATCATGTGGACCAATGGGGGTAGCCTCAAGGTTAGTTTACACATGATGATAGAGGAACCACCTATACTTTTACTACACAAGAAGAAGCTACTCCTTACATGATAGTATAAGAAGCATATCCTAGCCAAAGGGATAGTTATGGAGAAGGTAGTAGCCCAAGCGTGGGGATGATGAACTTTCAAGAAAAGGATGATTTTGTGCTGACTCAAGGCATTTCACTTATATCTAATAAAAGGTCTAAGAAGAGGGCCTTGGGAGAAGGCCAAGATCCACAAATAGTTCCAAGTGATGCCTCTCCAATCCCATAAAATGCTAATCAAAGTGTTTCACCTCCTATAAACCATTTTTCTAAACAAAATCAAAATGTAAATGCGGCTACGAATATTTCAACATAGTAGGCAATAGCTCCTTTATTACCATCAAAAATGTAAGAGAAAGTATATACTCCATATCTAAATATTGTGGACTCATTAAAGATCACTAAGACAAGCATATCCCTTTAGGAGGTTCTACATATACCTAGTCAAAAGGAGCTTTTGCAAGAGCAGTTAGTAAGCATGTAGGTGGCTCCTCAATCTTCAAGGCATCATAATGTGGCTCTCACAAATTCTCTAAATCATCTTTTGAAGCCTTCCACTAAATCTGAAAATCATCCACCCTTCTACCTCACACTCATTGGAGGAGATAAGTTGGTCCATAATTATATTATGGATAGTGGAGCATGCACTATTATTATGCCTAAAGTAGTGGCTAATAAGCTGGGTTTGAACTATAAGCCACATAGTAAAGGCATGTTGTATTTGGATGGAAATCTAACCAAGATGGTAGGATTGGTAAAAGGTATGAAAGTGTTTTTACATGGCTTCCCAAGCTTCCCTATCATGCAAGATATTGTGGTGGTGGACCTTTCAACACACATTGTTATATGCTTGTCTAGGGACTTTATAGCCAAGATAAGAGGATACCTTTCTAATGATTGGTCCTTTGTATCTTTCAAGATAAGTTATGGAACCAAGGTAACCATAAGGACTCAGCCCTAGCAAGGTTCCACATTGAGTCATACTTAGAGACAATGACAAATCAAAACTATCTAATCAGTAAGGAGGAAGAGGCAGTCCTAAATAGTGAAAAATATTCTCCTCTTGAAGGTATTTGCGAGCTCTATATTGATTAGTATAACATTGAAACACATGGCCTTGATCCTTACACTTTCATTGGGGAAATTTATTTGGGAGTTTATTGCATGCATGAGAAAAACATCCCAATTCCTTCACTCACCAATGAAGATCATGAGCTTGATGGCATGTGGGAAATGTTTTTTGATAGTTCAAGGAGAAAATTAGGTGCATGAGTTGGTGTCATGTTGGTTTCCCCATCAAAAAAAAATTACTACTCTTATTATAGGTTTCACTTCAGTTTCACTTACAATGTGGTAGAATATGAAGGTTTCATTCATGGTCTCCAATGGGAAAAAAAAAGAGGAATCAAGCTTTTGAAAGTCTATGGAGATAGTGAGTTGGTCATTCATCAAGTGATAAGTCAAGCTACAGACAAGAACCCTTTACTCAAGTCCTAAAATCATAGGGTATGGGATCTACTTGAGGATTTTAATGCCTTTAACATCTAGCCCATACCAAGAGACTTGAACAAGCATATTAATAGACTGGCTGTAATAGGAGCACATTTTGACTCAGATGCTAACATTAAACAAGAAAAATATCAAGATAATTATGAGACCTTCCATTTAAGATAATGAAGTGTCATGGAAAGTGTTTGAAAGTGATGAACACATTGTACACTTCTTGCAAAATGAGGTAGACTTCTCTTTAAGAAATCAAAAGAAGTTACATGATCATTATGAAGAGCATATTATATAATTGAAGACAAATAAAATACCAAAGGGGCTTATTACCTTAGAGAGCATATTCAATGAGGATGATCAAAATAAAAACCAAAGAATGAGCATGTCAACAAAATAAGAGAACTATGAGAGAGTTCTAATTTTCAAAGACAAAGTTTTTAAGATTGGTAAGGCCTATTCTCAACTAGAAAGGCAAGCTTTTATTGAATTATATGACATTGAAATCAAGGTAACTAGACTAGTAAGAGGAAGAGGTTTATGCAAGCACTTAGCATCTAACTTTCAAGAGCCAAAAGAATAATCCTTGGTGAATCAAGTTCAATACCAGCCAACTGATCAAATGCAAAATCAAAGTTGGACATAAGACATCATTAGTTCTCTTTAAAATGATGAGTGTCCCAATGGCTTGAACAAAACTCAAAGAAGGTATTTTAGGCTATAAGCTATTCCTAATTGTCTTATGGATGGCATTATCTTTAATAAGGATGTAAGAAATGTGTTGCTAAGATGCATTAACAATGACCAATTTGATATGCTGCTATAAAGGTTCCATAATGGTGCAGATGGTGGTCACTTATCTCTTAGAACAACATCTGTAAAAATAATGAGAGCTAGTTACTATTGGCCTAGTATTTTTAAAGACTATTATCATTGGGATAAGTTTTTTCCTCAATTTTCTTTATTTTTTGGAAAATAAAAGCTTTCTGCCCTTTCATTGAATCTTATCCAAGTGGACCAGCCTTTCATGTAATGGGCCTTAACTTCACTGAAATGATCAACCCTCCATCAAGTGTTTGACACAAATGGATATTGGCTACTATAGACTACTTCACAAGATGGGCAGAGATTGTTGCTTTGAAGGAAGCAAATGAAAATTCCATCTTGGAGTTCTATGATAGCATTATAAAAAGGTTTGGAGCTCCTCATGTCATCATCTCAGATAATTCACTTGCTTTCATAAGTGCTAAAACTTTTGATTGGGTAGCAAAGATTAGAATTAATTTGAGTACCTTATCCAACTACTACCCTTAAGGTAATGAATTAGCTGAGTTTACCAACAAGAACCTCATCAAGATCATCAAGAGGATGTTGGAAACCAATAAAATATCATGGAATAGCAAGCTAAAGACAACTTTATGTGTAGACAAAATCAATCCCAAGAAGTTAATTAGTAATTCTCCCTTTATAATTGTCTATGGGAGAGAATCTAGGCTATCCATATCATAAGATCTCTCTACCTTAGGACTTGCAAAAAAGATGGAATGACTTGAAAACACTCCTATAGAGGTTAGATTGATAGAAATAATTCATTTATAGGAGGAAATAGATGATGCACACAAAGCTTTGAAACAACATCAAGCCCTCATGAAGAAATCCTTTGACAAAAGGGAAAGGGCAAGAGTGTTCAAAGAAGGTGACTTGGTCTTGAAATGGGATGAAGATAGAGCAAAACCGAAAAAAAGTATAAAGTTTGATACCTTTTGGAGTGGTCTTTACATAATCATCAAGTACAATCAAAGAAACTCCTTTCACCTATCCAAAGTGGATGGAGAAGAGTTGCCTATTCTAATGAATGGAATCCATTTGAAGCCTTACTTTTGACCCTTACTAGCCATGTCTTGTATATACTTTATTTTGGTGTGTTTCCTTTATTGTGTTTATTTTCCCTATGTTCTTTGTAGCATAAGTGTGTTTTCCTTCCCTTTGTTTGGTGTGCATCTCTACCTTGTGTGCAGAATCAACCCAACTAGCATGTTTTTGAACCAAAGCTTGTTTAATTCTCTTTGAAGTTTTTATATGCATGACACTATTCCCAATGGAAGGATTTAAGCAACTGGTCTTTGACATAGTAGGCACGCATCCCCTCAAAATCACCAAGAATGTTGACCAAATTTCACCTCAATATAATTTGTTCATTCATTTTCATGGAGAACCAAATAGCAGTTGCAAGAATAAGTCATTTAAAAGGTCCAAAATTAAAAGTCAAGGAGGCTAAAGTGTTTTGGATCCATTTTAGTGTATGTCAAGTTTTCCACAAGTCAAGTCTTAACCTCTCATAAACCTAATTTACTCCCCAAGACCATGGCAGGTTCTCTGAATGACTTGACTTATAAAATTTTCATGAGTAGAAGTAATCCAAGTTTATGAACTTGAATTACTCCTTCCAATGCTTTGTGGCTTTTCAATGATGTATGACTTCAAGTTTTCTAAGGAGCAAGTCTTATGACTTTTATAACCAAAATCAATTAGAAAACCCAAAATGGTCTTGATTCTTGCCTCTCAGAAGTGGCCCTTTAGAACCTTTCTGAAGGGCCTTTCTTGCCTTGTCCCCCCCAAGTGTCCCTTCAAAAAAAATTGAAGGGAACCTTGTTTTCCCAAGTGTCCCTTCAGACTTTTTTGAAGGGAATTTTTCTTCCAAGTGGCCCTTTGAAAAATTTCTGAAGGGAACTTTTTAGCCCAAGTGTCCCTTAAGACTTTTTTGAAGGGCACTTTTCTTCCAAGTGACCCTTTGAAAAGGTTTTGAAAGGCACTTTTTAGCCTAAGTTTCCCTTCAGACTTTTCTAAAGGGCACTTTTCTTTCAAGTGACCCTTTATAAAATTTCTGAAGGGCACTTTTAAGCCCAAGTGTCCCTTGGAACTTTTCCAAAGGGCACTTTTCTTCCTAATGACCCTTCAAAAAAGTTTTGAAGGGCACTTTTTAGCCCAAGTGTCCCTTAAAAAATTTTAGAAGGGAAATTTTCTTCCAAGTGACCCTTCAAAAAAAATTTGAAGGGCACTTTTTAGCCCAAGTGTCCCTTCAAACTTTTTCAAAGGGCACTTTTCTTCCTAAGTGACCCTTCAGACTTTTTTGAAGGGTAATTTATCTTTGGAAATGCCCTTTAGAATTTTTCAAAGGGACCCTGTGCCTTCCCCAAGTATTATTTATAACTTTTTTGAATGACACTTTCCCAAGTGTCTTTTGGGAAAAGTTCTTGAAGGAACTAGCCATTGCCTTTTAGGCAATATCCCTGAAATAATTCCTTCAAACAAATTGTTTGAAGGAATTACTTTGGGAAAATTGCTTGAAACATAAACTCAACCTGATGGATCCCCATGATGTGCTACAAGACTTCAAGTTTAATACATCCAACTAGCCATTTGGATTCAAAGTGACATGTTATAAGACATCAAATTCAAGGTGGCCAACTAGCCATTGGGGTGCAAAGATGACGTGCCATAGGATGTCAAATTTAGGGTGATCAACTAGATATTAGGATTCAAATATGATGTGTTTTAGGACATCAAATTCATTCCTAAAGTCTTCACGCAAGGATTAAAACCATTTAGAGAACTTGACAGGGTATTAAGCAAAGATAGTGCAAATCTAGTTTCTTAAAGAGCTTTGCTTATGAATTTTATAAGTAAAAGCAATTGAAAAGCCTAAAAAAAAAGATACAATGATTTGTGGGTTTTCAAAATATCTTTGGTTATGAATTTTACAAGTAGAATAAATCAAAGAACCCGAAGAAGTAGAAGTAAAGTCACTTGGAAAACTTGAATGGGTCTATAGTGCAAACAATGGAAGCTCTCAAGAAGAATATAAGGTTTACAATAGTGATCTAATCCACTTATTATGGAGGGTGATCTCACCATTGATTTTGTGGTGATCCTAGTCATTTCAAAAGGGTGAATCAAAGAGAAGGACAAACTCCAACTGAATGAGATAATAGTTGGAATTAGTTTCACCAGGATGGAAACTACAAACCATTTTGGAGGCTTATATTTTGGCACCCAAGATCTCTCTCTTCTCTCCCTCTTTTTCTATAAATATGACCCTTGGGATCTTGTTTTATCATCCATAGATAGTACTGTGAAGCCCTACTGGAATGTTTTTGCCATTTTCTTGCCTTTGAGCAAAGAAGAATTAGTCTATTTTCTTTCTAAGTTCTAGACATTTGTCTAGGAATACAAGAGACACAAAGAGATAAAAAGTGATGTTTTACCCTTATATTCACTATCCTTCATGTTTTTGAGTAAAGATTTTATCCAATAGGTTATGTAGAGTGCATTCTAGTTGTACGAGATTTTGCACATGTGTAACCTTTTTTCTAGACTATACAGGTTGTCTTTTCTAGTTATTTACCTTATGTGATCTCATTCATTTTATCTCTACATTGAAATACTTATGTTTAAATATTCTATAGATTGAGTTGTAGGCTTTATTCTGTTATATTGTGCATAAGTATAGGACATACATATGGATACTAATTCTTGGTGTATCACCATCTTAGACTAGGATTTTCATTTATGTAAACTTCTTACTCTTTTCACTCATACAAACTAGTTCAACTATTTTATTGCACAAAAAGATAATACAAGGAGCTATCCCTTTCAACTTATAGGTTCATTTCCACTTTAGGGGCACCCATAGGCCTGGAAATGTCCCAATATTGCCCAAATCTAAAGGAGGCCTGAATAACCCTCTTTTAGTGTGCAAGATTTGGAGTCAACAATTAGACTCAATTGTTTTCATCTATTTTTGATGTTGGGCCTAAGGATCTAATTCAAAATCTCATTTCATGGAAACCATGCCCATGGGAATTTTATTTTATTTCAGTTACAAAACACCATATTCTTCCATATCTTTAGTCTACATAGGCTAGATATTTCCTTCATCTATTATTTGGGATTTAAAATCCCCTAAATGTTTTAGGAACTATATGATTTATTGATCATAATTGAATATATGTACATTGTACACATTATCTGGGATATAAGGGCATGGGACTAGTTCCACTATAAACTTTTGCATTTTTTATTCTTAGAGTGATGCTAGATTGGCTACAGAATCTACCAATGAATCAGTTGTCTAATTATTTTCTATTTGGATGGCCTTGATTTTGAATGCTATAAAATATTCAATCAAGTCCCAAGCTCAATGATTATACTTATTTAGGTATTCAAACTTACATTAGTATTTATTTTTGATATAGTTTACAACTAGTTCATAGTTATTGATACTAATAGTTGCTTGGCATTGTGTTTTAATGTGAAATACATCCCTAAGACCAAGGCTTCATAATCAACCTTATTATTGGTATAGGGGAACTAGAATATATAAGCATTTAGTTATTGTTTAACTTTTAGGTTTGTCATAGCCATGCCCATGCTAGAACCTTATTTTGAATGAGGCCCATCAAAGTGTAAAGCACATAGTTGAGAAAGACCTTCAAACTATTATTCATATAATTGGTCTTTGGTAGTGAAAGCATACACACCTGTGTGTTTTGATACAAATTCAATTTTCTCATTCTTCGTATTATGCTCAATAATTAAGTACTTCATTTTGGGCTTCCTGTTTACCTTGATTTGATTTGTTACTCCTTTCTAGGGCAGCCACATATCAAATAAATCCATGGCCATATACCCATTAAATGTCTTTGACTAGTCATAGCTTAGCATCAAGCCATATGCTTATAGAATGTCAACAACTAGGATGTCAATAATCTACTACACATGTGGCTTTAATGCCAGTTGTATGCATATGTTTTTTAATTCTCAGACACATGGGACTAAAGACATATCTAAATATATTACCACTCTTTATGAGTCAATCCTAACTTTTGGTAGATATTTATAGGCATCACATTAGATGGTGCCCTAGAGTTAGTCAATCAGTTATGCACATTCTTTCCAAACATTCAAATAGTTAATAGGAATTGTGATACCTCATGTTTATCTTTGTACATCATAATGTTTACATGAGTAGTCTTGGGTTTGTTAGAAGTACTCCTTGTCAAGGCCTTGAGTAGGAACTCTATTTTATCAGTGATTTGAGCCAGCTCATGAAGACTGATATTGGTTTTAATATTTTTCATGTCTTTAACAATCTTATATCTTCCCCTACTCTAATGTTCTAATCTATGTGATTGATCCTTCTCTTTAGGAGGAGGAGATTATCCCTCCTAGGTGAAGGTGGATTATCTCTCTTAGATGAGGGTATATTTTTATTGACATTAATATTTGAGGGAGTGTTAGCACTATTAATAAGAGGCATTGAATAAGTCATAGGTATTTGCTTCTTAGGATGTAGTTATTCCTAGATTTATGGTATTATTAGAAAGTATGAACCTCTTTGATGTTATCCTTAGGTTCATTATCATATTCCACTAAAAATGGGAATTTATAAGTATAAAATACCATAGATATGTTTGGATTGCCTAAATAATTAGATGAAGATGGTTCTAACTGACTAGTATAATTTTGTTGCCTCTTGATCTCTTCGTCAAAGATTTTGAAAGTAGTACATAACTTGATATAATATAATCGCATGTGTTGCATAGTTTTATGAACTCAATACAAGTTTGTAAGATATGTGTCCATGATTTTGATCTTTGGCATCCTTTTAGATGGAACTTGATTCTCTTTATTATTTTTAGACCTATTAAAGATCCTATTATATCTATAGAACCCAAAACCTTTATTATGCTTATTAGATTTATGTCCACATGTATTAGCCATATGTTTTTACATGTTGATGAAATCATTACTTATTTTCTACACCATTCTTTATATGGCTTCCATCTCTATTTTATTTGAGTTAGGAGCATTGTCCTACATATAAGTGGTATTAACTCATACAAAAAGCTGACTCTATCTCTAATGGTTATAAGCAAAATTATTCAAGAAACTGGGATGTTGATTATGGGTAAGATGGGTTAACAATAATTAATTGTGGACAGGGTTTTGGTTCTATGTCACAAAATTTAGAAATGGGTTGAAAGATGGGTAGATAGGTCCAAGACTAAGGGGAGGAAATGAATTCAACTAATAATATAGTTGTTTATCTATGTTTATTACTTTCATGTAATCTATGGGTAGAGTATCAATACTAAAAACCCTATAAAAAATACAACAATCATGGGATCTACAACATTTTTATACATTTTGAGGGGAAATGGTTCATTAAGCTGAAAGGAAAAATCCAATCTACTTTACATGTTTTGAAAATAAGCATTGAAAGCTTAGATTGGTTTGTTGGGATTTTACCTCATGTTGGTGTTGATAGAAAAAACTTACACTAGTAACTTGGCCAAATTATGCCAAGAAGGTATCTTGAAATTTTATCTAGGTTGTAATTGACCCGTTATATGCTCTTCTATACTCTTTCTTCTTGAGGGAGATAAAGAAGGAATATACTTCTTTGTATTTTTAAGAAAATCATGCACCAATTCTATGACATTAATGGTTGAGCTAGTAAACTAAGTTGGGTCTTGAGGTGGAGGATTAGGAGGTGGATTATAGAGATGGGCCATCATAACTATTGAAAGACAAGGCTACCTTACTTAGGATGATGCTTGAACCCTGGGTCTTCTAGAAATACCTCTATCCTACCTAAACTTTATATGGACATCCAAAGGTGGATGCAATAAGTTATTGTCTAAGGTTAACTTGCTTAATCATTTGGACACATATATAATAACTAAAGTGATCTTTCAAAGGGATAGAGGTGGAGGTTTTGGACCTCCTTATAACACCAATTTAAAACTTCTATTGATGAGGGTTTTATATAAACCACAAAAAATCCTATGAGGTAGCCTCTTACATTTTAATATTGATGAATAGACTCACTCCAAGGCATGAGTTATAGGGTATTCAATTTTATAACAACCTATTGGTGGAATAATGGTGACCAATATAGATTATTTACCATGGGTGAACTAGTAATGGGTGAGCCTATATCTACTTAGAGTGGGTAGAAGGATGATCATTCTAATTAAGGTGGATAGTATTTCAAAAGAAACTTTAAAAAGAGGGAAAGGGAAGGTAGAGAAGAGAGCCTATGAATAACCATGGGTAAATCCTTTCAAGACTAGCACTGGAAATCAAATAAGACACTTATAATCTCCCCAAGTGCCACCAATTGGTTAGAAATCAAGAGTATATATAATAATGAAACCCATTCAACTTGAATATATGAAATACTAGGGAAACCATATATTTTATTCAAAAGGGCCATGGTTATCACAATTCTAGGTATGAATTTGATAATGCAATTGGAGGAGATGTCCCCTTTAGGATTCATCTTCTAAATTTTTACAAGCCATTATTTTAGCTTTCCATCTAGTATGATGTTCTCAAGACAAACATTGGATGAGACTTGATTATAGGTGATCTCAAGATAGGGAAGCATAAGTTACCTCTTGAATTCCCTACTCAAAATATAAGTGGAGGCACTCTTGACTCTCCTAAATTTTATAATATCTCTAGAAATAGTTCCATTAATAAATAAAACTTTTAGGAGGTTAATACATGGCATTACCTCAAGTTTAGCTACCACTTGGTGGAGTCCTTGATCTTTGACTGGTATCAAATCATCAATGTATTGATTGGCTTATAGAGTGAGTTGATCTTTGATAGAGTATGGCTGGATAAATTCCACCTCTTCATAGAGTTATAAGTAATATGTAAACTTGAAATTTAGGGAACTCTTCTCAAATACCTACTCATACTCTTTTAATCCCATAAATCAATATTGATAGGAGACTGAGGGCTTACCCTATTTTGAAGAAGAGGCATTTGTTCTCCTTTATTCATTATAATTCTTTTGGTGTCTTGACTAGTTCATTTTTTTCTTATTAGCTCAAGAAAATTAGGGCTCTTTTGGCATTGGGAAAGATCTAAAACACATTCATTTGATTGAAAAAGTAATGGCAAAGTGAATTCTTCGTATCATAGATTTTGCATATATTAGTCACATGCCTAAGTATTGAATGTATTCATGTACCTTCAATATAGATAATAAACTTTTGGTTTAATTTTTATTTTAATTTGAATGTACCAGTCAACTTTGGCAAGTGTACTTATTCGTTAAATAGTAATCATTCATTAATTTTTTTCATCTCATCATCACTTTTGAGACAGTTTTAAATTATTCATTAATTAGATTCTTTATTATGTTATCAATATTTTCTTTTCATGTTTTTTCCATGCCTCTCTTAGATAATTCCACTTTTCAAGTCTTCATTAACATAGCCTTTTATATTTATTCACTATGTTTTATAGGTCCCATGGTTGAGAGTTGATGCAATCAAGCCACGTGGAATGATCTCAAAGATTGAGGGCTTAGACCATCAAACTAGTATACCTTTCGACCATCAATATTTCCATGGATATGGGTTAATGTGTTTAATACATGTGGAGTGATCTCGGGCACCCAAAAATTATGGAAGCTTGAAACCATTAGAATGTAAACCAAATAATGGCTTAACCCTACCAAGTCTACTTTAATGAGAATGTGCCAAGTGTAAATTACTAAGAACCCCAAAGGATCAAGATAATTAACACATGGTAATGTGAGACCTTTAACCTTTTTTGATAAATATATGAACTCTTCATGTTTCTATTTTAATTATATTGTGCTACATGGTGAGTTTGTAGAGCCTAAGAGTGCAAAAGACTTAAAATTTTAATAATGTGGAGTCTTCCAAAGACATTAAAACCTTTAAAACATCTTAATATCCAAATGACATGAGATAAACACATGTCTCAACCTCATGGAATCCAATAGTATGGGCTTGATTGTAGAATATTAATAATCCTCAGCCTTTTATATTTCTATGATTCAAAATCTACCAACTATGATGTAGAAAGATTAGTAGGTTATCTCATAAATTAGAACATCAACTTTGAAATAAAATTTATGAAAACCCAAGGTTTTAAATGACTTAAGATACTATTTTAATCTTATAGTTTCATAATTTAAACTTTTATAATGTTGGATTATATGGGAATAACCCCAAATGGCAAATGAATGACAACCAAGTCATAGATGTTTAGGCTCATAGCTCCATAAATAAATATTTTTCAATAATGGATCCATATTTTAAAATTTTAAAATTGGGTGTGTGTTTTTTAGGGCACAAAAAATACAAATCATTATATACATTCATATATCAAATGAGCACAATTTTATAATCATACTAGAGGTGAGAGAACTACTTGAGGCTTCATTTCCTTCCTAGATTTTGTTAGCTTATACAATCACACTAAATTGGGTACATAGATAGTAGTAAATCATTAAATGGTTGTGATTGGGGTTAGCTTATCCCATTACATTTTCCTAGAGTTTATAGATTTTTATCCCTCACAAGCTCACCTAGGGTTTTGAGCTAAAGGATGTTGATTTTTATATTTGTGTTCATCATCAGGGTTCATTATCACATATACAAATAATACATAGAAAATTAAGGAGATGATATGTTCACAATCCCTCATTTATACATAGATCAATATTGATTGATGGTATTAACCCAAATAGACAAAACCAACCTTGCATAGATAAAAGTATAGTGTTTGATCTAGATGAATCATATTCCTACTTTTATCTAAATTCCACTTCTAAAATATAGTCACATTTATACAATCAAATATAAGCACTCATTAATTTTTTTACTCACTATATTTAGCATATGCCACTTATCAAATCATTACAATCATTTCAATATTTTACATTCAGATGTATGCTTGGATGCCATATTTATTAATCTAAATTATTCTACATGTTTATATGATATTAGGGTTAGTATTGATAGCATTAATTCAAATTTGGGTGAAATATATAGGTGAAACCATACATAAAACCATCCTTTAAAAGGTTTTATATTTTTTTTAGTAGGGTTTCAAAATTCATTTTTGCCTTCCCATGATGACTACACATATTCCATCAACAACCTCACTTATTTCACATTCCCTTAAGAAAATAGTTATAGTTTTTCAGGTTAAAGTGTTGTATATAGATCAAGATATATATATATATATATATATATATATATATTTACATATATATATATATATACATATATATATATATATATATATGTATATATGTATGTATTATATATATGTGTATATATGTATATATATGTATATATATACATATGTATATATATATGTATATATGTATATATATATATATGTATATATATATGTATATATATATGTATATATATATGTATATATATATATATATATGTATATATATATGTGTGTGTGTATATATGTGTGTGTATATATGTGTGTATATATATATGTGTGTATATATATATATGTATATATATATATATGTATATATATGTATATATATATATATGTATATGTATATGTATATATATATAGTCATTATACCCCTACGATGATTAGTACACATGTTCCATCAACAACCTCACCTATTGGCATAGTCATGGTTAAGGATCTCAATTAAGAAATGCTTTAGACCATGAAACCCTCAAAATACATAGTGTAATAATCACATTGAAATACAACAATAAAAACTTAGATCTTTATTTTATTTAAATCAAATTAAATACAAATATCACAATAACACAATCATATCATGATCCCACAAAGATATTTTTTAGAACATCAGATTCATAGATCTTAGATCTGTTAACTCATAATATTTACAACATAAAATTTTAAATCTTATTCTTAATATCCAAATCCCAATCCCTTAGCACAATTTTTATGGGAATGATTATATAGACACAAGACACAACTACTTACATTAAGTGTTTTTACCCCACCAACAACATTTACACACCTTAGTGCATCTTAACATTAAATGTCACAAATATAAAATGTCTTCACATTTCCAAGGAGTAAGAACATGTTAAAATTCAATTCATTCCTAAAATAGGCTAAAAACATTATTAAATGAATCCTTATCAGCTTTCATGATTTTTTCAATTCAATTCCAATTAGTCAATAATGGATCCCAATACATAAAAGCCACATGATATCAGAGGTTTTTAAAATCAGTAAACCTTTGTACCATGACCCTTATGTCTACTCAAGGATGAAAAATAGAATTGAATTTATTTTTTAAAATGATCTAAAACATAATGCACAACTTGTATAATGAATTTACAATGAGCTCACAGAATTTATACTACTTATCTTCCTTTGTGGTGAGCAAGTAACTTGATCAAGTACCTTGCTTCAAGAAGTATCATAGACTGATAAAAACATACTTAATATCTTTGTAAAATTTACACAATGAAAATATATTATTAAATTATATCACATTAGGACTCTAAGACATAATTACATAGTAATTAGATATAGCTCTAAAATAAAAAATACATGGATCATTACTAACATAGATGTTCTCACAAGTAACATAGAACTACACTAAATAAGGTGCTCACAAAAGATAACACAAAATAATAATAAAATTATCTACACATAAAATAATATTTGCACAAAATCACAAAAAAACATATTTATGGTAAGGAACATTATGCAATATAACACTTCGACAAATTCCTAAACTAACATATTTTTTTGATGAAAGATTGCTTGTGAACCCAGATGCTCTTCATCATACACCCTAGATAAGTAAATAAACTTATGATCCTACTCATGTGAATTCTATAATGGTATTCATTTTTTTATCTTATGATTCATTAATCCATGTCTCATATTATAATCTTGGTCTTTCCACTTTACTAGATATTTTTTATATTCCTTCTGTCTTATAGTCTTTTAAACTTGCTTGTCAATTACCTCTTTATTTCTTCACATTATTTCTCAAGAATCTAATATATTTATCTAAAATATGCATTTTTTATTTCACTACTATTTCCTTCTTATTATAATACAAATCATCCACATTGAAAATAGGTGATATTTATATACCTTCAGGGACTTCTATTTCATATGCATTCTTCACAAAAAAATTTAAACTTCTACACGAACCAATCCATTTCCAATTCAAATTAATATATGTACCTTTTTTAATTCTCTCATTGATAAATTATGTTGGTATTAATTATCCCACCTAATATTCAACTTCTCTTCTCTTATTATAAACATAGTGTATGTATTGTGTTATATTCCTTCCCAACTATTCTTTCAAATCTCATAATTATTCTATAACATATTTTGCTTCAAAACTTCTCTTTTTCTCATTCTTCATGTCTTTTAATTTCAAAATTATTATGTAAATTAACCCATAAACAATCTAAAATGGTATATTTCTTGTAATTTTATTCATATAATTTTTATAAGAAAACTTAGCTTGTGCTAAAACATCATCCCATGTTCCTGACTTACCTTCAATTAAACATCTCAAAATTTTTTATGTTGAACTAAATTATAGTTTGGTATTACAATTCTTACATAATTTTTGATAGAAATGTTTAACATATTTCACATCTCTATGTAATTCTATATTATGTGGTAAACCATCCAGTCATACAAATTCTCTAAAAAATAAATTAGATATGTTTGTTGCATCACTAATTTTTATACATGTGCCAAAACGTGCCATGTTTAAAATATATCAGCTATCATAAATATTGAATCATTCCCTCTCTAAATTATATGAAAACCTAAAAAAAATCCATATTTTTATCATCCCATAGTTTCTCTATAATAGGCAACAATTGATACAATCCTACATATTTACTTTTCCCTTTTGCTAGTTGGAAAACTCTACACTCTTGAACAAATTTTTACACATATATACTCATCCTTGGTAAAAAATAATATTTTTCCACTTGTGATAATTATTTTTCTTAACCAAAATGACCTACTAAACTGTCATTGTGTTTTTCCTTGATCAAATTCTCCTGCATTGAACTTCTTGGTATACATAATGTCCTTCCTTTTAATAACAAACCTTCTTAAGTAAAATATTATAAATGTGGTGTTCTATCTTGAATCATTGGTTCTCTACATGAGTTTCACTCTTATTGAAAATATTCATATTAATATTTCATAAGATTAAATATTATGACTTCCACTCTTGATTCTTTTTAAAAAAAAAATTATTCTACTCAATATATCAACAACTTTGTTAGACTTTCCACTTATATGTTTCCACAAAAATTAATAACTCTATAAGAATTCAACCCACTTCATATGCCTCGGCTTCAACTTATGTTGACTATTAATGAACTATAATGATTGATTATCTGTGTTTAATATAAATTTAATTGGCAATAAATAATATCTCTATTTCTTTAGAGCTTTCACAATTGCATAGAACTCCTAATCATATAATAAATATTTTCACTTTGCATCATTAAAATTTTCACTAAAATCTGTAATATGTCTTCCTTCTTGACTCAATATTTCTCCTATTATTGTCCCACTTGCATCACAATTTACCTTAAACACTTTATTAAAATTTGGTAATGCTGACACTAGTTACTCTTTTATCTTCTTATGCTAGAAACTATGTTCTACTTATGTTATCCATACCAATTATCTTTTATCATTATACATCACATCAATGATCGATGCACATATCCCACTAAAATTACTAATTAACTTCCTATAAAAATTTTATAATCCTTGAAAAATACATACCAAAAATGTAATTTGTAGTGACAACCAATCCAATATAGTTCACCCCTCTTCAAGATTCATCTTCAAGCCTTATTGATAAATTTTTTATGCATGAAACTACATTTATTCAAATTCACAATTAAATTTTCATCTCTCAACCTTTATAACACTTTACGTAAATGTTGAAAATGTTCTTCCTCTATTCTGTTAAAAATCAATATGTCATCAAGATGCACAATGAAAATTTTACCCAAAAATAGTTTAATTACTCCATTCATCAATCTCATAAACATACTTAGTGTATTAGTCAAACCAAATGGCATAACTAACCATTCATATAACCCTTCTTGTGTTTTGAACTCTATCTTCCATTAATTACCCTCTCTTATGTGAATTTTAAGATATTGACACTTTAAATCAATTTTCCTGAAGTATCTCACTCGACTCAATCAATCCATTAGATCATCCATGTATGGTAATGGAAATATATACTTTATATTAATATTTTCAATGGAACTATAATTAGTACACATTCTTCATTATTATTAGGTGTTAGCAATATTGTTTCTACACATGGGCTCAAATTTTCTTTGATTAAACCTTTATTCAATAATTTTTTAACTTGTCTTCTCACCTTTACATTTTATTTTAGAATATACCTATGTGTGTCTTTGTTTGGTAAAATTGAAATAGGTATCAAATCCATGCGATGAATTATTCTTCTCATTAGTGATAATCCATTTATAACATAATTAGATACAATCCATTCAAACTCACTTAGTATCCCCTCTACTTTAATCAATAATGTTTATTCTTGTGTGTCTTCTTGCACTAGTTTCAAAATTAATGTATAGCATTCTATTTTAAACATTTAGGAATTAGTTAATATAAATCTGAGGTTGCTAAAGGGTTTGAGGATAGTAAACCAAAGTAAAAATATGAAATAAATATAACCATTTATTTTTAATATAATTGACTTAATTTAACCTTTTTAAAAATGACAGTTAATAATGTAAATAATTATTTAGCTATAAAATGACTGAAATGAGTGATTTAGAGGCTGAAAACTAAGATAAATGTTGATCTAAGTGTTGCAGACAAGATCCAAATGTCAAAATCCTACTTGGACAATAGCACCCTAATTATAAATTATTACCATGTGGAATTAGTGTCCTCTATGTAGAACCATTTTGATCTTCTAGATTTACCTATGTATGGGTCTGCCAAGCCTATTCTTATGCGCATGAGTTTTAGATCTCTATAGATGACCCATTTTGACTAGTTTGCATATAATTAACAAAATTAGTAAATTTTTTTATAAGTGGGGTAGGTTGGACATCCTAAACACACCATTGTGATGAGATTTGCCTACATACCAATACTTTGAAGAGGGATTAAGCTTGATGTAGTTCTCCCCACCTATGTATTGGTGAAAGTGTAAGTGTAACTAGTATGAATGCTAGATTGATTGATTTTAATGTGCTTGAGATTATACACCTAATTAATCTATTCTTAGGAATGTTTTAGATGGTTTTATGTAAAATTATGGGAAAATAGGGATCGATATCCTTGATTGTGTACAACTTGTTTAGAGTTTGTTTATGTAATTTGCATCTAATTTCCATCTAGTGGTTAGAGGGCTAAAATTCATCTGTGTGTGTGTCTGTATGTATATGTATGTGTATATGTATGTGTATGTGTATGTGTATGTGTATGTGTATGTGTATATGTAAATATGTAGTATGTATGTACACACACACACACACACACACACACACACACACACACACACACACACACACACACACACACACACACACACAGACACACACACACACACACACACACACACACATTATTCTAGTGCTTATGTGGGTCTTAAAAGAGGTCTAGGCTGATCATATCTAGTTTCTCATTTGAAAATATATCCGGTGGTAGAAAAAAGGGGGAAAAGATAATAGTGTTAGAATTGGGACATTAGCACCATGTGGCACTATTGTCCCTATTATGGTGCTAGTGCCTAGGTGGTATAACCTGAGGTATTAAGGGCCAAAGTTTCAAGATAAGGGTCTAAGACTACTTTAAGAATGTTTATGGATGTTGTGACCCACAAGAAATTTGGATAAGTGTATAAATATGCCCTAAGATAGGTCTAGGGCTAAGTTAGGGATGGGTAGTCTCAAATATCACTCTTATCACTCAAATGTCATTTTTAGGTGATTACATTTTCCCTCCTTTTATTTTATAAATGTAGAAAAGCAAAATGACAAGGATAAAGGAAAAATAATCATAGATGGACTTACTTAAGAGGTGAAGCCCATGAATCTGGATTTGAGTATGTGAAGAAGGCTCTATTACGTATCCTAAAAATGAAATGTGTATAAATCAATGTTTACTTAAGAGATATCAAAATCAAATATAAAATTGAGTAAATAAATAACAGGGAGGAAAGGAATGAATACACCTCACTAGATATGTAAACCAATGTATAAACATAGTGACAACCTATGTGTGTGTATGTAGATAGTGATCAATCAATGAATAGCTTGGACTAAATGGATGGCTTGCTTAATCCCCATGTGTGGGTGGCTGAAGAACTCAATTTAATTTTGACTCCATCATTACCCACCCTTATTAGTGGATCATTTCATATGAAGAGCTTGGATTGGACTGATGGTGTGTCCAACCCTCTCATGTAGGTGGGTCAAGAACTCAAGTATACTATGACCCTGATTTAACCTTTTTGGTAATATTAGTGTATTATTCTTAATTTAATTAAAGGGTATGAGTAGTAAAATTAGTATATAAATATGAAATAATTAATATACTAATTATTTTAAATTATATTATAATTTTGACCTTTCTAAAAATAGTAATAAGATGGAGAAAATAAGACTTAGCTAGAAACTAGTTGATATGGTTGAGATAGGGTCTAAGATTCACTATGAAAGACTAGGACACTATCATAAACTAGGATATAACCTTTGTTTTATGAATGGATAGGAGCATCAAAATTGGGAAAGAGTGACATCGGCACTGTAGTCTACTTTTACCACTATTGTCCTAAGGAGCTGAGTTTTCTAGGTTTTGTTCACCACGTCTATGTGACCCTATATGTGAAGATTTGATAGCCAAAAGTCAATAGAGTTCCCTATAGAGTAGATTTTGTCTTCAAACCCTATAATACATTATACTTTGACCAATTTTGAAAAAGAGGGGTGGGGGGGGGGTGGGTTAGTGTGTGTAAGATTCACTAAACATGTATCCAAACCCCTTATGTGGGCACATTGCCTACATACCAATACTCTAAAGAGGGATCAAGTCATATGTAGTTCTCCCACTTGATGTCTTTTAAGAAATTGAGTGTATGAATATGCAAAATGCTAAAATGGATCTACCTAAGGTGGCTAAGGATTGGTGTAAGGATTTGAATAAGCTTGTAAGTATATTGGCTGGCTGTATGCAAAGAATAAGGAAGATTACTTCCATAGTTTTGTTTGTATTCTTTCTTTCTTAGTGATATTTTCCATCCCTTTTTGAATGATATTTGAATGGGATTTTATATATATATATCTATTGGTCATGGGTTGAATGTTCTCACATTATACTGACAAGGAGAAGGATGGGGAACTAGACTAAACTAACCATTGAGGTCAAAAATACACTTAGATAGGAGTACCAAAAGTAGATAACAGTGGCATCAGTGTTATAGTCCAAGTGTGGCACTATTGTGCTAAGTTGATGGGACTTGGGAGGATGGATTAGTCATGGAGAAAAGGGTCTGGCTCAACTAAGATCAATTTTGGAAGTATATGGATGACTGAGAATTAGTTAAAAGATGCCTATGAGGGTCATGAGAGAAAGCAAGAGGGACCTAAGGGTTGGGTGTCATTAGCCATGCTCAAGTTACCATTTTTTGTATTTTATATGACTGCATTTACCCCCCTCTATTCTATTGATGTATTAAATCAAAATACTAGGATAAAGGAAAAATAGAAAGTATACTTGAACTTACCTGAAAGGGTGAAGCTCACAAAGTTATGTGATGCTGGGTATGCATAGAAAGAGCACGTTGTGAAGTATGATTCTACAAGAAAAACAAAGAGTAGATTAATTCTTACTAGATACACTATATCTAAAATAAGGACATATAAATTTGGGCAAGATAGAGAGAGAGGAAGAGAAAGGAATGAATACACCTCACCAGGTATGAAGAGCAATGCAAAATTTGTTGTGATGCTAAGTAATGTTGGATATACTAGGTATGTTATACCAAGAATGATATCATGAATGGAGCTGAGTGCTCAATTTCATAATATTGGATAAAGAATGCAAAATTTGGCCCTTTGGATCCATTATCACCCTGTAAGTGAAACTAGGTGTTCATGCATGTGTTAATCAATGTTTGGATTATGTGTTTAACCCCTCTAGATAGGTGGCTCAAGAATACAAAGGCTAGTTAGTCATTTGGATCCATCATTACCTTACGAATTGAAGCTATGAATTGATACCAGTATGAAGTGTGTGTCATATGAGATAGATCTCAAAACCCATGACTACTCTATAATATGAAAATGTTAGTATGGATAGCTAAATGTATGCTAGAAACTAGGCCACTCTTGGCCACTCTAAAAGATGGAGATTAGGCTTGTATGAAAGCCACTCTAAAACTAATGCACTAGGCTTATATGAAAGCCATTCTAAAATGTAAAGGTTAGGATTGTATGAAATACACTTCAAAATGATGACAACCACCTATATATTTAATAAGGCACACAAATACTAAGAATGTATGGGTAATGTTGAACTCAAAAAGAAAAGAAAAGAAAAGAAAAGAAATGTGTCATGCACATTGCCCCTAATCACTAGTGTCTAAAACATGGATTCTGATCTAGAAGTTATACCAACTATCATATCTAAAGCTAGAAGTGAGATATATCATGCCATGCATTATTCCCCCTATATCTAAATTCTCTAAGTAAAAGTGTATTGAAAACTATTGATTCTAAATTGGTTTGACTATGCAAAACTATAACTAAACCTACTTTTTTACCTATTTTTAAAAAGTCTAGTTTTTTTGTTGTTTGGATAGGAGTGCAAAAAATTGATAGTATTGACACTGATGTTATAGTCTAATATTGGTGCTATAATATTAGGCCAAATATGGTAACTATTCTGACATTTTCACTATTTGCTTGGTCTATTCTAATTAGTTTGATGTCTAGTTATTATTCTGGGTGTGCTAAAAGCTAGACTTTTTACTGTTAAGAGCTCTAATCTCTATGATAAACCCCCTATTTTCCCCCCTCTTTTTAGGGTAGGAATGAAAACCTTACAATGACTACCCTTAGAAGAAATATCCCTACAAGTGTGTTATGTTGCAAAGATACATGATCTAGTAATGATAATTGACAAGATATCTCAAGATATAGCATGGTTTATAATGAGAGATTGTTAGATGAACAAGGGTATTCCTAGATAGATATAACAATGTAATAGTAGGTGTAATGTACCAAATTAGAACTAGAAGTGGAAGTCTAGTTAGTTGTTAGTTGTTAGTTGTTAGTTGGTAAGGAGGGATGGAGGATGATGTCTATCATAACATCCAATATAGAAAGATAATGCATAATGTCGATCATGGCATTGAAAACAATGATAAGTCAAAAAGAAATAAGCACACAAGACAATAAATAAGAAGCATATATAAATGGACAAGGTGCCAAGCAAACTAGGGACATGGGCACATGTCACTCAAACTAGAAAGCAAGCATACAAGGCATGTTCAAATTCCACATACACATATAATTGAAATAAGCATGGGTTGGAATGAGGGCCATAATTACATAGAAGAGTATATATAAAGGACATTGGAAAATTTCCTAAGGCACACACATGAATAGAAGTAAAGGACATTGGCAAATGTCCTAAAGCACATACAAATAATAAAATTAGAACTAAGAAATACAATCAATCTAGCTATGCTAAGCAAGAAATTAAAGAATGTAATAATTGGAAATATAATTGCATCTAATATAATCAAATTAAGAAGTGAAATTATGCAAGACATGTTAGTACAAGACTAGGTATATGCTAAGAAATACATAGATGTTATATACTAGTGAGTGTTGATAGAGTAATCTATGTAAGCTAGTAAGTAATGTATATCAACATGATAACTAGAGTGTGTGGTGTAGGAATGACATAACCTAAATGGTGTAGTCATGTAGAATATGTCCCCAATGGGTATATATATAGATGTATGTCTTGATGTAGAAGTAAGATGCTCCCTTAATGGGTAGAGTGAAGTAATCAAAGAGTTGGATGTCACCGTACACACTCAAAGGAGATCAAGTGAAGCATGGTAATGTAGATAAATCAACAAAAAATAGCATAGAATAGAAAACATAAGTCTAGTATAGTAGTATAAATGTAAATTATGGATAATGCATACAATCAAAATCTTTTTGGTGTTTTGACATATTTGAATATTTTTATGTTTTTGATATGTTGTATTGTTTTTGTATTTTGAAATGTTATGAACTATGTACAATCAAGCATAAAAACTATGTACAAGTAAAACTAAGGAGAAATTATACTAACCAATGAGTCTCATGGGAGACTCCCTATCATGGTGTCATGTATCAAGGAGAGGAATCATGCATGATCATGAAGCATGATGGAAATACTAAGATTTTGGCTCTGAAAGTTATATATACTAGAAATGATCTAAAATATCTAAAGTAAAAATTGAGTATGGGGTCCCCTTGTAACTCTAAGAAGTGGATGCAACTATAAGGCTCTTAGGGACCCATATAGTAGTAAGAGAAGCTCTATGAACATGTGCTCTATGATTAGATACATGAGATCATAATGATACTATCTTGGGTGTGAACATTGTAGCTAGAAGATATTTAGAATATTAAAGTTATATAGGTGTATGAACTCTCTATGTTAGTGATGGATGCCTCAACTGTGTTTGAATCAGAATTGGAGGGAAAACTATAACTTTTGGAGAAATTAGAATTGGAGGTTAAACTAAAACTAGTGACTACAAAGTAGAAGATGGCTCTGAAGTGGGGAGTGGTAACTCATATGGAACTCTACCAACTATAATAACATGATTATCATGAATGAATTTCATGCATATATAAACTATAGAAGGTACTACTCAAAATATCTAGATCCATGGTCAACCAAGTAACATATCAAAAACTCCTAAACTAGTAACTATAGTGAATGGTGTGTCCACGTGTGTTGGGCCAACCTATAGAGGCAGTACAATCTCACCCAATGAGCTTTGTAAGTGCCCACTAAATCTACTAATAATTATGTCCATTGAGGTAATATCCTACCTTGAATATCTCAAATGCTACAATAATGTCATAGTGCACATGTTCACACTAGATCCTATTGAACATTTTGGTCCTATAGGACAAAATTGGTCTCCTTCTTCCCCTGCTATTCTGAGCTAGTTCAAATTTAGTTTGCATAAGTCTTTTAGCAAAAGGATGAACCAGTTCAATGTTTTGATATCAGGGTTCAACGGCATGATCTTTCCAAAAAACTTTTAACTTGAACTTTGAACCATTATTGGTTCAATCGATTGATTCAATTAGGTGGTTCAGTCTGTTTGGTTTAAAATGTTTGGTTTAAAGTAGTTGGTTCAAGCAATTGGTTCAAATCAAAAGTTTCAAAGGGGATCTTCCAAAGCCTGAAGGACAATTTCCCTTGTGAAGGGAAGTCAGGCATAAAATGGACCATTTTAGTACGCTGGGGAGGGTAGTTCTGGACCTAAAAGTGCCCTTGTAGAGGGCAGGGAACCCTTGCAGAGGAATCAAAAGACAAGGCAAACAGGGCAAGTTTTCCTTCAAAAAAGGCAAAGACAAAATTTTTAATTTCTTCAACAAAAATGCCTAAAGGGATTCCTTCAGACATTTTATCTAAATAAATTCAAAAGGCAAGGAGCCAAATAAGGAATTCTTTCAGAAGAAAATCCCATGGCAAAATGAACAAGGAAAATTCTTTTAGATAAAAATTCTGAACGAATTCCTTTAGAATTTTGCCCAAAAGAATTCACCCAAAATAAAAGCCAAACATTGAAGAGAACATTTCATTCAGACAAAATGTCTGAAGGAATTCCTTCAGACATTTTATCTGAAGGATTTGAGGACCAAGGCCACTCGAAGTACCCCAAAGGGTAGGTGCCCTTGCAGGGGGTTCTTAGCGACTGTGAAAGGGATTTTTCTCCAAGCCCCAAAGGGAAACCTTCCCTTTAGGAAGGTTAAAAGACAAAGGCCCAGGTAGAGAAAGAAAGGCCAAAGGAAAGAAAGCTGAAGGAATTGACCAAGGGGTGATGGGCTTGAAGACATCAAAATTTAGCATAAGTGAACTAGCCATTTAGGTTTAAACATCTGGCGACATCCCCATAGATGTCAAATTCAAGAAAATAAAATAGTCGTTGGCTTTCAAATGGTGATGGGTGTGTGAATGTCAAATTTATGGTAATGAAATAGCCATTGATCTTTAAATGCTTGAGTGCAAACTCAAAGCAATTCAAAGGCCAAAAGGAAGAGACCACTGAGAAGGGAGCCCAAAGAGCCAAAGATTGATAAAAGATAGCCTCGAGGGCTCAGATTAATAGAAAGAGCCAAGAGATGACAAAAGACAAAACCAAGAAAAGACAAAGCTAGAAAAAGACAAGAATCAAGAGTGAACTCAGTGACGTACCAAGAAAAGGGCCCAAAGAGCCAAGCATAGAAATAGACAAAATAGTCCAAGTGGTAAAAGAAAGTGTCAGCACAAGGAGTTATTCTAGTGATTGAAATAGTCTCTACCAAGTGGTCATCAAAGAACACAAATAGTAAATAACATGACCTATTTTCCTCATTTTACATTAATGGTCAGACAATCGTGTGAATGTCTTGAAGAAGGGGTCTTGTTTGCAGACAAATGGCATGGCCCATGTTTTTGCACATGATGTTTAATATATTTAAAATGCCTAAAGTCAAAATTAGAGTCGACATAGCATTCTCTTTCAAGTGGCTTCCTCTTCCCAATGCTCTCAATGTAGCATGGGTCATTTATTTTCTAAAACATGCCAAAGTCTTTTCCAAAAGGCTATATATTTATAAATTCTCATTTGAGAAACAGATCTCTCATTTTTGTATGGCACAGCCCTACCAAATTTTCACCTTAAATCAATAGAAAGAATTTTTTACCTCTCTTGGGTTGGATATATCTCTGAGTGTGCCTGAGTATTAACCTTGTGTTCAGTCATTATTCCATAATGCTTTCATAGGCTTGATACCAACATACCTAGTATAGACAAAGTGCCATTCTTATAGGTAACAAGGAGAGATATATCTAGAGTGTAGAGGTAGAAGAAGGTTACCAAGCAGTGTGTTTTCCTATAGTGCATATGGTAATTTCATTTTTCTATGTGTATCTTCATTAAACCTCCCTATTAAGCTCTCTACAGTCTAGTCATTTTATCAAATAAAGTGTATGTATGTGCTCTTATGGTTTGAAGTGTGAGAAAATGAGTGGATCAAACTTTTTTGGTGCATCACCATATTAATCTACGCTCTAATTTCAGTAATCCTTCTCTCTTTTCAACCCCTCTTTATACATATATATATATATATATACATATATATATATATATATATACATAAATAAATAAATAAATATATATATATATATATATATATATATTAGCAATAATATTGGAATAACTCAAAGATGCATCAAAGGGAGCTAACCCTTATCTAGAGATTCTCCCCTTAGTTTTGCTAGACCTGTAGGCAAGATATGAGTTTCCATTATGCTGCATGGAGGAGAGAAGCCCAGCCTTCTCTCAAGGGTGCAATCCACAGTGTTAATAGTTTTTGGCACACCCAGTGGGACCATTTTTAACACTCAGCAAAGTTTTAGGATTGATGTTGGTCTTGTTACAACAAAATCAACCATTTTCTAGCATTTGGTGACTCCACTATTAAGAACATCAGTCTTTAGTCAAAGGTTAGTCTGACATCCAATGCCTAAGGTCACCACATGATCTACTACTAAGGGTGTCCCTTTTGAATTTGTTGAACTACCTTTAAACTTAGAAAAATGACTGAGGTTTGCAAGAACTCATCCTTATTCAAAAAATTATTTTCCCAGACCTGCTATAAGATACACTTATGCAAGAAGGCCTCGGTTAAATCTTGTCATAGTTATGGCTTTACCTTTTGTGGCCTTTCATGGTTAGAGTCCTTTGAATCTCCTGCATTATGATCTAATCCTAGGGGTAATCCTTAAAAGTGTGTCTTCCTTTAATGGAAAAGGGCATATAACTGCTATTGAGCACATTAAAAATATTTCCAACCTCTACAATATTCATAATGTCACTAAGGAAAACATTGCTATCAGACTATTGGCATAGTCCTTTAAGGGTAAGGTTTTAGACTGGTATGGGACCCTACCCATGAATTTAGTCAACTCATGGAATGAATTGGGCACCCTCTTAACAAATAGATTTGGGGAGAAGAGTGACCTCCTCTCACTTGTTGAGTAGCTGACCACTATGAAAAGAGCTCCAGATGAATTCATGCAAGATTTCAATACTCAATTTCAGAAGACATGGGACAAAATCCCCATTTTGGTAAGGTTAACCCCAAGCTATTCTTTCTTATATTATTTGAAAGCATTAAATAGTGACATTGTTGTCATGATATAGTCCATGGGAGGACATGTATTGTCTACTACCTATGGCATAGCCATAGTGGCTGAAAATTGCTTGGTGCAAGCTGGGAAGATAGCCCCTAGACCTCATATGCCATTCTTTCCTGAATTGCCACCTCCAATCCAAACTGTTATACCTACCTTAGCTCTTCTTCTTAGCATAGAAAATTTAGTTGCTACTCTATCTAATGACCTCCATGAAGTAAAAATCTTGTTGAAAAGCATAACAAATGAACTAGTGGCTCTCAAAAGGTAGCAAGCCCAAGCAATTGGCCAAAGCAAGGATATCAGTAGTTTGGGTAAGCAAATATACCACCTTTCTAGAATTACAATCAAGGAAAAGGTTAGCTTGCATAGGATAGACCTTATCAAGGCTATAATCTAAACACCCCTTCGTCATCCAAGGCCATGGTGCCCATTCAAAACAATCTGGTATAAAAGCAGCCAAATTCCTCACCTATGGGATACAGTCAAGATCAAGCTATTTACGCAAATGAAATGTTGAGTCAATACATAAATACATAGGATAATCAGGTAGCCACCCAATTCTCCAACTTTGAGGCATCATTACAACATGGCATGGATAGTAGGCTGACTCAATTTGATTTTGCTTTCATGAATCACCTAGAAGGTGAATTCTATGTAGTCAATTACATGGATAGTATAGATAATCAAGGTGAATAAATTGTAGCCAACACAAAGTCCAAAAGGAGAGCTATGGAAGAAGCTCAAGTAGCTGCTCAAGCATCTACACCATCTTCTTCACAATAGGTGAACTAGAAATTTTCAAATTTTAGGCTACCAGTTGTACCTTCAACTCTTAGGCTTGTGCCCCAAAAGGATGCAAGTGATCCCAAAGAAAATTTGAAAGGGAAAAACCCTTAGATAAATGTGGTAGACTAGATGAAGAAGCTACACATGAATATTTCCTTGTGGGATTCATTATCAATACTGGGATAAAAAGACATGCTAAAAAAGGAATTGCACGGGCTTAATGACCCAGATTTCCCAGCAAAATCCAATAATGTTTTGATCATGAATGGGTAGCCTTCCACATTAGGCTAAGTTAAAAAATAAGAAAAGGTCCCCCTTTTTATTTGTCCTTAGTCATAGGAGATTTCTTGGTGCATAATTACATCATTGATAGTGGATCAAGCACCTTAGTAATGCCTAAATGTATAGCAGATAAATTGGGGCTCAAATATGAAAAAATAACTAAGGGAGTCTTGTAGTTGGATGGAACACCAGCAAAGATAGTGGGAGTGATGAGAGGCTTGAACTTGATGCTCCATGGTTGTCTAACTTTCTCGATCCCTCATGATGTGTTGGTGGCAGATGTTCCTCCTTACTTTGCCATTTGCTTATCCAAGGATTTCACATCTAAAATAGTCAGCTACCTAGTAGAAAACTAGTCCTATCTAGTTTTTAGAACCAAGTATGGGACTAAGGTCAAGATTAAATTGAAGATAATCCACAAAGATCATTTGGAACCATAATCACTCAAGGCAGCAAATGTTAGCTACGCCATTATTGATTAAGAAGATTTTCAAGTAGATCAATCTCCATCCTCTACCCTTGAAGGAGTTGTTAACTTACTCTTAGATGAATGGAGATGTGAAAAATTTGAGCATGATCCTTACAAATTCATAAAAGAGGAAGGCCTTAGGATTTATTGCATGCATGAATAGGGTACTTTTGTACCAAATTTGATGAAAGCAAGTCAAGATAGCCTAGGTTTATGGCAGCTTTTCTTTGATGGCTCAAGAAGCAAGTTGGGAGATGGTGGGGGAGTGGTGCTAGTTTCTCCTTCACATGAGAAATACTTTTCGACCTTCAAGTTTCAATTTTATTTCACATGAAATTTTGTGGAGTATGAATCCCTCATCGATGGTTTGGAGTGGGAGAGGGAAAGAGGAATTAGGGAGCTACAAGTTTTTGGGGACAACAAACTAATCATAAATCAGGTAAGGGGCCAAAATCTGACAAAGAATTATTTGCTTAAGTCCTACAAACATAGGGTATGGGACTTAGTGGAGAGTTTCATTACTTTCAATGTTACTTCCATTCCTAGAGAGTAGAATAAGCAAGCTAATAGACTAGTAGTAGTTGGTGCTCAGTTTGATGTCCCTAAAGAGATAGGCCATGACAACACTCCACACCATTTGAAAGTGGTAATGAGACCCTCTATGCTTGATAACATCACCAATTAGCTAGTGTTTGATAATGATTAGCAAATATCACTCTTCTTTTAAGAGGAAGCTAAGTTTGCTACTAAAAACCAAACTAAGCTACAACAGTAGTATGGTAGCCAAATTGTTTAACTGAAGAACAATAAACTTCCCAAAGGCTTGGTCACTCTCGAAAGTATCTTCAATGAGGATGACCAATTGAAAAATTATAAAGAAAGAATCACAACAAAAAAGGAAAACTATGAAAAAGTTGAAATATTCAAGAATAAGCTACTTGCACTTGGGAAAGTGTGTGCAGATAATGAAAGGTAGGCCTTCATCTTGTTGTGCTAAGAGTTTATTGATGTCTTTGCTTGGGAGTATATCAACTTGAAGGGTTTTAACCCAAGTTTGGCCCAACACACCATCAAGCTAGAGGATGGCACAAAGTTGATCAAGCAAAAACAAAGGCATATCAATCCAAATATTGAGCCTCTCATGCGTAATGAACTCACCAAGCTGATTGAGTCTAGAATCATATTTTTGATCAAACACTCTTCTTGGCTAGCCAATCTTGTTCATGTCTATAAAAAGAATGGGGAGATTAGGTTATGTGTATATTTTAGAGACCTCAATACAGTCTCTTTGATGGACCATTATCCTCTCCCAAGTATGGAATAGATCCTCTAAATGGTAACAGGAAGTGATCATTTCTCCCTCTTGGATGGGTATTCAGGGTATAATCAAATTTTAGTGCAAGACTATGACCAGTATAAGGCAGCCTTCACTACCAAATGGGGAATGTTTGATTATATAAAAATTCCATTTGGACTATCCAATGCTGGTTCCACTTTTTAGTGAACCATGGACATGACCTTTCAAGGCTTGATAAATAATATTGTGATGGTGTATCTAGATGATGTGACAGTATTCTCTAAAGAGGTGGGAAAACACATGAAACATCTCAAACAAATATTGGAGAGGTTTAGAGAGTTTGGTATCTCTCTCAACCTAAAGAAATATGTGTTCATTGTCCATGAGGGTAAATTCCTTGGCCATGTTGTCTCAAAAGAGGGCTTGACCATTGATCTAGAAAGAGTTCACTCCATCCTAGAGCTGTGCTTGCCTAAACATAAGAAGGGTCTATAGAGCTTCTTCAAAAAAATAAATTTCATCAAGAGATTTATTCCAAATTTTATAGAGGTAGTCAAGCCACTGACTTTTATGGTAAAGAAATATGAGTTCACATGGATGACATAAAGGAAAGATAGTTTTGAAGAGATCAAGTAGGATATCACCCAGGCTCCTACCTTGATCAATCCTAACTTCACCAAGGATTTCAACCTCCAAACCTTTAGAAATGAAGAAGTAATCTCTGCTATGCTTACCCAAGCAAATGGTGAGAACCTTGAATAACTACTTGCATTTTTTAGCCAAGGTCTAGAGGGTTTTGAGGTCAGGTAAACATATGTGGAGAAGTAAGTCCTTGCAGTCATATGGAGTCTGAAGAAATTTATACATATGATATCAAACAGTAGGGTTCATCTCATGGTTCCACATTCTAACATCAAATATTTCTTCACCAACCATGATCTAAATGAAAAGAGAGTGAGATGGATCACTAAAGTAATGGAATATGACATGGATATCAAAACTACCAAGCTGGTAAGAGGAAAAGGCCTATGTGAACACCTTGATATAGACTTTAAATAGTAGAGAGAAGATAGTTTGCTCATTCATGATGAAGCCACAATAGAATAACCAAAATTCATGAAGGATTAGACATTAGACATGAGGCATTTCCTTCTCACTAGTGAGTGCCTGCAGGGCCTTGACAAGACCAAGAGGAGACATTTGAGACTCCAATCTTTCCCTTATGTCTTGATTGATGGAGTGATTTTTAGAAGGGATTTCTTAGGAGTACTTTTAAGATGCATTGACCTAAGTTAGATTGATAGCGTGCTATTTGATTTCCATGATGGGCTAGCTAGTGGTCACTTTGCTCCTAAGCCTACAACTGCAAGAATTATGAGATCTGGTTACTTTTGGCCGACTTTATTCAAAGATAACCATGCTTTGGTATGAAAGTTCTAGAGGTGTACACTTTTTGATGGGAAATAATGACTGGCTGTAATGCCTTTATAGCCTATTCAAGTGGAGTAACCATTCATGTATTGGGGCCTAGACTTCATAGGGATGATCAATCCTCCCTCCAGTGCTGGTCAAAAATGGGTTTTGACCACCACAGACTACTTTAAAAGATGGGTAGAGGTTTTCACTTTAAAGAAAGCCAACAAAAGTGTAGTCCTAGACTTTTATGAAGACTTGGTGACAAGGTTTAGAATCCTAGCTACCATCATATTAGACAATGCATTAGCCTTCTTGGGGACCAGAACGAGTGAATGGGCATTGAGATACAACATCTATCTCAGCACTTCTTCCAACTACTACCCATAAGGGAATGGGCTAGCTGAGTCCACCAATAAGAATCTGATCAAGATTATCAAAAGAACAATGGAAGAAAATCAAAGAACTTGGCATGCCAAGTTGAAAATAGCCCTATGGGCAGATAAGGTCACTCCAAAGAGGGCAATTGGTAATTCACCATACATGCTCATATATGGAAGGCAAGATAGACTCCCTATTTCACTTGAATTTATAGCCTTGGACCTTGCTCATTAATTGCATTTAGGAGAAGGCAACATCATAGAGGTTAGGCTATGTGAATTGATGGAACTTCAAGAAAGAAGGGACCAAGATATGGCTTCTATGACCAACCACCAACAACAAATGAAGAAGCACTTCTATAAGAGATTCTCATCAAAAGGTTTCTCTGATGGAGAGATCATCTTGAAATGGGATGAGGACTGAGCTAAGCCTAGAAAGCACATGAAGTTTGATGTGCTATGGAGCGGTCCATATGTCATCACTTAGTGCAAGTAGCATAATGTGTTCCAACTCTCTAAGTTGGATGGTGAAGAACTATGTATCCCAATTAATGGGATACATATTAAGCATTATCACTGAGACTTCTTCCATCATGTACATATTTTCCTTGTTTTCCCCTTATTTTCCCTAAGTGCTTTTGCACATGTTAGTAGTTTTATTAATCTTGTGTGTGTTTTGTTTCATTTTGGGGGTAAGACCTTCATGATTGATTCTTGGATATATCAAGGCTATTGCTAACTCTTTCAAAGCTATATCTTGACTCCATGCCCAATGGACTTTGAGGCTACTAGTTTCTTAAGCATAATAGGCATGCTTCCCCTAGAAATTGCTAATTTATTGACCATTTTGGTCCTACAGGCCAAAATCGGTCTCCTTCTTCCCCTACTATTTTGAGCTAGTTCAAATTTGGTTTGCACAAGTCTTTCAGCAAAAGGATGAACCAGTTCAATGGTTTGATGTCAAGGTTCAATGGCATGATCTTTGTAAAAAACTTTAAACTTGAACTTTGAACCATTATTGGTTCAATCACGTGGTTCAGTCAGTTTGGTTCAAAGTAGTTGATTCAAGTAATTGGTTTAAATTTGAAGGTTCAAAGGGGGTCTACCAAATCCTAAAGGACAAGTGCCCTTAAGGAGGATAGTTAGGCACAAACTAGACCATTCCAATAGGCTACATAGGGTAGTTATATACCCAAAAGTGCCCTTACAGAGGGCAGGGAACCCTTACAAAGGAATCAAAAGACAAAGCAAAAGGATTAGTTTTCCTTCAGAAAAGGCAAAGACAAAAATTTGAATTTCTTCAGGCAAAATGCCTGAAGGAATTCCTTCAAAAAATTTGTCTAAAGAAATTCACAAGGCAAGGAGCCAAACAAGGAATTCTTTTAGAAGAAAATCTCATGGCAAAATGAACAAGGCAAATTATTTTGGACAAAAAGTCTGAAGGAATTCCTTCAGACTTTTGCCTAAAAGAATTCACCCGAAAAAAATTCAAAAATTGAAGAGAACATTTCCTTCAAACAAAATGTCTGAAGGAATTCCTTTGAATATTTTGTCCAAAGGATTTGAGGACCAAGGCTACTTGAATTACCTCGAAGGGCAAGTGCCCTTGCGGGGGACTCTCGGAGACTATGGAAGGGATCTTTCTCCAAGCCTCAAAGGGACACCTTCCCTTCAAGAAGGTTAAAAGATAAAGGCCTAGGTAGAGAAAGAAAGGCCGAAGGAAATAAAGTCAAAGGAATTGACCAAGGGGTGACAGGCCTAAAGATGTCAAAATTCAGCATAAGCAAACTAGCCATTCAGGTTTAAACATCTAGTGATGTCCCCACAGACATCAAATTTAGGAAAATAGAATAGCCGTTGGCTTTCAAATAGTGATGGGCATGTGAATGTCAACTTTATGGCAATGAAATAACCATTTATCTATAAATGCTTGAGTGCAAACCTGAAAGAATTCAAAGGCCTTAAGGCCAAAAGGAAGAGACCGCTGAGAAGGGAGCCCAAAGAGCCAAAGATTTATAGAAGATAGCTCTAGGGCTTAGATTTCCAGAAAGAACCAAGAGATGACAAAAGATAAAACTAGGAAAAGACAAAGCCAGAAAAAGAAAAGAATCAAGAGTGAACTCAATGACCTGCCAAGATAGGAGCCCAAAGAACCAAGCATAAAAATAGACAAAATAGTCCAAGTGGTAAAAGAAGGTGTCGACACAAGGATTTATTCTAAAATTTGAAATAGTCTCTACCAAGTGGTCATCAAGGATCACAAACAATGAATGTTGTGACCTATTTTCCTCATATTACATTAATGGTTAGACAACCATGTGAATGTCTTGAATAAGGGGTCTTGTTTGTAGACAAATGATGCAACGCATGTTTTCACACATGATGTATAATATATTTTAAATTCCTAAAGTCAAAACTAGAGCTGACACAACATTCTCTTTCAAGTGGCTTCCTCTTCCCAATGCTTGCAATGTAGCATGGGTCATTTATTTTCCAAAAAGTGCCAAAATATTTTCTAAAAGGCTATATATTTGTAACCTCTCATTTAAGAAAGGGATCTCTCATTTTTATATGGTGCAGCCCTACCAAATTTTCACTTTGAATCAATAGAAAAAAAATTTACCTCTATTTGGTTGGATATATCTCTGAGTGTGCTAGAGTATTAACCTTGTGTTTAGTCATTATTCCATAATGCTTTCACAATCTTGATACCAACATACCTAGTATAGACAAAGTGTCATTCTTATAGGTAATAAGGAGAGTTGTATCTGGAGTGCAGAGATAGAAGAAGGTTACCAAGTAGTGTGTTTTCCTATAGCACCTATGGTAAGTTCATTTTTCTATGTGTATCTTCATTAAACCTCCCTATTAAGATCTCTATAGTCTAGTCCTTTTATCAAATAAAGTGTATGTATGTGCTCTTATGGTTTGAAGTGTGAGAAAATGAGTGGATCAAACTTTTTTGGTGCATCACCAAATTAATCTAGGCTCTGATTTCAATAATCCTTCTCTCTTTTCAACCCCCCTTTATATATATATTAGCAATAATACTATAATAACTCAAAGATGCATCAAAGGGAGCTAGCCCTTACCTAGAGATTTTCCCCTCAGTTTTACTAGACCCATAGGTAAGAGAGGAGTTTCTATTGTGTTGCATGGAAGAGAGAAGCCCAACCTTCTCTCAAGGGTGTAATCCATAACATCAACAGGTCCATTATCTATGAAAACACTATGAATATGATGACTATGAATTCAAGCTATGATAAAGAGTGTATGATAATATGAATCATCCTTGACTATCTCCTACTCTGAGAAGGAGATTGAAGATCTAGCTGGAACTCTAGAATTATATACACCAATCATGTTACTTAAAGTATGTCTCTCAACTTAATGTGTCTTGTATGTATCTGGTGGTGGATGTGCATGATATGCATGGTGAACCCTTGATGTGTCCCCTACTTCTTATTTAGAATGTTGTGGAAAAGGATCTAAAAATATTTTCAAAGCTTTACCCTATATTTGCTTTTCTTAAGGAGGCTCAACTAAAGTGCCAAGATCAATATGATTGTCATCTATCAAATCCTATATCTTGTGTCTCAAACTAATGCATACATTTGTTGTATGGCTTGGTTCCCTATGAAACTTATAAAATGCATTCTGATCATATCCTTATGGAAGAGGATTTATTGGGTTAACTTCTTGAATAAGAGGTAGAGATATGATGTTACATTCTAATAGCTACTATAATACTCTAGCTAGAGAAACTAGTATATTGGTAAAGGTTTGTTAAGGATTTGTTGATAAAACCACTCACTAGGGGGGCTTGGAAGTTGCATTAACTATCATTTGATTTTGACTCTTGCTATCATTAACCTTGACTTTGTATGGGACTTTGGTTTTACTCTTGTTTGTTATTTTTGAGATGCTTGTGTACTTGAGTTTGCCCATTGAAATTAATTTGACTTCCCTTTCTTTTAGTGTATGACATAACTCAGTGAAGGAAAAAAATATTTTGAACATTATTGATTCATGCAAGGCTAATAGAAGACTCTATTTGAAGAGATCTTGTAACTCTTGATTGGCCATGGGGCTAGTCATCTTAGCCAATAGAGTCTTATATCGAAGAACATAATCTTTTAGATGCTCATTTGACCTTTGCTTTTATTTTTCAACTTGGGAATATGAAACATTATCACCATTGTTAATGCTTAAATGAGCTAAGAATATGTCAGTTAAAGGACTGAATGCATTGACCAACTAATTTAATAGACTGTAAGACCATTGTAAATCATAATACTTTAGGTTCCATGAAAATATATTGGTTAGTATCTAGTCATTTGGCACACAGTCCAAGCATTCTATGTGAAAGGCTCTCAAATGTGTCTCTAGATCACCCTTGCCATCATATAGAGTGAGGTTGGGTTGAACAAAACCTATTGGCAAGGGTGTCAAAGTAATGTGATGTGATAATGGTGTATGCAATAGAGTAAAATAATCCAAAGCCTATGTAGGTCTAAAGGCACTTTGCTCAAGATGTAGTACCTTGGATTGAAGAGATCTTATCTCTTATATAAGGGCTGCCACATTAAGAGACAAAGATGTAATAGTTGTAGCTAGTGGTATAGAGGTAGGTTGGGCTGTTATAGGGGTTGTTGAGACATATTTGCCCCTGTAGTGACATTTGTAATTGGTTTCTCCAAAGGAATGAAATACTCAACTTGCTTAGCCTTTTTTATTTCCATGATAGATTATAAAATAAGAGTAGGATCTTGGGGTTGGTCCCAGAGTGTTTCCCAAACATTTGTTGAGTACAACTTCATTATTAATAATTGGTGGAATTTGATCAAGACTCTAATGTGGTGGACCATGAACATCAATGTTTGTATGATCATTTTTATTCTCATATTTCTCTTTGTCAAAATTATCCTCATCAAAATTGGTGTAATCTGGATGTGTAGAATCTGTAATAAGAACTTGAGTTGGTTGTTTATCCATGGTGTATGGTTGAGTTGTAATAATCTAAGTGAATTCAGGAGGATTGACACTAAGTCTTGCACTTCATCTCAAAGGAAGGGATGCAAGGAACTTAGGTAGCATAAGGAAAATAGCTTAGATAATAGTAGAAAAGATTAAATGGATATAATCTAAACAGGAGACTAGAATATGCATAAAAAGAATATGAAGCTCACAAACATGTTATGTGATACCTCAAAAAGCAATGGTACCTATTATAATCAACTAGGGTTTTGAAAAATAATTATTTTGAAATTTACTATGAAATTTTGAAATTTAAACTAAATTTTCAAGTTAGATATGTAAGTAAAAAATCAAAAATTTATTAGAAAATTTGTGATTTTTAGAGACCTAGAAGATGAAACTAGGGTTTTGAAAAATAAATATCTTGAAAAATTACTATATAAATTTAAAATTTGAATTAGATTTTTTATTTTAATATGCTAGTAAAAAATAAAAAAAATATTCAGAAATTACTGGGAAAATAATGGGACCTAGTATGGGCAACTAGGGTTGGAAAGAAAAGTATTTTATAATTACTACAAAATTTTAAAATTTAATGCCAATTTATAATTTTATTATGTATGTAAAAATAATAAAAAAATGAAAAATTAGTAGGAAATTTACCCTAGGGTTTCTAGGGTTTTTATGCACAAATGAAGTTGAGTTTACCAAATAATTTAACCTTTTTAAGAAATTAGTGTATTATTTCTAATTTAGTTAAAGCATCTAAGTAATAAAATCAATAAATAAATATGAAATAATTAATCTAATAATTTATGTAAATTAGATTTTAATTTTGACCTTTTAAAAAATAGTAACAAGATGGAGAAAATAAGACTTAGCTAGAAACTAGCTGATATGATTGCGATAGGGTTTGAGTTTACTATGTAGGACTAGGACATTATCAAAAATTGAGATATAAACTTAATTTTATGATTAAATAGGAATAGAAAAAGTGGATAAGATTGGCACTGATGTTATATTCCACATCTGTCACTATTGTCTTAAGGATCTGAGCTTTTTGGGTTTTGTTCACAAGTCTGTGTGACCCTGTCCTTAAAGTTTTGATAGCTATAAATCTATAAAGCACCTTATAAAGTATATTTTCTCTTCAAGCCCTATACTCTATTTTTGTTTGACCAATTTTGGGAAATATTTGGGGTTAGTGTGTGTAAGATTCACTGAATGTGTATCCGCACCCCTTGTGTGGGTGCATTGCCTACATACCAATACTTCGAAGAGGGATAAAACCATATGTAGTTCTCCCACTTGGTGTACTTTGTGAAATTGAGTGTATGAATATGAAAAATTATTAAAATGGATGTACCTTAGGTGGCTAAGGATTGGTGTAAGGATTTTAATAAGCTTGTAAGTATATTGGTTGGTTGTATGCAAAGAATAAGGAAGATTGCTTGCATAGTCTTGTTTGTATTCTTGCTTGCTTGGTGATATTTTCTAGCCCTTTACAAATGATATTTGAATGGTATTTTATAGGTATCTATTGGTAATGGGTTCAATATTCTCACATTAGGTTGACAAGGAGAAGGATGGGGAACCAAAAAAAACTGACCATTGGGGCAAAAAATGCACTTGGACAAGAGCACTGAAAGCAGACAGGAGTGACACCAGCACTATAGTCCAAGTGTATAAATATTATCCTAAGCTAATAGGACCTAAAGGAATGGATTGGTAATGTAAAAAGTGGCTTGACTTAGCTAGGACCAAGTCTAGAAGTCTATAGATTCTTGGGAATTAGTGAAATGATGCTTATGAGGGTCATGAGAACAAGAAAGAGGGACCTAAGGGTTGGGTGTCATTATCCATGCTAATGTTACCAATTTTTTCATTTTATATGACTAAAGACTCCATCATTACCTACCCATGTGTAGAATATGCATAAGAAACTAAAATTGTGTGATATAACTAGAGATGTGTAACTATGTATGTCAACTCTAAGACCACTCAGGAATATTAGGTGGCTCTAGGCTACTTGAGAATGCCAACCACTATAGATGGAGTAAGGCATAAATCTAATGTGTAACCTATAACATGGTGTTTAATGTGTATAATGTATAAAATTACATGGAGTTTTTAATTTAATCTGATCAACCAATGTATTAAGTGAGCATACAGAAACAATGTGTCACACACATGCCCCCAATCTGATATCTGATTATATGGATTATTGAATGAGTTGTAATAATTTATATTTAGGCATCTGAACTGAATAGGAATGATTATGTTGTGCATAATGACCCCAATCTAAGTAAACTAGTATGAATCCAAGCTAAACTGAGTCAAAATTGGTAATATATAACTGAACTTTTGTAAACCTAAAATGTACCTATTATAATTTTAAGGCTAATTTGTAATTTTATACAACTAAGGCTACTGGATAGTAGTTACATATCTTTTATAGTAGCATCATATGGCACTAGTGTCCCAATTTGATTTCTATGCAACTATAACTGATATATGTGTCACTATTTCCCACTATGTTTTCCTAAGTTTGATTTCTATATTTTGTGCCTCTGTGCTAAAAAGTATACTTTGAGCACATTCAAATAGCCTAATATTTATGATAAAACCCTATGAACTCCCTCTCTTTTGAGGTGAGTTATTGTACTTGTGCAAGAAATGTACCTAATATATATATATATATATATATATTGTGTTATTTGAATCATATATGATATTGCATAATAAACCAATATAATGTGCATACATAATATCACAATGTAAGATAATCTAAGCATAAGTTATAGGATGTGATGTATGTTAGGTCTAGCATTCATAAGGTTTTCAAGATATATATAATAATGTATATGAATGGAAAATCTAAGTAATAACTTAGTATCTAAGTAGGGGTATGGGGAATGTTGTCCATCATGACATCTAAGTAAGAATGGGAGATGCATGAGGTCCCTCATGGTATAGAAAATTGGAGTGTGTAACAAGTAAGAGACAATTTTAATTGCCATGACACATACAAAAATTCATACATATAACACACATGAGGCACACAAGGTATGCCAAGGGGCCTCAATACAAGGGGCATGGACACATGTCACTAAATATGAGAAAGCAAGGCATACAAAGACATGTTCAAATGTTTACATAGGGAAACATCAAGCAAGTTGGATTAGATCCACATGGAAGGACATGTTCAAATGTATGTATACATAATCATGAAGGCACAGACAAGGACATGGGCACATGTCCAAATCATACACATAATGAAACTAAGTGGCATATATCCATATATTAATGGCATATTGAAATGCACTTGAATTGAAGAAGCATAGACACACAATCAGGTCTAAACTAAGAAAGCTATAAATGAAATTATGCATGAACATGTGATACAAATCTATATAAGAGCTAAGATCTACATAATATTGAGTCTCAATTATTAGTATTTATAAAAAAATTGAATAGGTGTAGGATGATCAATAGCAAGATATAACAATGCTAAATTCTTGATTTAGAGTTTAGAAAAATATAACCTAGCAATTGAAACTATGTATAGCATGCCCCTAAATGGTAAAATGTATCAAATGAAGAACTTATGTATCTATGTATATGCCCCTAATGGGTAGATATTATCAAATCTAGATCTGTGTAGTGACCCTAAGTCCTATGGTAATTTTCAAGCCTCAACAAGAACAAGTGAAATATGTATGTATGATAAAAATTGACAATACTATGATAGTTAGCATATGTAGTGTCAGGAAAATATAAGAGATGTAAACATGGTAATGCCTACAATCTAAAATTTGTATTTTTGAGTAAATATTTGAATTTTTTTGTGTTATTATCATATTATATTATTTTTGTATTTTTTGGATAAAATCTATGTACAAGAAATATGAAAATGAAACTATATACAAGGAGCAATAAATAAGGAAAGTAAGTACAAGTAAATGGTAGAAATAAATGAGATATTTTAATCACCTAAAATGACCATTCATGACTTGGATGCCCATTTGATGTCACTTTACCCTTATTATAGCACTTGAACCATCTTAGGGGCCCTTTTGATCCACTTTTAGTCCCATGGCAACTAAAAATAGCACAAAGGCCTACAAAACACCACATGTAACCCACAATGTGCAATTCATTAGTTATTTAGGTCCCTACACCCTGAAAAAGGTAATTCACATCTCCCTAAGAGGATTAGGATCAGCATAGACCTATTTTTAAGTCACCCTCCCATGTCATTTTTATGATAAAACTATATAAACACTACTCTCACACTCATACACCCTAGGTGGACATTATCACAAAGAAGCACACAAAGTACCACTTCACATTGAGTGAAAATTCCTAATTCTTCTAATATTATATTGATTCAACCCATACATTCAATAATATAGCTGTAGCATAGGCATTCAGATCTCAAGTGGCATCCAAGGCATCGTCTCATTCATCCACAATTAGGTATTCTATAATTCACATACACTTGCACCAAACACTTAGGTAGGAGAACTGCATCAGGATTGATCCCTCTTTAGAGTATTGGTATGTATGAAGCATTTCCACATGGTGGTGTGGATCACACATCCATCACATCAGAGCCACTAACCTCTTTTTCTCATGGTGTTCATTTAAACCTTTCCAAGCATGAAAACCTAGGGTTTTTAGAGGAAAATAGAGCTACAAGAAAAATTATTGATCACATAGACCTAAAATTCAGACCAAAACTAGAACATAACCTGATCTATACATAGGACATTAGCACTAAAAGAGTACACTATCACCATATGGCTCTACTATCTAATTATGGTGATACTATCCAAGAAGGATTATAACACTTGGATCTTATTTGTGACACCTTGACCAGAATCTACCTCAATTTTTAGCCTCCAGATCATTCATCTCAATTATTATCTAGCTAAGTTATTATTAGCATTATTTATTGATATTTTTAGAAAGGTTAAATTAAATCAATTTTGTAACAGATCAATGGTTATATTTATTTCATATTTCTACCCTTATTTACTATACTCATCCCTTTAATAACATATGATTTAAATTCATCTAAGTTCTATAAGTTTTAAACATTTGGTGAACTCAACTTACTTCAAGAACATTATTTTAAAATCCTAGTGCACCATTAGGGTTTCCCTTCTCATTTCTAGCATTTACTCAATTTTTAGTTTGTAGCCTATCATCATGATTATCATGATAGATGCCATTTTTTAATTTATGGTATAAAGTCTTTTAGTTTTCTTGGCATGCTTATTATGCACCATTTTTATAAAAATGCACATGTATGTCACTCCTCTCATGGATCATGTTAGAGATAAGCTTATTTTACACATTGGTCCTCCATTTTGTGAGTCCCATTCTTATAAATATTATTACTATATGTCTCATTTTGAGTTACCTTTGGTTACTACTCAATGACAAATGTCTTAGAGGACTCCTTTTGTTCCACCTTCACCTAGACCAATTTATTATCTTCACTCCCATCCTACCTCTACTACTTTCCCTTGGAAAATATTATATCTTATGGTTCGAGATATTACTAGATAGGATAGGGTGCCTCCTTAGCCTATATAAGAATAATGTAATATCACCATCCATCATTATCCCCAACACACTACAACATGACCTAGATATCAACATAGAGCATTTGATATTATGGATTGGTTAAGATATGCACTGGCTAGGATATCCATATTGGAATTACTCCAATAGGCAACTATTTTCAAAGATGTTCTTTTTCAAACACTTAATCATACATCTTTTCCTTGTGACATAAAACTAACGTACATTTCATATATCATGAACACTATCAAGGACATTAAGGATGTAATATCTTTTTCCAATGAGTATTTTCCATTATAGTTAGTTATTTCTTATAATTAACACTTTTTATTCAATCAAAAATCAATACCACTACTATTAAATGAGTTCTAATTGATATTGGTTTGGGACTTAACATATGTAACCTCACATTTCTATAGACTATGGAGGTTGAAATATAATCTATTCATAAGAAATATAAAAATATTATATGTTTTGATGACATTCCTAGATAGAAATTAGATTTTATTACATTAGATATTATAGTAGGGCCAAAAACCCTACCTACACAGTTTCCAGTGATGCCTAATAATTTTCACTACAACTTATTACTAGAGAGACCTTAGATACATGATATGGAGGTTGTACCCTCTACTTATACACTTCAAGTTTTTGCATGATGGATATTTATACACTTATCTAAAAGATAACTAATCATTCATATATTGTAGCCTCACCGAGCCTACTACCCTAAGTACATCTTCAAAAGGGACACCTCATGTTCTCATAGAGTCCCCACATCATGATATTCCAATTGATTAGATGCACATGTAAGAGGTTGGGGAATCTATCAAGACTATTCTTAGGCCTCTTCCATATCTTCCTAAAACATAGTTACATTCACCCATGATGGAGGATGACCCTCTCACAGTATATATATACCGACCTAGGGAGGATGATGAGATTCTCATGGCATAATTACCATTACTTATTAACTCAAAAAAAAAGTATACATTCATATCTCCAATACAGATTCTCAAGCCACCATAGAGGATAACTCAACATCTATTGACATTGATGACTATTTATGTGTATTATGTTTCACACTAGTGTGCCCAAGAGAGTATAGAGATGATTCTAAAGAACTCATACCTTTTTCTACACTAGAAGTACCACTTGCTCATAATCTTATAGCTATAGGTTCCCCTACTTAGTTACAATAAGTGGTATATCCCTCCATTCATTTAGTACATATAGTTACATCTATGGATATAGACCCAGCTATATAGATTCAAGTAAGGATTTCATAGGATAAACCACACTAGAGTCTACAAATATTACTTGGTAGAGGATTAATGGTATTACCCACAATTCATCATAGATTTATCATTATATTGTCATAGAGGGAAGTCAACCATTTTGTCATTTTCATAGACTTATAGTACATGATATTGATACAAGCTTAACATTACAACATAAGTTGAATAAATTCAAGGCTCAAGACACTATTCATATTATATAGCCTCCACCTCCATAGTTATAAGCACCATGATAGAATCATCATTGATATAAATACTCATGAATGATCCATTTACTATCCATATTTTTGTTGTAGATAAATACATCCCCCATGTGGCTATAGATAAGGATTCTGATCTTAATACTTGCACCTTAATATTTTTATAGCACATAGGCTATCAAGAAAATGAGTTACAACATGCCATACATTATCAATATTCCACTAGACATATCACACTACTTGTTGCATATGGCCCCAAGGTGGCCAAAACGTTATTATTTATCGTGATTAGGGGTGCTCATCTATAGATTACATTTGTTAGTACATGGTTATAGGTGATGGATGTAATAATCGATAGATCAAATAGATGTTTAACATTCAATCATGCAAGACACATGGTCTAAATTTTATATGATGGCATATATGAGAGATATGGGTTTCATAGAGATACTCTATAGTCCAATGTGGTTTACCTTGGGACCATATAGGAGGCATTTCACATAGTAGAGAATCACATTATTCAGATGCAAAAACTCCATACTAACACCAAGGATAAGGTTCCATTGATACATATAGAATGGTATGATAATCATGGTGATGAGGACTTATTTAAGTTTGGACATATCCAATATCTAACATTAAATGACATCTCACCTAGTCCAACATTTTATTATCCACATCCCATGGATGTACACTCAGGTCTATACAGACATTTCACTTTGATTGTACACTATTTCATTTATTTCCAATATTTACTTAAACATACATTCCTTCTCTCTTGATCTTTGTATATAGTTTTCATTCTCATGTTGCTTGTACATATATTATATAAAGAAAATACAAAAATAATATAATATGTCAAAAAACATTTAAATATTTACTTAAAAAATACAAAATTACATATCATATTCATTTCCATGTTTACAGTTCTTATATTTTCTAGACACTACATATGCTAGCTATCTTAGTATAGTCAATTTTATCATGCATATATGATTCACTTATTCTTGTTGAGTGATTGTAGATTGCTATAGGACTCAGGTCTAATACACAAATCTAAATTTTTTATTTATCTACCCACGAGGGGCATATACACTGATACATGGGTTTTTCATTTGACACATTCCCCCATTTAGGGGCACCTTATACATAGTTTTTATTACTAGATTCCATCTTTATATACTCTACATCATAGCTTTAGAATTGTTCTATTTTGGTATTTATCATGCTACACTTACTCAAATTTTTTGATAGCTATCACTACTTTAGACTCAGTATATGTGCATCTTGGCTATTACACATATTTGTATTATAGATTCATGCATACTTTCATTTCTAGCTTCCTTAGTTTAGACTTGATTATGTCTCTATTCTTATTCTATTCGAGGGAATTTAAAAGTGTCATTACTCTTTGGCTCTATACCACTACTTTTAAAAATATGTATGCTTTGGTCATGTGCCCATGTCCTGATGTGTTCCTTCCTGATTATGTATGTGGACGTGTAAACATGTCCTTATATGTGCCTCTAGGCCAAATTGTTTGTTTCTTGCATAAATGGGCATTCGAACATGTCCTTGTATGTCTTATTCTCTCATATATAATGGCATGTGCCCATGTCCCTTGTATTATGTCCCCTTGTTCTACTTTACATGCCTCATGTGCATGGTATGTATGATTTCTTATATGTGTCATGGTCGTGAAACTTGTCTCTTTATGAGGGACCCCATGCATGTCACCTTCCTAATTAGGCCTTGTAATGGACATTATGCCCCATCCCCCTAGGTATAGCTTAGTTATTACTCATATTTGCTATTATATACATTGTTATATCTATCTTTATAGCCTCGTGTGTTAGACATAACATAAATCACACATTACAAACTTAAACTAAGATTATCTTAAATTCTAATGTTATGTATGCACAGTATATTGGATTATTACATAGATATCATAAATACTTCAACTAACACACATATTTTAGAGATTTTTATTTTGAAGATAATTATTGCATAGGTTCAATAACTCCCCTCAAAAGAGGAGGCATTCATAAGGGTTTATCACAAAGATCAAGCTCCCATAACACACTCATAATATATTTTTTAGTGCATAATCTCAAATTCTAGAAATCAAACTCAAGTAAACACATTAGAAAAAAGTGACACAAAGATCAGTAAAATTGTATATAAACTAGAGCATATGAACATTAGCACCTAAATTATGGCACTATCACCACACGGCATTATTATATAAGATATGCCACTAATAGCTAGTAGCCTCAGTTTCAAAAAATCTAGATTAGCTAGAAAAGTATAGAAGGTACAATCTAGGTTTGCACAGGTTCAGTTATAGATTTACTAACATTGCTCAATTTAGCTTAGATTAATACCAATTTAGCTTAGATTCATATTATTTTACTCAAATTTGGGAATCATGCATGGCATTACCAATCCCATTTATAGTTTAGATACTTAGTTATAGATTATTATAACTCAATTTAGAATTCATATGCTTAGATATCATATTTGGGGGCATGTGCATGGCACATTATTTTTCTACACTCATTAACACACCAATTGATTAGATGGAATAAAAAATTATATATCATTATATACATTATACACATTAGACATCATATTATAGGTTACACACTAGTTTCATTCCTTATTCCATCTTTAGTGATTAGAATTCTCGAGTGGCCCAAAATTGCATAATATACTTGAGTAGCCATAGAACCAAAATTTATAGTTAGACATTTCTAGTTATATCACACAATTTTAGTTTTAGATTCATCTACTACACATGGGTATGAAATGATGGTGTCATAGTCTAATTTAGTTACTGAGCTACCTATATGAGAGGGTTAGACACACCATCAATCCAATCTAAGATATTCACAGGTTATGTGTTATGTCCCCATTTTTGTGGACATTGATAGACTTGATGATTAGCTTATTATGCGACCTTCGTAGGCTGATAGGATGGATAGAGGGTCATGATGGAGCTTGGCTTGGCTTCGATTAGCAGAATTCCTATAGTTGGCTTTCATTCGAGATCTTTTAGACACATTTGCCTGAGCTCCTACTTTTTAGGGATATTTGACACGCAGTAGAGCACCCTTATTTTGGTATGGTCATGTGCAAAATCACTCCCTGATTCACCAGCTTTAGTTGGTTCAAGGATCTCACATGTATTGAGGGAGATATTAATATTTGATTGATTTAATCAAATATTAATTATTTGGTCTAATTTTAAATTAGATATTAATTAATTGGTTTAATTTTAAGACCCCAATTCTAATTTAAGAATTGGTCTAATTTTAAAACCCTAATTCTAATTTAAGAAGTCCAAGTTCTAATTTGAGGAATTCTAATTTAAGAACCCCAAGTTCTAATTTGAGGAAATCTAATTTTAGCAAGCACACCTTTGGAGGGTATAAGGGTTTCTCATGGGGGAGAGTATGGTATTCATGCATTGATTATTGATTATTGATTTTGAAGAATTCTTCTGTGAAGACTGAGCCAAGGGTTCCAGGATTCCATTTGTAGTGGAGAATGTCAACTCTTCATTGTGTGTGATTCAGAGGCTGTGAAATATCAGCTGATCTATTGCCAATTTGAGAGATAGCTTCATACAAAGGTTATCACAGTATTTCAGGTCTTTTGAGAGATAACTTCACATAGAAGCTATCACAAGGGTTTACAGGTATTTGTTTCTTTATGTTTTGATTCAAATAAGTTATACAGATAGAGATATTCTATATTAGAGTCATATATCTTGAGATCAGAGGTCCTACAAATAGGGTGTAATTTATGGGCAGGCGTACGAAGCCATACAGATCCGTACAGGTTCACACAAAGAATGACATCGACAGAGAGAGATCTATAGAGATTGATGTCGACAGGTTAACAATGCCCAGTCGACCGACGATGGTAGTATAACCGATGTTAGCATCTATGTGTCGACACAGAAAGACTGAGACCTTCTAGAATTTAGGTTTCATTACCAAATTTGCAAAGGACAAGGGTTTTAAGATTGTATTTTGATATTATTTTACATGAATGACTAAAGACATCTATTGTAACCATCTGGATAAATAATAAGATTAGTGATTTGGCAGTTAAGAGATTTACTGTGGCTTATTGTTTACTTGAATTTATTCTGCAAAATTGTATCTTTGTTCAGAGCTATTTGTGTTTAGATATTCCCTACTGAAAGGGGATATTATAGCGGTATTAGAGCTTTTGCTTGGAAAAAGGAGCCCCTAAGTAAGGGACATTACAGTGGTATCAGAGCTTTTGATGGAAAAAGGGAGCCCCTAAGTAAGGGACATTACATTATGATCCACCAATTAGGGGTGGGAAATGATGGAGTCAAACTAGATTGAGTTCTTGAGCCATCCACACATGGGAATTGAGAAAGTCATCAACTCAATCTAAGTTATTCACTAATTGATCACTATATACATGCACACACACATGTTATCACTAGGTTTATGTATTAGCTCACGTACCCAATGAGGTATATTCATTCCTTCCCTCTCTCTTATCCCTTTACTCAGTTTTACTTCTTTACTTAATTTTGTCTTTGTTTTTTATACCTCTAAAGTAAGGACTAATTTATGCACATTTTATTTACAAGAAACATATTGGAGCATGCTTCATATACTCATATCCAAATTCAAAGGCTTCACCTCTAAGGTGAGTCTAGGTACACTTCTTTTTCCTTTATCCTAGTCATTTCACTTCATTACATTTATAGAATATATAAGGGGCAGATGTTGTGATCATAGGAATCTAAGAAGGGAGGTTAATTTTTTGTTAAAACAAGTAATAAAACTTCAATAAAAATCACATTAACACTAAAACTTACAAGCCTATATCTTATGTGGGAGCTTAATGAACAAAATACAATTAAAAACACAACTAAAATGTGAAATACATGAGATACTTTACCTTCCTTGTGAGCTTCAAATGCATTTTTAAAAGGCTTGATCAGTTTGTGCTCAAAAAGTCTTTGACAATGGAGTTTGTGTGGCTCCCTCTCTCCTTAGCACCATTGGCTTGTGTTTGCTTATGCCTATGATGGATTGGCTTAATATTTTAGCATTATAACATTATTGATATGAATCATGAAACAAAAACTTTCATTATAAATGTATAATATCCAAGCCTCTTATTTTAATAGGTAATGGTTTGTATTTATAGGCTTAGGAACTAACCCCAACTCAAGGTGAGTTAAGGTGTAGTTTAAACATGGAATGAGTTAAAAACTAATATAGGTGAGTCAAATATAACCCTACTAGATTTAATATGTGTCAAACACTCATGATTTGTAATGAATAGACATGGGTCTACAAAAAAAGATATTTTTAGATATTTTCCAAAGGATTGGCAACTCATAAATGTCATCACGAAAGGCTAGGATATTTCATATTTTTCAATTTCCTTTTTTAGTAATTAATTAATTACACATGGATAATTCAACTAGGCCTTTCATTTGTTTTATCTTATTAATTGATTTTGATTAGCTATTTATCTCTTTCAATATTTTATTTATGTGTGCAAGTGCCACACTTAATAGGTCCATAGGCCAAATTGACTAGTGTGATGTCACAAGATGATTAGGTATGAATCCATGAGAGGTTATTATTGCATACAATATAATACTCCAATTAGGGATGCCTCAATGTGATTTTGAGCTTTGATGAATGATGCATAAGTAAATTTTAGATGTTCAATGATTCTTAGGCTTAATTTGAAATGGTTGGTAGTAATCAGTCTAAAGTCTGGTTGAAGGCTATTAGTGGCCAATTTTCGGTGTCTATATTTTACCCCTATTTTGTAAGGAATTACAAGTTGTAATCATAGTAACATCTTCTAAAATAATGAAAAGCTCATGTATGCTTATGACTTCAATGGTAATGGATGAACTGCAGGTACCCCCTCGAGGGACTAGTTGACAAAGGGGTCGGTAATTGGTCTCTCAAAATGAGGAAAAAATTAGAAAAAAAATATGAAATGGGGTTGAAAATACTAATTTTTCCATAGTTTGTTATAATCAGTGGCATATGGAGCTACCCTAGTTAGGGTAGACAAACAAGATGATTTGCCCAGAGATAGTTATAATCATTAGCATAGGTGGGATAAAAAAGTAATGATTTGATCAAAGGTAGTTATAATCATTGAAAAAAGGATTAGGGTAACAAGAGAATGATTTTACAAAAGGTGGTTATAATGATTAAAAGGGAAAGTAATGATTTGCCCACATGCAGTTAGAATTATTACCAAGATAAAAACATGCCTTAGTTGGGTAGATAAGGATAATGGTTTTCCCAAAGGTGGTTATAACAATTATCACAATGAAAATGTGCCCTAGTTAGGAAAAATAAAGAGAATTATTTTCCTAAATATGGTTATAATCATCAACCTTCAAATGAATGAAAATGCAATGACTTGCCCAAAGGTAGTTAAAATTATTGGTAATGCAAGTGGGATGGTATATGATGATTTGCCCAAAGGTGGTTATAATCATTCATATCTTGATTATGGAAAAAATGATATGGAAGATGATGGAAAAATGGGTACAAAGGAGAAAGATGAATTTATGCAATCTATGAGTAGGGAGATGTTCATCTGAACTAGCAAAGGTTAAAATTCTTTCATGATTTAATTACTCTGTACGGGATATGATGTGGATTAGATCAGGAATATGTCTAGTGCCAAGGAGATATATCATTGTTATATTGTTATGTAAACAATCCAAGTTGATTTTTTATATAGCACATGATGGTAGGCCTCATGATAGAACAACATGAGGACTTAGCCAAAATATGCATAAGTACTGATAGGTGATCCAATAAACAATTAAATATAATGCACCAATGATAAAAACCATGATGATAATTTTGATGAATGAATATGGATGGATTAAATAATAATTTACAAAGAATAACCCTATGAATGCATGTAGATTGAATCGAGTCACAACAAAAAGCAAACAAACAAACAAACAAACAAAACACCAAGAAAATAAGAACAAAATAAATAAAAACATGAAACAAACACAAATAATGGTTAATCATAATGTTAACACAAATAAAGAACAAACAAGATGATGAACATCACCCCTAAAATGTATGAGATAGCATAAAAAAATGGGGGAAAAGAAGAAAAGGAAGGGGTGGTCGAGTTATCTCCAAATGCACTAGGCAAGTAGACGTTACCTACATAGTTCCATGGATGCAATATCTAATTATAAATTTAGGCCAAATGTAGTTCTCCCAAGATATGGGATAGAAGAAAATTATGATAAGAAGAATACCTAATTTTGTTATAGAAGTATATGGGAATGGTCTTACAAAATGGTGAGAGCGTGAGATACAAGGCCAAAAAAGATGGGGAAACTAAATGACAAGTGGTTTCTTGTCACTTGGTGTGGGTTCCCATAACCCTTAAAGTAAAGAAGTGGTTAATGTTTTTAGATTGACTAAATTGGTTTTACAAATATTTTAGTAATTTGTGGAGCATCTCAACTCAATAAATAATGACAAGACACTAAATGGTCTAAGCTCACAAAATGGTGAGAGCATTCAAACTTGAATTACTTTTAAAATGGTGAGAGCATTAAAACTTAGAGTTGCTCATAAAATTGTGAGAGAATTAAAGCTTAGAATTTCTCATAAAATGGTGAGAGTGTGGTAAAAGGGTGACTGAGTTGACCTCAACATGTGTCGAGTGTTGCCTACATAGTCCCAAGATGGGACCACAAATCACTATAGTTTCACCTTACTATTGACGTAGTGGATTACACCCTGGGTAGGAGGTTGAGCTCTTGCCTTCCACATGCAACAATGGAAACTCCCCTCCTATCTATGGGCCTAGAAAAATAGGGGGGAGAGTCTCTAGATAAGGGCTAGCTCCCTTTGATGTATCTTTTAGGTCCTAGATTCCCTACTGCTAAAAAATAAATGAAAAAAGGAGGGATGAAAAGGGAGAAGGATTAGCTGAAAAAATAGAACCTAAACCAAAACTAAAAGGTGATACACCAAAAAAGTTGATCCACTCAGCTTGAATATAAACTTTTCACCAAGAAGAAGCTGTCATACACTTCATTTGATGTGGGAAACTCTTATGTATTAGTGAGTCAGGGGTCCATAGAGATACCAGGAGAAAGAACTATCAAAGGTGTTCTGAGACACACTTTGACAACCTATTCACATGCACCTATATTCCTATTGTAGACACTTCTGGCAGACCTGCAGAAGAAGAAACTTCACAATGCACTAGACATGCTAGAATCATTCTATGAAAAGCATAAAATAAAATGACTTAACACAAAATAAAACATAGACATATGCGTGAGTGCAAGTTCAAATAGAGGTAAAATTTTCCAAGTCTGGATTCAAGGTAAAATATGGTAGAGTTTTGCCTTGCAATCCCGAGAGATTTTTGGGTAGAGCTTTGCCTTAAGGCTGAGAGAGATCCCCTCTCAAAATGAGAAGTTTACAATATATAGAAAAAAGAGAAGAAGTAAAGGTGCCCCTTTGGAAAAGACTTTTTTGGCACCCTTAACAAGCTGGTCCATGTGCATTTGTGAGCATCGAGAAGAGGAAGTCACTGTTGTTAATGTCATTCTTCTAGAAGAGGCCTACTAGAACCATGTTTGTAATCTTTGGTCTTGACTTTGGCATTCAAACATTAATGTGGAAGCATGGGCCACACCTCTTTTTCTATAAACAAGACTTTTGTATCCAGATATTCACATAGTTTGTCTACTCATTAATGTAAAGTGGAGAAAATAGGCCGTGCTGCTTACTATTTGTGTCATTTGATGACCACTTGGCAAGCACTATTCCAACTACAAGAGTAAATCCTTGAGTTGACACCTCTCTTCACCACCTATACTGTTTATCTATTTTTACACTTTGTTAATTCCTAGTTTTGTCTCTTTCTAGCTTCTTTGGCCCTTGGGGCTATCTTCTTGGCAGGCCACTAAGTTCCTTGGGCTACTCTTTAAAATTTTCAAAATCAATGGCTATTTCTCTACCTTAAATTTGATGTCTGTGCACCCGTCACTAGGCATTTGAACTTCCAACTTCTAGTTCACCATGCTTGATTTTGACGTCTTCAGGCCTGTCACCCCTTGGAAATTCTTCAGCCTTTTCCTTTCTTTTGGCTTCTTGTTACTTCCCTTTCTTTTGGGATTCTTGGTTTGAACCCTCTCGAAGGGAGGGTGACCCTTCGGGTTTGGAGAAGTGTCCTTCATTTTGGCTGGGAGTCCCCCACAAGGGAACCTACCCTTTGGGGTCCTTCGACTCCTTGGTCTTGAAATCCTTTGGAAAAAATGTTTGAAGGAATTCCTTCAGAAAAAATGTCTAAAGGATTTCTTCCTTTGCTTTTCCACTTATTTCCCTAGGTCCTTTCACTTGGCCACTTTTCCCATGAACTTTCTCTCAAATGCTTTTCCCATGGATAAAAAGTTCACAAGTATTACCTTGCTCGTTCCTTTCCCTCAGAGTCTTCTTTATCTCATAGCTTCTCCCAAATTTCTTTAGACTTTTTTTGAAGGAATTCCTTTGAACAAAAAATCTGAAAGAAATCACTTATGTCTTTTGCCTCGGCCCTTGTCTTTTGTGCCAAGATTTTCTTTCGAAGAATTTCTTTAGACAAAACATCTAAAGGAATTCCTTTAGACATTTTATCCGAAGAAATTCTCTTCTTTTCCTTAAATAATTTTCCAAAAAAAACTTTCCTTTTTGGGTTTCTCTATGGCCTCTTTTCAAATTTTCCCTACCCTTTGTAAGGGAAATTGAGTCTAGAAACTGCCCTCCATAAGGGCACTTGGAATGGTCCATTTGAACCAAACATTGAACCAACTCATTTAAACTAAGCTGTTGAACCAATTGAGCAAACCAAGTCATTAAACCAAGCCATTGAAATAAGCCATTAAAGCAAGCCACTAAACCAATTGAATCTAAGCCAATTAAATTGAATGGTTCAATGGTCCGAAGAAACTTTGTAGAAGCCCCTTTCATTCCTTGAACTGGTTCATCATCTACCAAAAGACTTTCCTACAGAGTCCATAGATTTTTTCTATAGAGTATGTAGAAACACCTACAAAGTCCATAGAAACTTCTTGTAGAGTCTGTAGAAGTGAGACTTGTGCAAAGAATCAAAATTTAGACTGGTTCAGAATAGAAGGGAAAAAAAGGGGGGACCAATTTTGGCCTGCAAGACCAAAATGGTCAACAAATTGGTGACTCCTAGGGGAAGCATGCCTACTATGCTTAGAGACAAGTTGCCTTAAAATACATTAGGCATGGAGTCAGAATGCAACTTTGAAGAAAGGTTAACAATAGCCTTAAGAGATCCCAAAATCAATCATGAGGTTTTACCCCAGACAAAAGGGAAAACACACACAAGGCTAAAAACACTACTTGTGCAAACTGCACTTAAGGAAAGTAGGAAAAGAAATTGAAAGCAAACTACTATGTACAACTAACTAGGTATATTTTCCTCCCTCCTAGATCAAAGGGAAAATTTCTTAACTCTCCTTCCTGCCTAGGAAACTTATGGTGCTAGACAAGTGGCTAAATGGAATGGAGACTTGGTGACCTGCTCCTCTTACCTGCCACCTTGGTTGGCTTGCATCTGAGTGGATCAAAATCAAACATGCTTCCAACATATACATACTCTTTTTGTCCTTGGAAGCTTGTTGAATGCTGGTCCTTCATGCTGGTGTGTTTCACCAAGAAATCAATGGTTATTGGCTCATTACCATAATCCTTTTATTGTGCATGGTCCCTTTGCAATGCATCATGAATTGACTCATTCCCTTCTGCTTCATTGAAAACCCTGTCAAACTCATCCTCTACTCCCTCATAGCCTTCTTGAAGAAGGGTGACTATTTTGATGTCTAAAATGGAGTCACAAACTGATTGCTCATCCCACAAAACATCACCCTTTTGTTTAAAGCTCTCTTCTTCAAGGCTTTCCTCAAGATGGACCAACCTCTCCTTTTCTTACTCAAGGATTAGAGTCTCTAGTTGTTCAAAGACATCTGTCTGATCCTCCTTTAATTTAAGCTCCTCGACATAGTCATCCTCCTCATCAAAGCAACAAGGAAGTTCATCAAACAAAGGGGAAGAGAGCTCACCATGCTTACGTTCCTCTTCATATTGCTCAAACATCTGCATGTATGCATGACTTGTGTCTTCCCCATTGCTAATGATGTCTTATGAAGGAGCCTCCATGATGATTTCATCTTCTTTGTTGCTCATGATATCCTTTTGGATAACTACATATTGGATCTTCTGCTCCTCACTTTCCTCTTGTAAAATAGGCTCCTCCTTGAGAAGGGGTGAAGTGGAAAAACCATGTGGAAGAGGATGTAGTCCTTGAGCTAGAATCGAATGATTCTCCTCTTTCCACTTGGCTAGCACTTCATCTTTATCATGTGTGGCCTGATATCTCTCTTGGAGATGTGTAGATGGGGTGTGTTCAAACATGTCCATCACACGACTGAGGAATCTCGTTATAGACTCCAATTCTGCAATTCTCCTGGCTATATCTTCTTGGAAGAGCCTTTCTTGGAGGTCACAATCATCATAATGAGCAAGAGGAGCCTTGAATTCTTCAAGGTTTTAAGCAAAAACTTTCTCCTCCACCTTCCTATCCTAAGATTCAACTATTTTCTCTCAACTCAAGACCTTGGGATTGGAACTTTTCTCTTGGGAAGAAGCAACAACTTTGTCTTCTTTAAGGTCCCAAGCTAGTTCATGACTTTCCTTCTTCTAGCTTGGGATCTGGAGATCATGTTGAAAGACTAGAGGAGGTTGGGGAAGATTTGGGAGGGTCTACTAATGTTTAGGAAGAGTTGTCTAAATAGAGGCATGTTGGAAAGCTAGGTGCATGAGATTAAGAGTAGGATCGATTGATGCATCAAATGAGCTAGAATGAGCAAGTGCTATTTGATAGAAAGGATTTGGTGCATAAGAGGGGGCTTTACTTAGAATAAGAGGGGGTGTACAAGGCTAGCTTCCTTACATGAATGGATTCTTCCATTTTTCTACCTCTTCCTCCATGGATTGCAAGGCATGAGCTTACTTGAACAAACACTCCTCTTTATACATTAGCTCCTGCTAATATCTATACCGCTCATCCAGTCTGTCAATCTCCATTACTTGCTTCTCATACTCTAGCGCTACTTTCCTTATTATTGAAGGGCAACTAGGAGGGCTACTTGGGGTGATCTCATAAATATTTTGAGCTTGATCAAAGATATATGAAGGAATACAAGGCCCATGATTCTGATCAATGGGATTATACATAAAAAAATAAGATTTCTTGATGGCACTTGGACTGCTTAACCTATTGATTCAACTTGGATTTGATATTGGTGTTGATAAAAAAGCCTCCAAAGGCTAGTTTGTTGAAGAACACACCAAAAATTCTTCAACTCTTTGGACACAACTTATCCTAGTAGGTCCCATCAGGCGTGCCAAAAACTATTGACGTAGTGGATTACACCCTGGGTAAGAGGCTAAGCTCCTTCCTTCCACACGTAACAATGGAAACTCCCCTCTTGCCTATGGGCTTGGAAAAATTAGGGGGAGAGTCTCTAAATAAGGGCTAGCTCCCTTTGATGTATCTTTCAGGTCCTAGATTCCCTACTGCTAATAAATAAATGAAAAAGGGGGGGATGAAAAGGGAGAAGGATTATTGAAAAAATAGAACCTAAACTTAAACTAAAAGGTGATACACTGAAAAATTTGATCCACTTAGCCTAAACATACACTTTTCACCAAGAATAATCTATCATACACTTCATCTGATGTGGGAAAGTCTTCTGTATCAGTGAGTTAGGGGTCCATAGAGATACAGGGAGGAAGAACTATCAAAAGTATTCTGAGACACTTTAGCAACCTATTCACATGCACCTATATTCCTACTGTAGACACTTATGGCAGATCTGTAGAAGAATAAACTTCACAATGCACTAGACATGTTGGAATAATTTTATGAAAAGCATAAAATAAAATGACTTAACACAAAAGAAAACATAGACATGTGCATGAGTGCAAGTTCAAATAGAGGTAAAAATTGCCAAGTCTTGATTCAAGGTAGAATTTGGTAGAGTTCTTCCTTACAAGCCCAAGATATTTTTGGGTATAGCTTTGCGTTAAGGCTGAGAGAGATCCCCTCTCAAAATGAGAAGTTTACAATATATAGAAAAAGGAGAAGAAGTAAAGGCATCCCTTTGGAAAAGACTTTTTTAGTGCCCTTGACAAGCTAGTCCATGTGCATTTGTGAGCATCAAGAAGAGGAAGTCATTATTGTTGATGTCATTCTTCTAGAAGAGGTCTACTAGAACCATGCTATGTAATCACTGATCTTGACTTTGGCATTCAAACATTAATGTGGAAGCATGGGCCATGCCTCTTTTTCTACAAAAAAGACTTCTTTTTCCAGATATTCATGTAGTTTGTCTACTCATTACTGTAAAGTGGAGAAAATAGGCCACGCTTCTTACTATTTATGCCATTTGATGACCACTTGGAAAGCACTATTCTAACTATAGGAGTAAATCCTTGAATTGACACCTCTCTTTGCCACCTAGACTATTTATCTATTATTTCACTTTGTCTCTTCCTAGTTTTGTCTCTTTCTGGCTTCTTTGGCCCTCGAGGCTATCTTCTTAGTGGGTCACTGAGTTCCTTGGGATACTCTTTAAAATTTTCAAAATAAATGGCTATTTCACCACCTTAAATTTGACATCTGCACACCCGTCACTAGGCGTTTGAACTTCCAATGGCTAGTTCATTGTGCTTGATTTTGACGTCTTTAGGCCCGTCACCCCTTGGAAATTCTTTGGCCTTTTCCTTTCTTATAGCTTCTTGTTTCTTCCCTTTCCTTTGGGCTTCTTGGTTTGAACCCTCTCGAAGGGAGGGTGACCCTTCAAGTTTGGAGAAGTGTCCTTCATTTTGGCTAGAAGTCCCCCAAAAGGGCACCTGCCCTTAGAGTCCTTCGAATCCTTGGTCTTGAAATCCTTCTAATAAAATGTCTGAAGGAATTCATTTAAACAAAATGTCTGAAGGATTTCTTCCTTTACTTTTCTGCTTATTTCCCTGGGTCCTTTCACTTGGCCACTTTTCCTACAGACTTTCTCTCAGTTGCTTTTCCCGTGGACAAAAAGTTTGCAAGAATTACCTTGCTCGTTCCTTTCCCTCAATGTCTTTTCTGTCTCGTGGCTTCTCCCAAATTTCTTCAAACTTTTGTTTGAAGGAATTCCGTTGGACATAAAGTCTGAAAGAAATCACTTATGTCTTTTGCCTCAGCCCTTGTCTTTTGTGGTGGATTTTCTTTCAAAGAATTTATTTGAATAAAAATTCTGAAGGAATTCCTCTAGACATTTTTTCTGAAGAAATTCTCTTATTTGCCTTAAACAATTTTCCAAAGGAAACTTGCCTTTTTGGCTTTATCTGTGGCCTCTTTGCAAATGTTCCCTACCCTCTGCAAGGGCACTTGAGTCCAAAAAATGCCCTTCACAAGGGAACTTGGAATGGTCCATTTGAACCAAACATTGAACCAACTCATTTGAACTGAGCTGTTGAACCAATTGAGTCAACCAAGTTGTTGAACCGAGCCATTGAAACAAGTCGTTGAAGTAAGCCACTAAACAATTAAATCTGAGCCAATTAAACTGAATGGTTTCATGGTCTGAAGAAACTTTGTAGAAGCCTCTTTCATTACTTAAACTGGTTCTTCATCTACCAAAATACTTTCCTTCAGAGTCTATAGTTCTTTTCTATAGAGTTCATAGAAACACCTACAAAGTCTGTAGAAACTTCTTGCAGAGTCTGTAAAAATGAGACTTGTGCAAAGAATCAAATTTTGGACTGGTTCAGAATAATTGGGAAAAAAGGGGGGACCAATTTTGGCCTACAAGACCAAAATGGTCAACACTTACAATGGAGTAATATGAATAGTGTAGTAGCCAATTCAAACAAAATAGGGAAATTTGGAAAATGGCACAGTACGACATAATCATGGCAAGGTGGTACTTCAAGGCATAATAAACAATTTTTTTTCCTAATTTACCCATAGGTGGTTATAATTAGGAAATAACAACACAAGTCAATGATACTAATTTTCCCAAAGGTAGTTATAATTAGTAGCATAATGGTGAGACATTAAATTTCCTAAAAGTGGTTATAATCAAGCCCATGCGGTATAGAACAAAACAAGAAATAAAGGATGCAACTACCAAACCATTTTCATATTATTCTAAAAATATGGCCTCTATCTAGAATGCTAAAATAACTACTAAATTTTGACCTGAATCTTCATACTAAAATGTGCATGTATAACCAGTGGAATGGAACCAAGGTCAAAGAGTTGGGTAGGGTGGGGTAAAAACAACTCAATCAAAAATAAAGGTATGATAGAATGGCATATGGTACAAATAAAAATGTCTATATTATGGTATAACTAAAATGGGCGTCATAGACAATACTTTAGGTTACTCGAGTGAAGTAATGCTTGAGGTGCATAATGTTCATTAGCTTATCAAGTTCATCCCCATCTAGTGTAGTGAGCTTATATTTTCTAGCACCATAGTTTGCAATGATGATAAAAGGACCTATCCAATTAGGTTTGAACTTGCCTTTATGTTTCTTATCAATCATGATATTCTATTAGTTTTATTTAAGAACAAGATCACCAAGCTCAAATTCTCTATGTTTAACAGGTGATTGTAGTGGCCATAGAGTTGATTCTGGTATGTTTGTAGGTTATTAACTATGGCCATGTGTTTCTCATCAAGTAACTCAAGCTTTTGTGGGTGAGCTACTTGATAATATTCATCATTTAAGACATGCTTCAAAGATATATACAAATAAGGTAACTCAACCTCAATGGGAAGAATGACCTCAATGCCATAAAAAAGTGAATACGGAGTGGATCCTATTAGATATTGATAGTTGGTGTGGTATGTTTAGAGTACATGGCACTTTTATAGGTGTCAATCATAGCCAACATCATTAACAATATTTTTAAATATGTTGATAATGGTTTTGTTAAATGATTCTAATGGACATTACCTTGTGGGTAATATTCCATGGAAAAATGTTGAGTAATTTTATACTCAACACATATCGATTTGACATCTTTATTTTTGAATGATATACCATTATTAGATATAATGTGAGAGGGGATACTATAGTGGCAAATGATATGGTTAAAGATGAATTTGGAAATTTTATTTCCAATCATGTAAGTGAGGGGTATAACTTCATCCCACTTAGTGAAATATTTGGTGGTGGTAAGGATATGTTTATGGCCATCAGATGAGGTGGGGTTTATCTTCCCAATGAGATCAAGGACCCTTATGGAAAATGGCCAGGGTGTAAACATTGTTTTCAGAGTCATGGCTGAGCATGAATTAGATTAACGTGCCTTTGACATTTATCACACTTTTTAACATATGTAATTACATCTACATCCATCATTGGCCAATATTACCTAGTACACAAGAGAATTTTTTGATAGGATTCCCCCACTAGTGTGTGATCCACATAATCCTTCATGAAATTCTGATAATGTTAATGTAGATTATGCTAAATTTAAACAATGAATCAGAGTTCCATCAAAACTACAGTGGTAAAGGGTTGGTCCAAATAAGGTATAACATGTGACATGGTGGATAAAGGCTTTGGATTGTTTATGGGATAGGTTTGGTGGCATAATGTGGTCATGAAGATAGACATAAAGGTTTGAATAATAGATAGATCTAAGTTCAATAATATCATAGATCATTGCAATGATTGAAGGTTTATGAGTTGGCACTAGCAGATTTTACATGAGAAATTAGTATACTTTTATCATATCTATATGATGAATCAAAGATCCAATGGTGGCCATGACATCTACTATTTGATTATTAGACCTTAGTATATGTTTAAAATGTACATTGATAATCTATTATTTTAGAGTGTCGACCATGGCCTTGTATGGCACCAACTTGTCATCCTTGGTTTAAAAGTGGTTTGTAACTTAATTGATAATTAACTAAGATAACAATAAAACTTTAGATGTTGTATGTTCTATTGTATTATTTATTAAATCCATACAATAATTGTTTCATATTTGGCTATGTTTTCGGTACAAGGAAATTTGATCTTGAATGACTTAGGGATAATATCCCCTTGTGGTATAATAATAAAAAAACCTACCCCTTGATCCATGTGATGTGAATGATCCATCAAAATATAGCTTCAAGTGATTATCCTCAAGAGGTGTTTCAATTATGGTCATAATGGACTCATCTAGTAATTGTAATGTCAATAGTTTCATATCTATAAGGGTGCTTCAACAAGCTGGTCTACAAGAGCTTACCCCTTGATGGATTTTTGATTGACATATTCTATCTCAAACTCACTGCGAAACATGATCCATTTGGTCATGCAACCTTATAAAGCAATTTTGGATAGTAGATACTTGAGTGGATCTACTTTGTAAATGACCATGGTCTTGTTGTTTAACATGTAAATGTCATAGTTTATAAGCTATGAAGACCATAGCTAAACAATATTTTTAAAAGGGCATATAATTATGCTGATATGCAACTAGTGTATGGATTAAATAGTACATGACATGCTCCTTTCCATTATCATCATGTTGAGAAAACATTGGCCCCAAGGATTTAGACATGGCTGATAGGTATAGTGAGAATAACTTTCCTAGCATAGGAGGCAATAAAATAGATTGATTTTCAAGATAGTCCTTTAATTGCTAAAAATCTTTCAAGCATTTGTCATCCCAATGAAATGTGACACCGTTCTTTAGTAGCTATGTAAAGGGATGGAACTTGTTGTCTAACTAATATATGAATCATCTAATAGATTGTATTTTGCCTTGAAAATTGTAGAGCTACTTCAAATTGGTTGGTGGTGTCAATTGGGTAATGACTTGTACTTTAGTTGAATCAAATTCAATGCCTCAGTGAGACACAATGAAGCCAATCAATTTGCCTAAAGTAACTCTAAAAACACACTTATGAAGATTGAGCCTGACTTTATATTCATGTAGTTGATTAAATATCTATTATAGTGTTGATGAAATATTGACCTTGGTCTTTGATTTTCCTAGTATATGTGTCAACATAGTCTTCAACAATATCATGCATCATGTCATGAAATATAATGGTCATGGATCTTTGGTATGTGGCCCCAACATTTTTGAGACCAAATGGCATAACTTGATTTTATAAGGTTCCCCACAGAGTGGTAAACACTATTTATGTTGTTCTTCTCAAGCAATTTAGATCTAGTTGTATCCTAAGAATACATCCATCAGTGAAAGAATTTCATACCCAAGTGTGGATTTGATAATAATGTCAATATTTGGTGGAGGGAATTCATCCTTAGGGTAAGCTTTGTTTATGTCTTAGAAATTACTATAGATCCTAATCCCTTTGAGCTTTTTACTGACTAGTACTACATTTGAGATCCACTTTAAGTAGTCGATAGATTAAATACATCTCACTTCAAAGAGTTTTTCTAACTCTTTCTTCACTAATACAGCGTTGCAATGATGCATCTTGCATAATTTTTGTCTTCATGGGCTTGGCATTAGAATGTAAAATAAGGTGGTGCACAACCAAGGTAGGGTCCTATTGACATAGTGGATTGTACCTTGAGTAGGAGGCCAAGCTCCTGCCTTCCACACGCAACAATGGAAACTCCCCACTCGCCTGTGGGACTGATGAAGCTAGAGGGGAGAGTCTCTAGATAGGGTTAGCTCCCTTTGATGTATCTTTTGGGCCCTAGATTCCCTACTTCTAATAAATAAATGCAAAAAAGGGGGGGATGAAAAGGGAAAAAGATGTTGAAACAAAACCTAAACCTAAACATAAAAAGGGGTGATACACCAAAAATGATGACCCACTTAGCCTGATCATACACTTTTCACCAAGGAGAAGCACCCATACACTTCATCTGATGTGGGAGACTCTTTTGTATTAGTGAGTCAGGGGTCTATAGAGATACAGGAAGGAATAACTATCAAAGGTGCTCTGAGACACACTTTGGCAGCCTGTTCACATGCACCTATATTCTTGCTGTAGACACTTCTAGCAGACCTGTAGAAGAAGAAACTTCATAATGCACTAGATATGCTGGAATAATTCTATGAAAAGCATAAAATAAAATGACTTAACATAAAATAAAACATAGACATATGTGTGAGTGCAACTCCAGATGGAGGTAAAAATGCTAAGTCTTAATTCAAGGTAAAATTAGGTAGTCCTACCTTACAATCCTAAGAGATTTTTGGGTAGATCTTTTCCTTAAGGGCTCAAAAAAATGGATCCCCTTCTCAAAATGAGAAGTTTCCAATATATAGAAAGAGGAGAAGAAGAAAAGATGCTACTTTGGAAAATACTTTAGTGCCCTTTAACAAGCTAGCCGATGTGCTTTGAGAGCATCAAGAAGAGGAAGTCATTGTTGCTGATGTCATTCTTCTAAAAAAGGCTTTCTAAAACCATGTTGCATAATCGCCGGTCTTGACTTTGGCATCCAAATATTAATGTGAAATCATAGGCCATGCCTCTTTTCTATAAACAAGACTACTCTTTCTAGATATCATGTGGTTTATCTGCTCATAAATACTAAATGGAGAAAGTAGGCCACACCACTCACTATGTGTGTCATTTGATGACCATCTAGCAATAACTCGCCTCCCCTCACCACTTGGACTATTTTGTCTTTTCCTTGCCTTGTCTCTTCCTAGTTTTGTCTCTTTCTAACTCCTTCAGCTCTTGGGGATATCTTTTGGTGGGTCACTACATTCCTTGGGCTCTTCTTATTTGCCTTGGCCACTTTCTACCAATTTCAAATAAGTGATATGTGGTGTGTTCTACTATGAAATGGGCAGGACACGTGGCAGCATTTGCTTGGCTCATAAAAGCTTTAGGCACCCTTCGAAGGTCCTATGGAAAAGGATAAGTGGTAGCTTTCACTCTCTTTAACAATTCATCTGGAGCCCACTAAAGTTCTTGTGGGATAAAAGGGAGAGACCACGGATGTTGACACTTGTCAGCTTCCACTAAGCTTTATAGGGGACACATGGCACATTCTACTTCTTTTTAGAGAAAACATGTCAAAGCCTTAAATGATTTCCACTCAGTACCTTCCATGCCTTTGGCCCTTAGGCTATCTTCTTGGTGGGTCACTGGCTTCTTTTCTTTGAAACTTTTCCCCACAGACTTTTTCCCATGGATAAAAAGTCTGCAAGAATTGCCTTGTCTACTTTGCCTTCAAAAATTATCTTTCAGGCTTTTTTGGTTTGCAGCCTTTCCAAATTCCTTCAAACTTTTATCTAAAGGAATTCCTTTAGACAAAAAGTCTAAAGGAATTATGCCTTTGCCTTTTGACTGCCTTTGAAAAGTGCCCTTCAAAAAAATTGGAAATGACCCTTCCGAAGGGTACCTCCTTATGCCATAAACAAAATTTTGAAAGAACTTATCTTTGCAGCTTTCTTTGTGGCCTCCTTGAAAGTGTTCTCTACCCTCCACAAGGGCTCTTGAGTCTAGAACTACCCTCTAAAAGGGCACTTGTCCTTTTGGAGATTCTCTTAAACTTTTTTCTTGAACCACTCCTTTGAACCAATCATTGAAACAACATTTTGAACCAAGCTTTGAACCAAGCTGACTGAACCAAGTCATTGAACCAACTGAGTGAACCAAGTGATTGAACAATCTGATTGAAATAAAGCATTAAACCAACTAAATTAAACCAAGCCTTTGAACCAAGCTGATGAACCCTTTGATTAAACCAAAGCTATTGAACCATTTGATTAAACCAAAGTGATGAACCAAAGCATTGAACCAAGGCATTGAACTAAAGCATTGAACCAGTTCAAGGGTTCAATGGTTCAAAGATGCTAACTCATGGAAAGATCATGTCATTAAACCACTTTCCCAACCTTACGAAAAAGTGTCTTAAACCATTTTAGCTCTCTTTCCTTATAAATTTCTTTGGACAAGAGTCTAAAGAAGCTTTGTAAAACCTTGTACTATTTGAATGGGTTCTTCATCTATCGAAGGAATGACCTATAGAGTCCGTAGAAATGGACCTACAGAGTCTGTAGAAATGGACCTACAGAGTTCATATAAATGGACTTGTAGAGTCTATAGAAAAACTTGTAGAGTTTTTAGAAATTTTCAAGACATGCAACATCAAAATGAATTGGCTCAGAATAGTAGGGAAAGAAGGGGACCAATTTTTGGCCTATTGGGCAAAAAAATGGTCAACAAATTGGTGACTCCTAGGGGAAGCAAGCCTGTTATGCTTAGAGACTAGTTGCCTTTTAGTCCATTAGGCATAGAGTCAGATGCAATGTTGAAAGAGTTAGCAACTACCTTGAGAGATCCCAAAATCAAACACGAAGCCTTTTACCCCAGACACAATGGAAAACACACACAAGACTAAAAACACTACCTATGCAAACTACACTTAGGGAAAGTAGGAAAGAAAACTAAAAGCAAACTACTATATACAACTAACCAAGAATATTTGCCTCCCTCCTAGATTAAAGGGAAAACATCTTAAGTCCCCTTCTTAGAAAGGAAACTTATGGTACGAGACAAGTGGTTGAATGAAATGGAGAGTTGGTGACCTGCTCCTCTTGCCTATCACCTCGATTGGCCTGCATTTGAGTGGATCAAATTCAAACATGATTCCAACATATATGTACTCTTCTTGTTCTTGGAAGCTTGTTGAATGATAGTCCTTCATGTTGGTGCATTTCACCAAGAAATCTGTGGCTATTGGCTCATCACCATAATCACTTTGATATGCATAGTCCCTTTGCAACGCATCATGGTTTGACTTGTTCCCTTCTACTTCATTCAAGACCCTATCAAACTCATCCTCTAATCCCTCATGGCCTTCTTAAAAAAGGGTGACTATTGTGATGTCTAAAATAGAATCACAAAATGATTGCTCATCCCATAGAACATCACCTCTTTTTTTAAAACCCTCTTCTTCAAGGCTTCCCTCAAGAGAGACCAACCTCTCCTTTTCCTGCTCAAGGACCAGAGTTTCTAGATGTTCAAAGGCATCCATCTGGTCCTCCTCTAACTCAAGCTCCTTAGCATAGTCATCCTCCTCATCAAAGTAACAAGGAAGTTCATCAAATAGAGGAAGAGGGAGCTCACCATGCTTAAGTTCCTCTTCGTATTGCTAAAACATCTGCATTTATGCGTGTCTTGTGTCTTCTCCATTGCTGATGATGTCTTCACAAGGATCATTGATGATGATTTATTCTTCATTTTTGGTCATGATAGCCTCTTGGAGAGCTGAAAATTGGATCTTTTCTTCCTCACTCACCTCTTGTAAAATAGGTTCCTCTTTGAGAAGGGGTGAAGTGGAAAAACCATGTGGAATAGGAGGTAGTCCTTGAGCTAGAATAAAATGATTCTCCTCCTTCCATCTAGCTAGCACTTCATCAATATCAGGTGTGGCCTAATATCTCTCTTGGGGGTGTGTAGATGGGGTGTGTTCAGACATGGAATGTGTCATTGGGTTTGAATTGTTCATCACACATGGGCTAAGGAATCTCTCTCTGGATTCCAACTCTGTAACTCTCCTAGCTATATCTTCTTGGAAGAGCATTTCTTAGAGATCACAATCATCATTAGGACTAGGAGTAACCTCATCTTCTTTAGGGTTTTCAGAAAAAAATTTCTTCTCCTCTTTCTTTCCCCGTGATTCCACTATTTCCTTCCAAGTCAAGAGCTTGCCATCAAGATTAATGACCTGAGGGAGTTGAGGAAGACTAGGAAAGATACTTGAGGGGATTGCATGAAAAATGTGAGTTTTATCATGGTAATATGAAAGAACACAAGGCCCATGATGTTGGGTGAAGGGATTATACATACAAAAAATGTGATTTCTTGATGGCACCAAGACTACTTAACTAGTTGATTCAACTCAGAGTTACCATTGGTGTTGATGTAAAAGCCTCCAAAGGCTGGTTGGTTGAAGAACACACCAAACATTATTCAAGACTTTGGACATAACTTGTCTTAGTTAGTCCCACCAGGTGTGCCAAAAACTATTGACATAGTGGATTGCACCCTAAGCAGGAGGTCAAGCTCCTGCCTTCCACACGCAATAATAGAAACTCCCCTCTCACTTATGGGACTGGTGAAGCTAGAGGGGAGAGTCTCTACATAGGGCTATCTCCCTCTGATGTACTTTTTATGCCCTAGATTCTATACTACTAAAAAATAAATGGAAAAAAGGGGGGATGAAAAGGGAGAAGGATGCTAAAATATAACCTAAATCTAAACATAAAAAGGGGTGATACACCAAAAATGATGACCCACTCATCCTGATCATACACTTTTCACCAAGGAGAAGCACCCATACACTTCATCTAATGTGGGAGACTCTTTTATATCAGTGAGTCAGGGGTCTGTAGAGATAAATGGAGGAAGAACTATCAAAGGTGCTCTAAGACACACTTTGGTAGCCTATTCACATGCACCTATATTCCTGCTATAGACACTTCTGGTAGACCTACATAAGAAGAAACTTCATAATGCACCAGATATCATGGAATAATTTTATGAAAAGCATAAAATAAAATGACTTAACAAAAAATAAAACATAGACATATGCATGAGTGCAAGTCCAGATGGAGGTAAAAATGCTAAGTCTTGATTCAAGGTAAAATCAGGCAAAGTCCTGCCTTACAAGCTTGAGAGGTTTTTGGGTAGAGCTTTTCCTTACCAGCTCAGAGAAATGGATCCCCTTCTCAAAATGAGAATTTCAAAATATATATAAAGAGGAGAAGAAGAAAATATGTCTCTTTGGAAAAGACTTTGGCACTCTTTGACAAGCTGGCCCATGTGCACTGAGAGAATTGAGAAGAGGAAGTCACTATTGCTGATGTCATTCTTCTAGAAGAGGCCTACTGAAACCATGCTACATAATCACTGGTCTTGACTTTGTCATCCAAATATTAATGTGAAAGCATAGGCTATGCCTCTTTTTTACAAATAAGACTGCTCTTTCTAGATATCATGTGATTTATCTACTCATAAATGCCAAATGGAGAAAGTAAGCCACACCACTCACTATTTGCACCATTTGATGACCATCTGGCAATAACTCGCCTCCCCTCACCACTTGGACTATTTTGTCTTTTCCTTGCCTTGTCTTTTCCTAATTTTATCTCTTTATGACTCCATCTCTTGGGGCTATCTTTTGGTAGGTCACTGTGTTCCTTGGGCTCTTCTTGCTTGCCTTGGCCACTTTTTTTCAATTTCAAATAAGTGATATGTGGTGCATTCCATTTTGAAATGGGTAGGACACGTGGCAGCATCCACTTGACTCATAGAAGCTTTAGGCACCCTTCAAAGGTCCTATGGAAAAGGACAAGAGGTAGCTTCTATTCTCTTTACAATTCATCTGGGGCCCACCAAAGTTCTTGTAGGATAAAAGGGAGAGACTATGGATGTTGACACTTGTCAGCTTCTACCAACCTTTGCAAGGGACACATGGCATGTTTCACTTATTTTTAGAGAAAACATGTTAAAGCCTTCTGCGGTTGCCACTTGGCACCTTCAGCCCTCGGGCTATCTTCTTGGTGGGTCGTTGGCTTCTTTTCTTTAGAACTTTCCCCGTGGACTTTTTCCCATGGAAAACAAATCTGCAAGAATTTCCTTGTCCGCTTTGCCTTCGAAAATTCTCTTTTGAGCTTTTTTGGTTTGCAGCCTTTTTGAATTCCTTTGAAATTTTGTTCAAAGGAATTCCTTCAAACAAAAAATTTGAAGGAATTATGCCTTTGCCTTTTGACTACCTTTGAAAAGTGCCCTTTGGGAAAATTGGAAATGACCCTTCCGAAGGGTACCTCATTATGCCTTAAATAAAATTCTAAAAGAACTTACCTTTGTAGCTTTCTCTGTGGCCTCCTTAAAAGTGTTCTCTACCCTATGTAAGGGCTCTTGAGTCTAGAAGTACCCTCTACAAGGCACTTGTCCTTTGAGAGGTTCTCTTGAACTTTTTACTTGAACCGCTCCTTTGAACCAACTGTTAAACCAACACTTTAGTCCAAGCTTTGAACCAAGCCGACTAAATTAAGTCATTGAACTAACTGAGTGAACCAAGTGATTGAACCATCTGATTAAAACAAAGCATTGAACCAAGCTGATGAACCCTTTGATTAAACCAAAGTCATTGAACCAATTGATTGAATCAAAGTAATGAACCAAAGCATTGAACCAAGGCATTGAACCAAAGCATTAAACCGGTTCAAGAGTTCAACAGTTAAAATATGCTAACTCATGGAAAGATCATGTCATTGAACCACTTTCCCAACCTTAAGGAAAAGTTTCTTAAACCATTTTAGCTCTCTTTCCTTATAAATTTATTTGGACAAGAGTCTGAAGAAGCTTTGTAAAACCTTGCACTCTTTAAACTGGTTCTTTATCTACTAAAGGAATGACCTGTAGAGTCCGTAGAAATGAACCTATAGAGTTCGTAGAAAAACTTTCAGATTCCATAGAAATTTTCAAGACTCATGCAAAGTCAAAATGAATTGGCTCAAAACAATAGGGAAAGAAGGGGACCAATTTTTGGCCTGTTGGGCAAAAAAAAGGTCAACAGGTCCAAACCAGGCATGTCAAAATAGGCCCATAAAAATATATCAACAAATTCCATCAGAAGGGTTGTAAAGATGTCACATTCCTCCTTAGTAAGGGATTCACCTAATTTGATCCATTCTGGGTCATCTATAGTCCCAATGTTAAATTTTTTTGTGTTTTATACAAGAAGAGTTGGACCATCTTCCAAAATGGTTGGCAAAGATTTAAACTATCCTACAATGGTAGAGTCCTTTGTTATAACTAGCTCTTCAAGTTCTCCAAGGCATGATGAATTAGAATCCCCCAATGGTAGGGATGGCCATTTGACAAACACTATTAAAAAATCTTGGATGATTTGATCAAAATCTTATTGTTCTTCAATAATAAAATTAGACCCATAGGTAAGTTCATCATTGGTGGTCTCCTAAGCTATGTTTGAGGGAGGTTGAACACCCCCATTTAATGGTGCCTAAAATAGGTTTTCACCACTAGACTAGCCTTTCTCTTTACTATTTCCCTAGTCCAAAATCACCTCAAAGAGGTTTTCACTTTGGGACCTAAATGTTTTATTTAATTATTTATGGCTAAGGGTGTTCACCCATTCTAACTAATAGGCTAAAGGATTTAGTTTGATTGAGAACCCTTATTTATGGTCTCCTAATTGAACATTGTCTTTCAAGCCTAGAAAATTGTAGAAGGCCTCATCATTCTAAAACTTGTCGACCAAAAATATTGATTCTTGTTGGTCATAGTCTATAATTTTATAATAATATAAAGGAAGTAGGTTATTATGAATAATTGGTTGAAGAGTACAAATGGCATTGGTATCAAACAAATTGGTATTGGATAGGTCATCAAAAGGGATATGATAAAACTCTAATTTGATATTAGCATCATCATCACTATTCATTGGTGTTGGAACCCAAATAAGGTACATGGGGTCACCCCCAAGTGATTTAAAACCAAAACCATATGTTACTTTGTACCAAGTGATAGAAATTAGATCAAATAGACCCTATTGATTTAACCCAAAGCATCCTCCTTCATTGTCATACTTCTCCATGATTTGCTTTAAATGGGGTACTTGGAATTTAAGTAACAATCAGCCAATTAATCATTATACAACCAAGATTCATCATCTACAATTGGGTCCTATTCTTGGCTAGTGGCCGATATGAAATTGATGGGTGATAGACTATGTAGTCTAACTTTTCCCTTTTGTTCTCATTTCATGTAAGGTGGTTTAAATTTAGGTCTTCCATAGGACTTGGGGTTTTGTGGAAGATTAGAAATGTGGAATGTATTATGGCTCCAATATTTTCATAGTTTATTAGTTGAGATGGTATAATGATTAGATATTTTAGGAGGCAACATGTGGCAAAGTGAATTAAGGGTATTTGGTTTAATACAATAAGCCTTTGATGAATCAACAAGTATCTCTTTTCCCTTGTCCTTATTAAGAACTAGATTTAAGCCAAAATGGTAGTTATAGCTTTGGTACTCAGCCTCTAAATACTTTTAATGTTCGTATGGATGTAAATATCTATAAATGGTGGCATCCATACCTGAATGGGAGAACATGATACACTAGTGTAATGTCGATGGGATTACATGAATCTCATGTATATAAGGTCTACCCAAAATCATATTATATGACAAATAAAGGTCAAACACATGGAAAAATGTATCATTGTTCAAAGTCCCAATGATAACTGGCAAGCTGATGGTACCCTATGATTCTCATTCTTTATTGTCATAGGCCTTGATTGTGATTATTTATGGCTGGATATTGAATATCATATACCCAAGAAGCTTGATGAGATTTAGAGACACAATATTTAGACCTGATCCATGGCCTATGAGGACATGTTTCACTTTGTGTTTCATTATGACAACTTTGATGTATAATGGATTATTATATAGAGGGATAAGGGATGACATATCACTTTGGTTGAAGGTTAATTGTTGGCTTGGAGCTAGATGTCCAATCAAAGCTTGAAATTTGTCTAGAGATATGTCATTATAAACTTGATAGTGCCAAATAACTCTATCAAGATATTCTTGTGGATGGTGGATGTATGCAACAAATCCATAATGGAGATTTGTGTAGGGATCTTATATATTTGTTCCATAATATCAAACATCTTTTCCTTTATAGCATAAAATGGCTTGTTCCTAGATACCCTATATGGAATTTGGGTGATGAAAAGTGAATTTTCACTTGAAATTTCTACCTAGTCTAATGAGTGCAAAGAATGTCATCTGGGCTCTCCCCAAAACCCACATGGTTTGGGTGATCTAAAAATAACCTCTAAAGTCTTTCCACTTTGTTTTATTTTTCAAGCAACTTGGCTTGTGGAGGGGAGTTCATAGGTTCTTCACAAGTTCTGTAGGGGTGATTTGACCCAAGAATTCATCTCCTAAAATCATACCAACCTAGCTCCATGGTGGGTTATATAAATTAAGGAATGTATACTAAGAGAGCTAGGGGTTGAGTGACTAACCTATCCTTTTGTTATGAAGGACCAAGTTAGGTCTAGTTAACCAAGGTATTCTAATAAGTAGTCCATGGATGGAATCACTATGTAAAGGAATAATCCCTTGCATAGTAAGTTAACCAGTATGAACTCAAGTGACATGAGGCATCTCTAGTACTAGCAGTGTTTCAGACCAATCTTGAAATTTGAAAACTATAGTTTTAGTCAACCTCATTTGACTAACCTTTGTAGGATCTAGGACATTAATTTTAGATGTTAATGTCATTTTATCCTTTATCACATGGTTTGTGAGTCTAAAACTATTTGTTTTTTTATACCACATCATACCAAGTTTTTTTTATATGTCACTCCTTTATTTGAGGAAGCATTATGCTTGCCATTTTTTCACACACATTTGCCTTAGAATTTTCCCAAATTTTTGTGTGTGTATCACTTGATTAAAATGGTAATGTTATGCTACCTAAATAATTTCAAGAGTTTGTGCCTTTTGAGTATTGAAACATACCATTGATTACATCTTTAAAGCATGATAATGTTTTTATGCTACTCAATTTATTTCAAGACTCATTTTCCTTATGCCCAATGATCTTTATGAAACCAATACCATATGTGCCATTTAGATCTCCATCTTGTGTTGTTATGCCATTCAATTTTATCTAGCTTGTTGTTTATTTATAGAAGCCTAGTTTTCCTAAGTTGGATTTTTAATTAACTTTGACAAGTTTGAATTCAAACATTTATTGATTTTGATTTAGGCCTTGTCTAACTAGGGATTAAACATATATATTTCTATTTTGGGTTGTGTAACTTAGGTTAATTATTTATCCAAATTTGATAACTATTACTTGTTTGTTTAAAGTAACCTAATTTTACTACTTTTTGTGCCTTTATTTGGGAGAAACAACTTATCTCTCCATATGCCTTTTATTTTATGCCTTATTCTAATTAACCAAGTTTACATTTGATTATATATGTTGAGTCTATGTCAAAATTTTTTAGATTAATTATATTAAAATATCAAATTTGTTTAAAGTCTTGATTTTGTGCTTGTTTTTCCAAAAGTCACAACACATGCCTTTTTTGAGCCTGACTTTTGATGCCGCATTTGGCCAAAATACCGAACAAGTTTTATTTTCCTAGATTAGACCTATTTGGAACACTTTGGACCTAGAGTTTGGCATGCCATTTTTTATTCAACCCTTGACCTTTTGTGTGTGAGACATTTGACATTTGACATTGGAATATTCTATACAAATTTTTAGAATAGACCATTTTGGATATAAAACTCCCCTTCGACCAAGTTAGATAAATTTTGAACCATTTGTCCTTTGGATATTGTTTCTTAGAGTTTCTATAACTCAAGGCATTTTATATAATGTTCATCACTACTATGGATATGTTTCATAATGCTTATGGTGGAAATAGGTATAATCTAAGTTATGATATAATAATCACACAAATTGACTATGATTAAGACCCCTATGGTGAATAAGTGGTTTGTGAGATGTATTCCTATTCTCCTTATAATACTCAATTTAGGGAATAAAGCCAAGATACTAAAGCATAGTATTTGGAAACACCTTATTTAGGCTAGTTGGCGTATGATGTTTTCCATATCATCGATCATGGCATCCCTTCCTCCACCTACACTATTAACCCTCCTTCAAAATGGATGAGCCACCAAGATCCACTACATCTAATGAATGCCATTACTATACTAGGACCTCATACTTTAGCTTGTGTGAGAAATCAAGCTCCACAACACCCTACCATTACCATTATTGGGCCTCATCCTTTGGCTTATGCGAGTAATCAAGCTCTATGACACCCTATAATTACCATTCCAGGACCTCATCCTTTAGATTATGAGAGAAAACAAGCTCTATGATGTCCTACCATTTCCATTATAGGACCTCATCCTTTGGCTTGTGTGAGAAACCAAGCTCCATAATGACCTACCATTTCTATCCTAGGACCTTATCCTTTATCTTGTACAAAAAACCAAGTTCCACAATGTCCTATCATTATTCAACAATTTATCATCCTTTATCCATTACCAACCATTCCAAACTTTAGAAATATGAAATATTATGACAATTATTGATCCAAGATCAAGCCAATCATTACCTCTTTAATTGATCAAATCATTTGAAGACCAAGAAATGTTCAAAACTAGTATTTTATAACTACTTGTAAACCAAAGCCAAGACAATAAACCAAGACATGATATTTTTGTTGAACTAACCATTTATGATAATTCAACCTATGATGAATCACATTTTGATCCTATTTTAGTGGTCTAGGAGTCTCTCTAATAAGCTAATCCTTGTTGAGTCACTTCTTAATGATTATAACTACCTTTGGGCAAATCATTATCTCGACTAGATGCCTATTTTTAAAGAGACTCCCTTTAACAAGGTAGTCTCTATGGAATTGTCTCTTCACATTTTTCCTATTTTAGAGGAGTCTCACTTTCATAAACTAGTCATTGTGGAACCCATAATTCCATTACAAGATGATACTCGTCCAAAACCAAACATTCAATAAGACATATTCATATCATCATCCACACAAGATGAAAAATTAGAATTAGAGTCAATCTCTATTTTTTAAGCAACATTAGATTTAGCATTAGAATCAAAATCAACATAAAATTTAGAGTCTATTGAGTTAGAATTAGATTTAGAATCAAAATACATTCTTGGTTTTTACAACATTGGTTATGCATGCATTTCAGATCAATTTGAATACATTTGTGATCATTCCATAGTTTTTTAGGATGATTAATTTATTTTTGACACAAGTTATCATAGTATCTTCTATGAGCATTGTGTATCCTCTCCCCATTCCATTACTATTCTACATGTCATTATTGACACCAAACATAGACATTATATTGAAATTCTACCTCCCACAAGTGTCTATTGGGATTGACATAATTGCACCTTGTTTAACTGCATCCATGGTGACATATCAATTTTAGAATATTAGGGGGGCTAAGATCACATTTATTCAAAAGAATAATAATCTCTTAGTGAAACCTTTTTGAAGGTTCTAAGGCTGAATCAAAGTCCAAACTCAACATCTTCTAGTGAAACCTTTTGGAAGGTGCTAGAAGATAATCAAAGTCAAATGTCAACATTCCTTAGTGAAATCTCCTTAGAGGCCTTATGGGAAAATCAAGACAAATTCATTGGTGAAAACCTTATCGAGGAGCCAATAGTTGAGCACAAATTTTCTTTACTATTTGATGAAGACATTATCAAATATGAAATCAATATAACTTCCAATCTATAGCATAATCAGATGGTAGTTACTCTTAGGCCTAAAAAATAGAAATATATAGTGGTCTTATCAAAAGAATATTTAGAAGTCTTCAGCCCCACCACATCTAAACTTATGTGAAATATAGAATCAACAACATTATGTGTGCCTAAAAATATTAATTTTCATTTTTTTCCCAACCATTATACTTTCCATTATTATCCACCTTTATATCACCAAATCAAACCTATCATCCAATATTTATGCATATTTCTAATCCCTAGTTGTACTTTACTTGTATAGGCTACAAAGATACATTGTCTCAAAATTTTAAGTAAATAGAGATAATGACTGATGAATATCATAACAGCATCATTTGCATCCAAATCTACAGTAGGTTTTTGATAGAGCATCTATTTAGAAGAGGTGTGGGCTATCAATTTACATGATTGATTTTTATAGTTGTGTCATATGTTGATCAACATGTGCATTTCCACATCAATAGGAATAATAAAATCAATTTCCTTTGCCAAAATCATAAAACAAAAAACCATACATGACCAAAAACATTTACCATGCCATTTTATTTTGCCATTTACCTTATCATTTTCATTTTCCATTCCTTTTTCCTTTGTTTCATACCCTACCATTTACCTTACCTTATCATTTGGGGGAAAACCTCTCACCATTTTATCCATTCTTCATACTATCATCATCCTAAACAATACCCTATGTCATTTCATCATGCCATCCCTATTTAAACCAAATCCTAATTTTAGTCATCCTACCCAAGCCAATTTTGATCTTGGTTCCTTTGGTTCTTCCCATACCTTTCATGAGGGTATTTTGATCCATTTTTAGTAGTTTTAAAATCACATGTTTAAATAATAGTTTATGAAATTAGTGTGATAGTGAATCTATCAAGTTATATTTAATTCACATTTGACTAGTGCTATTGATTATAAACACCTATGTGCAAATCAATAGTCTACTTTGTGTTACTAATTATAACTATTTATTGGAAAATTAGTATCATTGACCTATGTTGTTGTTTCCTAATTATAACCACCTATGGGTAAATTATGAACAACACATTTACCATACATTGCCACATCACCTTGACATTACTATTCTCATTTACCTTATTGTTTGGAATTAATTTTAGATCTTATTGTGACCTAGCTTATTCTCACTATTTTTTGTGTGTGTAGAACTAATGTGACTTGAGGTAATTTTGGGATTATGTAGGCCATGTTTGATTCACATTGAGGTAATCTCACTCCACCTTTTCCATATGCTATCACCATTTTGCAAGTAATCTAAGTCAATGCTCTCTCCATTTTGTGAGTGGTATCTTGTCAATCTCTAATGAGTTAAGATATCTCAAAATTTCAAAAACATTGATAAAATTTCAAAATATAAAAACATTTGTCATATATAAACCTATTTATTCATCCTTGATCTACCCTATTGAGGTAAATCCATTATTAGTATGTTTTATTTTGCTTTTACATTTAGGCTTTTTGTATGTTTTTTTGCTTAGTTATTTGTTTATTTGTTTTTAGTAATGCACCTTGACTTAGTTAATATGCATTCATTCGGTGATTCATTATAAATTATTATTTAGTCTATCCATATTCATATGTCAACATTAACATCATGATTTTTATCATTTCCATGTTATTTTCAATTGTTCATTGGATTGGGATTCAATCCTTATGCATATTTTGGCAAAGTTCGCATGGTGTTTTATATCATGAGGCATAACATCATGTGATACATAAAAGATCAGATCAAGAAGTCTTACAAGAAATGGATAATTAGATAATTCTCTTTGGTACCCTTGGACAATCCTCCAACCTTCCTTAATTGAATCAACCCATTGACTATTCTGGTTATATCAATTCTAATAAAGATGAACATCTTGGTATTGGTAGGTATAACCAAATATTTCACATTGACCAATTATTATTTTATTAATCTCTTGAATCACTTTGTGCATCCTAAAATTCTTAGTTATTTTTTGATTCTTTAGTCATTAGACCATTGCATCTACATTTACACCCACTCATCTTTAATTTATGCAACAAGTTATATCCTTGAGTTATGATTTCCAATCTAACCTACTAGGGCATCAATAAATTTTTTTTTTTTATTATAAGTCATCTTAATGATTATAACCTCCTATAGTAAAATCATTATTTTGACTCATTAGCCCTAACTGGAGCATATGTCGTTGCCACTAATTATAATTGCATATGGGCAAATTAGTGTCTCAACCTTTATTACTGATTATAACCACCTTTGTGAAAATAAATAATTTTTACATCAATAAAAGAAAGAATTTTATAGTTTGGATTAATCTCACCCTTGGGTTAATTTCATTTTTCTTTTTATTTCTTTTTGAAATACCATCCATCAAACACATGTGATGACCACTCCTTCAAAGCAGCATCATTGTAGGGTTCCCAAACATTGTTTGGATATTTTTATTCAATAATCATTTTATTTCAATAAAATAGGCATTTTTAATTATTTTAGAAGACATTAATATTCCTATGTATTGAAACATCTTCCCAAATAGGGGCAAACTATAGACACCTAAAACTAGACATAAATGACTTTAGATTGGAGTTCAAAATGATTCCTACTAACCATTATAAATTAAGCATAAGAATCATTGAACATAAAAAATTTACTTGTATATCATTCATAAAATATCATAATCTCATTGAGACATCCATAATTGGGGTATCCTACCATATACAACCATAACCTCTCATGGATTCATCTCTAATCAATTTGCAACATCACAACATGCAATTTGGCCTATGGACCTATTAAGTGGGGCAAGTGCACAAATAATATCAAATCTTAAAATTATTAAAATCATAATCAAAATTAATTAACAATAATAATAAAATTAATATACTAGTTAAATTATCCATGTTTAATTAATGAATTACTAAAAAAGGAAATTTAAAAATAAAAATATCCTATCTTTTCATCATGACATTTGTGAGTTGTCAAGTCTTTGCAAATATCTCACCCATGCATATTCATTAAAAATCATGAGATTATGACACATTTTAACTATAATTTGGTTAATTAACTCACTTAGGTTATGTTTGAACTCATTCTATGTTTAAACTACACTTTAACTCACCTCGAGTTAGGGTTAGTTCCTAAGCCTATAAATGCAAGCCTAGACCTCTTCACAAAAAAGAACTTGAGAATTGTAAAGTTATAATGTAGTTTTTGGTACATGATTCAAATATATAGTTTTATAATGACAAAATATTAAGCCAAAACATCAAGCCATATCAATCTTAAGCCAATCTATAATCCATAATGGTTCTAAGGAGAGAAGGAGATATCCAAACTCCAATGCTGAGGACTCTTTGAGCACAAGCCAAGCAAGCCACAAAGAAATATTTTGGAACACTCAATGAAGGTAAGAGATTTTTTGTTTTAATTTTTAGTTATGGTTTCAATTAGTTCTATTCACCAAGCTCCCCTTATGATCTAGGCTTAGATATGTTAAGCTTGTTAGTGTGCTTATTTCATTGTTTATGAAAACTAACACTTGATCTAACCTCATCTCTATTGTTTAATTCCTATCATCATAACAAACACTATTATAAAATATTATATGATTTTGTTGAAGGCATGTTATTCTTCAAAAAAGAACTTGGATGCCTAATAAATTTCATCATTAGTTGCCTCTTGAGCTATTTTTGGGAAAAGGTGAACATCCCCATCTAATGGCACCTAAAATAGGTTTTCACCAGAAGACTAGCCTTTCTCTTTACTTTTACACTAGTCCAAAAGTGCCTCATAAAGGTTTTCACTTTGAGACCTCAATGTTCTATTTAATTACTTATGGCTAAGGGTAATAACCTATTCTCTAGAATAGGTTGTAGGATCTAGTTTGATTGAGAAAAATTATTTGTGGTCTCCTAATAGAACATTGTATCTTAGGCCTAGGAAATCAAAAAATGCCTCATCATTCACAAACTCATCTATAGGAATTATGGATTATTTTTGGTCCCAGGATATAAGTTGAGGGTGATAGAGAGGAAGCAAATTATTACAAAAAAAAGGTATAAGGGTAAAAATGGCATGGGTTTCAAACATATTGGTATTGGCTAGGTCTTTATAAAGGATGTGATTAGACTTTGCTTCACTATTAGCATCATCATCACTAGTCATTGGTGTTGGAACATGAATAATATACATGGGGTCACCCCTAGGTGGTTTAAATATGAGACCATAGGTTCCTTTGTACCATGTTATAAAGATTGAATCAAGTGTTCCTTACTACTTTAGCCCTAGGCCTCCTCCTTCATAGGCTTGATTATCCATGATCTTGATAGGAATGGGGCACTTGGAATTCTTGTAATGTGTGCCTAGTTTGTCATTATATAACTAGGATTCATCATTTGCATGTGGGTCTTGTTCATATCTAGTGGGTAGTGTGAAAATAATAGGAGATAGACTATGCAATTTACCTTTTCCTTTCAATTTCCATGAAATGTGTTTTGGCGTTAGGTATTCCATGGGATTGGGGTTTCTATGGAAGCTTAGTAATGTGAAATATATCATGGGTCAAATATTCTCCTTTGCCATTAGCTGTGATGGTAAAACAATTAGTTATTTTAGGAGGTGGCACATGGGAAGATGAATCAAGGCTATCTAGGTCTATGCACTTAGCCTCTATAAATCAATAAGTATTTACTTCCCCTTGTCCTTCTTAGGCACTATATCCAAACCAAAATGGTAGTTATATCTTTCGTACTCAACCTACACATATTTAAAATGCTTATAGGGATGCAAATCTCTATGGATGGTGAAATCCATATCTGAGTAAGATAACTCAAGACACTGGTGAAATATAGAAGGAATTCAATGAATTTTATATATCCAAGGTCTACTCAATATAAAATTATATGACAAGTCTAGGTTTAACACATGGCATAGTGTATCATGAGCTAAGGGCCCAATGATAACTAGTAGGTTAATGGTGCCTTGTGATTCATACTATTTATTTTCATAGGCCTTAATTTCTATTATTTCTAGTTAGACATTAGTTTTTGTGTCCTAAAGATGATTGATGAGATTAAGTGATATAATATTCATGCCTGATCTATTGTCTATGAGGACATGTTTCACTTTGTGTCATGTAATGACAACTTCAATGTATAATAGATTATTATGGAGAAGGCCAAGGGCTGACATATCACTTTAGTCAAAGGTTAATTGTTGGCTTAGGGATTGATATCCAACCAAAGCTTGGAATTTATCTAGACTTTAGTCATTGGGAACTTGGGATTGGCCAAGGAATTTTGTTAAGATGTTCTTATGGATGGTAGACATACATAACAAATCCAAAATGGAAATTTGTGTGAGTGACTTCTAAAGTTGTTCCTCAATATTGAATGTATTTTATAAAAAAATGGTATATAAATTATTCCTAGATAGAATGATGGGTTAGATGGGTTTGGTGGAAGATGGTTGTGGGCCTAGAATGGTAATATTTAACCATTGAGTTATGATTACATAATCTAGATTAGACACAAAACCATTATTAGTAAAAATTGATTGTAAAGGGGGACTAGATAGGATAAGTCTTAGTTGTCAATATACTTATATGTGGTCATGGGTCAATGATAATGTATTAGTATGAGGTTTAATAATAGTAATCCCTACTTATTGGTATATTTGTATATGGTCCTAATTCAAGGAAAGATCATTGGCATAGATGGCTTGATTGGAATTGTTTAGAAATGGTTTTATTTGGTTAGCACTTGGTCTTAGATTGATGGTGATGGTGGAAATGTGACCTCATGTAATATGTTCTACAACTTTATTATAGTCATGTGAAACTATGTGGTAAGTCTGGTGGGTATTGGGATCATTTTGGTCTTGGTTCCTTCCATTGAATTGTCATTGTTATTGTTACTTCTAGAATTCTTTTTGTTGTCTTGGTTTTTGATATTATTACTATTGTTGGTTATTATTGGTATGTTGTGGAAAAGGGTTTTGATAAATACCAAGGTTATGATTGGATGTAGATGTTCTAATATCTAATGTTATCTCCCTATTTTCCAAAATATTTTTAATAAGGTTCTTGATCTAGATGCAATGGTGTATATTATGTCCTTTGACCTAATGGTATTCATAGAACTCATTTTTTCTATACCAATCAAGATAATGAATACCCTCAAGATAGTGCTTTGGGATTAGCCAACTAAATGTACAAGTGCTAGCTAAATTATAAAACATGGCTTCAATGGGTTCTCCAAGGTCACCAAAGACTCAATGAATAGGCACATTTCTCCATGGAGAAGGGTTTTGAAAAGGTAATGGCTTTTGTGTTTGTTGATCTGGTTTAGGTTATTATGAAGGTTTCACTTACTGAATAGGTTGTTAATAAGGAGTGATTTTCAATTACAACATTGGTTGAGTAGACATTATTTGTACCATTTGGAAATATCATGAATCAATTACTCCATTTATAATAAAATTCTTTTTGTAATTAAACTACTTGTGTTTTTCATAATTATTAGCCTAGGTTGGTGTTGATGCTTGCACTTGGATTTGGTTTTGATTCTAATTTTGGCCATTTTCTTAGTTTTTATTATGATTTTAGTTTGATGATGTAAGTTGATAATCCCTTTGTTAATAAGGTCCTTTTTTATTAGCAAACCTTTTCTAAGGATCTCTTTAAAAGTGTGTATACCCTACAACTCCAAATGGTAAGATATCTCACTATGCAGATTATAGGTAAACACAATGGCTAATTATTTTTTTGGTAAGCTATGGGTGAAAAAGATAAAAAGTGCTCTCCATTACTATAGATAACTTGAAAATATTTCATTGGCCTTCTATCTGGATTGAGTTATATCCACCAATTAAATCACATGCTTGATATTGTAGGATAAATTCTACACAAATTTATGTAAAAGGTCATCAATATCAAAGACCAAGTTATTTGGAAATTTTAGAAACCACTCCAAAGCCTATCTTGCTAGATTTCAACAAAATAGTAGTAGGGGGTATATGTCACTATATGCCACATTGTTAAATGGGCCTTTGAGTCTCCTTTACCCTTGTACTTGTCAAACTTTAATGGTTCATACCCTAGAGGAAATGTATTCATATATATTCCATGTTGAATGGGTAGGAATACACATCATCCAACTTAAAATTCTTGGTTTATTTCCCATATTTAATGGTGTAAATTGCATCCTTCATTTTCTATAGTTATTATGGAAAGAAAATGGATGGAACATTGGCTTGAGGTGGAGGCTAGGTGGACAAAGGTGGATTACATTGATCGAGGTATAATGAAGGCATGGTTTGTTATGAAACTTTGGTTTTTTTAGGGAATTGACCAAGAATATGCATTAGTGGATCAGGATGTGTTTATTGGAATTTAATACATTATGGTGTGATATTCTTATTTGGATTTAGTATATAGGCATGGTTTTGAGGGAATTGTGGTTGGGATTGAAGGATATGGATTTGAGTGAAGTATTGTGCTTGCTAAGGTTGAGTAGGGACTTACTATTGACTAGTCATACCTAGATGAATAAGGTGAACTTGTGAAATAAGGCATTGTCATTAAAATTGTAGTATATTTAGAATAAAATGTAATTCTTTCCTAATTGGTCCATTTTAGATAGTAGTACCATTTCGGTGCATAAACACTTGTGATGTAGAATCTTGTTGTATATTTGGAAATTTTCACTAACTAATAGACATATGTTTTTGATTATATAACCTTTATGATTGTAAATGTACATTGGTATGTGATCTTTTAGGTATTCTTGTCACTACTTGACAAGTTGGAACATTAGTTTCCCCTCGCTGAGGTAATGACATGTTTTGCCTTTACTATATTGGTATACTAGATTATGCCTATTATTTTGGAATGTTAGTTTTCACCTATTGAGGTGGTGTAACATTCATCACACTTTATTGAGTCAAGGCACTAGTTTTGATTTGAATACTTAATCCTTAAGTTTATGTGCTTGATGAATCCACTAGCTAAGGATTGGAGGTAACTAATCATGATTAGGAAATAAGATTTCTTTCCCCATACTATTGTAAATCATTCATGGTTTTTACTAAAGGCACTTGTTTTGGACTAGTTGTTGGTGTATTTAAACCACTTTGGCCTAGATTGGATGACACTTGCATGTTATCCACTATGTTTGGCACATTAGTCTACATAGAATTAGTTGACACTTCTTTAATAGATAGGGCATTGAACATGTCTCTAATTGAAGTGATTTAAATGAATGGGTCTATAACCAAATTATCTTGGCCTATCAATTTGATTAACACTCCTATTTAAGGAGCTTCCTTGATTAGAGTAGTATTTGACATGGCCATTTTATTGAAATTACACACTAAGTTCAAATAGGTCTGATATGATGTCTAAATTTGTATAAAGTGGTACTCCACAAGGCCCTTTCCTATGATAATTATATGTGGGTCTTGATATGTCATAGACATGAGTGGTTAATAATTTATATAAGAGTCATGTTTAATGGTTTGATTATAAGGTATAGTTTAATTCACTCTAACAAGACTAAGCAAATTTTCATGGGGGAAGTCTATTGGAAACTTGGCCCCTACCTTTATAATCTGATTAAAATTTTATCCTTATTTGAAATCAAGTGAAGATCAAACAAAAATGGATCATATTATGATGGAATCATAATTTAGTATGATTTTTATTAAACTTGGTCTACAACTGATGGTATACTAGTAAGGTATTATGTTATTTTTTCTTGGTCCTACTTTGAGTATTGGCATGTATTGAACAAATAGTGGGCTGGAGGATCTTAGATTTCCTCCCTAAATTACATATTGTAAGGAGGATAAGGATCCATCTCATAAATGACATCATCTCCATAGGGGTCTTGAATAAAGTCAGCTTGTGTGACCAAATTATGATATCCTAGATTGTACATGGATCCACTATGAGTATAATGAGGCATATTCAAATCAATGATGAATGTTTTTTAAAAAGGGCCTAGATTATATAAACTATTAAAAGTAATGTCCAAAGAACAAATGGTTTGAACTTGGTCTAACTCATTCTAAAGAGTGGATTTGTATATCAAAAAGGTATATGCTAAAACTTGGTCTAAAATAATCTAACATCAAATGTCTTACACAAAAAGGTCAAGTGGATGAATAAAAACTAGAATACCAAACTAAAGGTATAAATTATTTCAAACAAGTCTAATATAAAGAAAACAAAATTTTATAGGTCTTTTGAAGAAAGCATAAAATATAGGATCACAATAGGTATTTTTTAGGTCTTTTAGAAAAGGCACAAAAGCTATACTTTAAAAAAAACTAGCTAAGAGACTTAATCTAACAAATCTTAAACACTTTGGCATAAACCAGGCATTCAAATTTAAAACATGAATTTTATTAATTGGAAAAAAGGTGTGAAACTCTAGCCACATGGAAGATAGGCTATTTCTCCCAAATCTAAGAATAAACAATAGTTTTCAAATTGAATAAAGAATTAACCTAAGTTACACAACCCAAAAGTGAAATATTTATGTCTAGGAAAAAACTACACAAGGCATACATAAAAATCAATCAATGCTTGGATCTGAACTTGTCAAGGTTAATTTGAAAATCAACTTAGAAAACTAGGCTTATTTGAATAAACAACAAGCTAGACCAAACAGAATGGCACAATAACACTAGGTATAGATCCAAAAGGCACACATAGTTTTGGTGTTAAATTTAGAATTTTGGACACAAGGCAACAAGTATTTGAAATGATTTGAGTAACATAATGATGTCATCATGTTATAAAAATGTGATAAATGTTTTGTTTGAAGACTTAAAGGCATACAATTTTAAAATGAATTGGGAAGCATAATGACATCCTTTTCAATCAAATGATAAACACACATAAAGGTTGATAAAAGGACTAAGGAACATGCATGATATTAAATGGGTGGCATAATACTTATTCAAACAAAGGAGTGATGTGTAGATAAAATTCATTTTTACATGGCAAAATAAATATATTATTTAGTCTCAAGACCATGAAAGAAAAGATAAAATGACATAAACACCTAAGTGTAACATCCTAAATCCTAAAACTGACAAGGTTTCATAACACTGTCAAATTTTATCAATATAGTCATTCTTGAGAGGATTTTAATTATTAATCAAAAAAGTAAAAATGTATTAAAATTAGGGTTTTTATTCCCCCTCTTCTCTCAATATTTATTATTGCAACATATAACTTTGGGCTTCTTGCCCTACATCAACATTATGTCTGCAACAAGTGGGATTGTTCTATACTATCAAAATTTTATTCATTTTTAGATGGTCCAAAGTGTGGCTAATACTAGAGATGTAATCACATCATTTTTATCCACATAATCTATATTATTTTAAAAATGTATTATATTTTTCACAACCACTACATGTATCACTTTCTAAGTGTAGTGGGATGTTTGATTTTCCCCTATGTTTCAAGGCTAAGCAATACTAATGGAACTTGTTTTAAATGATCAAAAAAAGAGTCCTAATGGGTCCCCCTTAATTTATATACTATACCATGGAGTGGGTTTGAAATTATTCTAGGAGATGAATTCTTGAGTCATCACTTTCCTAGATAATTCATGAGGCAGTGATGAACTCCCTCTCACAAGATAAAATGCATGAAAAATAAAGATAAGTGAAAAGACTTTATGGTCAGTTTGGGGTCACCCAAATCATATAGATTTGGGGAGGGCCTTAGAAAATTTATTTTCATGTTTTTGGATCAAAGTGATGAGGGAAAATAATTATCAATTTTTGTCACCTGAGTTTCCTAAAGGAGATGGGGGGATATCATACATGCATCACTCATCTTTCTTAAATAAATAAAATTTAAAAAACAAGCATAAAATAAACAACTCATATGAGTATGTAATTAAATGTGAAATTTCATTTTATTACATCAAAATGAAGTATGTTGTGAAATTTTGGGCCCCTTGTCATTTGTTTGTTGAAAATTTTGAAAAAGTAAAAACAACTTAAACAAAAAGATTATTAAAACACCAATTCAAAATATGGAATTTTCAAGTTAGAATTATTTTAAATGTCTCGTTGTGGCCTTTCAGTCCTACAAAACATGTTAGGGAGTCCTTATGCTTAGAAGAACTTCATGAGTGAAAAAATTTCTTGTTAAATCTTGTTCTTAGGTTTCTAGTTTTTTACATAGTTCAAAACTACTAAACACAGTGCAATACTACAACTCTCTTTACAAAACTATAGAACATAGAGCAATACCACAACTCTCCCTACAAAATTGTGACTATTAGCATAATACCACAACTTACATAAAAATAGAGCATTAAATGTAAAATTACTAATCTAATGATAATATCTATACTTTGAGAGTTGTGATATTATAGTTCAACCTAAAATAGCTAGCCTAACCACTAGTGGTTTAATGTAATATCACCAAAGTTTAAGCAAAACTGCTAAACTTATTATCATATCATGAATGTCAAAGTCATGATATTGTAATATTATTTATTTTATGGAAATACCATGACTTCAAAAGTTTAAATATTGTAACATGATGACTTCCATACAAGTATAAAATGGTTAGTATAAACCTTGGTAGTTAACTAAAAAAATTAAATAAAACATAAAAAACCATGACTATATGAGTAGTGATATAATGGTAATATCATGATTCCAGAGAGCAAAACTGTGACTACACATGGTAAATTCATGAATTCTAGAAAAAAGTCTTTTAGCCTTAAATTTTCACCTATTTTGATCATCAACTTTAAATTTTTACATGAAAATCATTAAGAGAGTGATCTAAAAGGCATAAGGATAAAATTCATGGGGTGCATGTCCCACCGGGCATGCCAACATGTGAGCAAATATTTAATATAGAGGGGAGGTTAGTCTTGTGTTAGTATCATAAAATAAATGAAATGAACACACTAAAATCCTAACACCTCTATCCTAGAAACAAGGGAGATATTAGGTAACAAAACTAAATGAAAGCATAGTAAAAACATAAAAGAAACAAGTCTTTTACCTTCTTTGGAGCTCTAAATGGCTTGTTGAATGGCTTGCTTGGTTTATAAATCAATAAGTATTTGAAAATGAAGCTTTCATGGCTCCTTATCTCCTTTTAACCTTAGATTTGATGTTGCTTGGCTTAAGATTTGGGCATGGTAACACTACTTTCAAGGCATTTAGGCATTATAACACTACATTAAAGAGCTTGTTGTAGATATTTGTGCATAATAACTTTACACCCAAATAATCTAAAATTCAATAAAAAAGGCCTTGTATTTATAAACTTAAGAATTAACTCTCACCCAAGGTGAGTTAAGTTTGAGTTTAAAAATATAATGGGTACAAAATAACCCTAGGTGAGTTAAAATAGACTCCAATTGAGTTAATAGTTGTCAAGTAATTATGATTCACAATTACTAGGCATGGTTCTTAGATTAGATATTTTAGGATATTTTTAAAGATATTGATAACTCATAAAAAAGGTTAATTTCAAGAGGCCCAAATGGATAACTTATTATAAATATTTGGTGAATGTAGGGAAATTTGAATTGTAGCTTTGGTGAATCCTCTCTGGGGGATGGTGAATCTATACTATTTTTGAAGGAGAGAAAACACATAGTTTTCTTTTTTCCCATGCAACCATTTGGATCTAATGAATACATTTACCAAATGGATATGATAAATGGTTGATCTAGATGGTTGTGTTTATCTGATATGTTATATGGATATGTGGAATGACTATGTTGGAGGCCTGGATGCCTCTATTGAATGGCTCTACCAAATGGCTCCACCAAATAGATCTGCCAAATGACTATGCCAAATGGTCAAGTCAAATAAATATGTAAGATGGTTGGTATAAATGATTGTTTTATAAGTCTATGTCAAATTGAAATCTAGAGTAAGGGTTACCAATGCATCTAATCTACTTCTTGGTTTCTCGATCACCTCCCTAGGCCTATAAATATGCCCTTAGCCCTCATTTTACACACTTTGTGCATTTGATTCCTTGTCCATAATTATATATTTTTTTTGAATAAATTAGCATAATTTAAATCCTATACCATTTAAAGATCATATAGGATCCACTTCTAGATGTGTACACACACAATGATTGGATTTCAAAATTTAGTTTTGTGTCTTGACACCCTACTATAGATTTACCTGGCTATATCCTGTATAAATAAGTTCACCTTATTTAAAGAGATATTTATGAAAATGAATATAAATCAAATTTACAATATTTTTATAATCATAATTTATATTTCATGTGTCAAGAGTTAGTAAAAATGATGGTGTCAACTCTACAATTATTGTCATTATTTTAGACAAGCTAATATAAAAAAGATTAAATCAAGAATTGGTCAAGCTGCTTATGGTAACCAATGTCATGAATCCATTGGATAGATTAATAATCCATCTAAAATCATATGGGTAAGCTTAAAAAAATGGTTGATAATGTCTATTTTGATGTTGTGGGGCATGATTTAGATGACATGGATAATGAACAACAAGAGATGGCAATTGAACAAGGATAAATCAATAAAAAAGATGAAACCCTTGGTGACATAAATATTTAATTTTTTCATGAAATTCAATATTAGGATAAATATATATGGTGGTTAATAATCTTGAATTCCATGCAAGAGTTTAATATTCATGTCACTAAGGGTTTCATATTTTTTATTGTTTGAACATTGTTCAATTGCCATCTCTTATTATATTTTATATTTGTCATCTAAATCATGCCTCACATCTTCAAAATAGACATTCTTAACCATTTTTTTAGATATCTCATATTATTCTAGATGGATTCTATAGCTATACAATCTATCCATGACATGGTTACCAAAGGCAACTTCACTAGTTCCTGATTTAATCTTTTTCATATCAGCTTGTTTTTAAAACAAAGGTAATATTTGCAAAAGATGCACTGTCATTTTTGATAAATCCTAACATATGGAATCTGAATCCCCCTTATAAAATCCTTGTAAATTTGATTTATCTTCATATTCATAAATCTCTCCTTTAACAAAATGTGAACTTCCTATTTCTATAAGATAGCCATGAAAATGTAAATGTGCACATGTAATTTTTTATCTGTACATGCCATTGAAAGTCACTTCAATATCATTCAATAGGTGAGGTAAATTTAATGGTTCTTTATATCTTTTAAGGTTTAAAATTTGGTTTCCTTATTCTTTTGCACCTTATCCTAGTAGGGTTTGGGAAAACAATCCTTCATTATTTTGCTTTCCTTTCTTCTTCTCGTGCCCTTAAGCTTTAACCCTAATGAATGTTCTTGTAATTCCATTAGGAAATTTCATTTAGTTTATCATTAGGTAGTGTTGATCATAAATTCCATTTGGTAATATCAAAGGTTTTGTCATTTGGCACTATCATTTTATTCCTATGATTAACATTTTTGGCTTTCACTATTCAATGTTGTTATCTTGTTCCTTAGTTTGGGTTCAGTTGGTTACCTTGTTTGATATCAGGGGTGGTGTGTGTGTGTGTGTGTGTGTGTGTTTTGAATAAAATTATATTCTAGGATAAGGCTATAAATGATTGGTGAGCTGACCCCAAAACTAATTTATATCCCCAAAATTTTGGCAATTCAGTCCCATCTGCTAAGATAAGGCTATAAATGATTGGTGAGCTGACCCCAAAGTTAATTTATATCCCTAAAATTTTGGCAATTTGGTCCCATTTGCTGACCTTGAAAATTTTCCAAAACTAAAATCCAAAAATTTGAATATTCGTGAATTAATGAATATTCACTGCTAAGATTTACCCTTCTCATAAAATAAATGATTAAAGGATTTGATATTTTGGTTTTTGGAATTTTCATTTTTAGATGTCCATTAATTACAAATGGATAATTCAACTAGGAATTTAATCTTATTTAGTTTTTTAATTGATTTTGATTAGCATTTTTTCTCTTTCAAGATTTGATTAAGTGTACAAGTGCCCCACTTAATAGGTCTATAGGCCAAATTGATAGTTGTGATGCCACAAGGTGATTAGAGATGAATCCATGAGAGGTTATTATTACATACAAGTTAGTATCTAAAACATGATTTTGATCTTTGATGAATGATGTGCAATAAAATTTGGGATGTTTAGTGATTCTTAGGCTTAATTTACAATGATTGGTAGGAATTGATCTAAAAACTGGTCAAAGACTAATTGTGGCCAGTTTTAGATGTCTACAAGTAGATCATTTTCTTTTTTATGGTGGGTAATGCTATATCCTATCAATCCATTATCATAAATTCATCTATTTCACACATTATCATCTAAATATTGAAAAAAAAAATTTAGAAACTACATTCCAAATGACATAATTCATATTCTTATGTCATTTTCAAATTCTTTTTCTAAGTGTCTCTAACATTCTCTCCAAGTTTATCTACTATAATTTTAAAAATACGTATCACTTTATACCCCCCTCTTGTCCCCCATTATCTAGAATCTACCCTATTTATAATATTACATCAATAATTTTTGGTTTTATATCCATATATTTAATTGATTTTATTTCATTAGTGTACTAGAATTCATGCATAAGATTTTTTTTACTCATGAATATTCTTTGATTCCATATTCATAAAAATCACATCAAGGGTGTGTATATCATGTGCCATGGAATGCATACTGGAAGTAGTAAAAATAAATTAGATTATGTGTACTCTTTGGATCCTAGGAATGATATGTAAAAACTCAAATTAGAGGTTGAAACAATGTGGATCAAAGCATGTTAAAGAGTGTTCATTATTAATTTTAGCATTATTCATATATACGAATTAGATCCTAAGAATTACATAGTTTTTATTGATTTTACATAACAAATGGAAACAACATTTATTTTTTATAATCATAAAATGTGTAAAAAATAGAGAAAATGTGCATCCATTATAGTCACATGTAATTTTTGATATTAGTGACATAAAAATTGAGGGCTAAAAATAACCCTAAAGATAAAATCTAAAAAATATAGAGAGAAGTATGAAACCATAAGGAAAACATAGGGTTTTAAAATGTTTGAGAAACATATAGGTTCACCAATATTACTTAACCTATTTTACTATGTTTACCTTCATTAGGATAATACTAGAATATTAATTCATAATGTGAAATATGAAAATTAAACATAAAACTGAATGAGAAAGATTACAATTGAATTGAAAACTAATTTTGAAAAATATGGAAAGTATAATCAAATTTAAGATACTTTATTTTATCATGTTCCATGCAAGATTGAGATAGATGGAATATGGTAGGAAGGAAGATAAGTTATATTATGAGTAATACATATCAAGTTCTAAATATTTTGATACAATCAAATTGTACAATTAGCCTTAGGTTAGAAACATCCAATGATTTGCTCCAAACTATACATATAATTCTATCTTTATAGATTTTGCCTTTATATTTTATTATATATATTTGTAGCTACTTTTGATGTGTCCTTGAATATGATAACAACATTTTATTTCACTCCTAGTACCCATAAACCTGTCTCCTTCACTTCAAAACCATATGCCCACTCTAGTCATAATTTATAACCACTAAATTAGGGAAAAGGTGGGATGGTTATCTTTAACTAGTTCCCAATTATTGGTTGAGGATTACCTACATAAATAATAGCCTAATGAGATAAATAAAACCACATATAGTTATCCATATTAGGTATATGTGTGAAATTATGTTTATTAAGTGTATGCAACCCATGATATAGCTTTAAACAATTGGAAAATATTACTTTTGACTTGAATTTGAGGTTCTTCAATCTTAGATAAGACCTTCTCCTTGTGACTTATTTACAATTTGGGAAAAATAGGGAAGTCCACTTAAACATATAATAGTTTATATATAATTTTTATACAAGTGTTAGATGATCAATAAAACTAAATGTATTTGGTATTTATATGCATATATTTTGGTAATTTCTTACACCAATGACGTGCTAGGTAAATGGATTGACCCATAGGAAGGCATTTATTATGAAAATTGATTATTTCTTAGTAAGAGACAAAACCACCATATTTAGATAGAATAATTTAAACAATATGTTCTAAATTTGATATTTCCATCCAAGAGATATGACTAATAATATTATGATCTAGATATGTAGTATTAATATACATAGTTGGTTTGGCATAAAATACAAGTTTCATGCAAGGGACTAATAATAAATTTGAAGGATTGGACCCATATGTAACATGCATGTGTGAGAGAATGGATAATTAGAGTCATATATGTGTGCATAGCTCATAAATGGTGAATTTAGGTTAAAAATGACATTTTAAAGTGTCTAATACCATATTTTAGTATCTACATTTTATTTATCTTTTGTTTAACTATGTTTTTTATTATTTTTTGATGTGAATGTAAATTATCGATCCTACCCTAGGTGGGATTAGTGGGATTGTTGCTTCTATCCATTTTCATTTTTGGATCTTATACCTTTTATCATGCCATTTTTATGTTTTAAACCCTTTTTATTTTAATTTAATTTCTTTATGTTATCTTTTATAAGCGAATAGGTCTTTATTTCAAATCAAGAGAAGTGCATGTATATAAATCATCTATGATAATTTAAATGAGAAGTATCTTGGAAGTATCTAAGAGAATCCATACAAGTTTCAAATATATTTATATTAATTTTTTTTTAAATTATAGTATAGTGCCCTAAAAACAAGAAGAAAGTGAGGATTTCAAGAAGAAACCTAACAAGGCACACTATATATTGATTTATCTATACTTAATGAATTACTTCACATATTTTACCACAAAGTTCCTTGGATAAAGTGCATTTAGTTTAATCTCACACCTATAGAAGAGGAGGTTGAATAACTAATTCAATTTATATGCATTATTTTTTAAATTGTAATATGGTTCCCCAAAAATAAGTAGAAAGTGAGGATCACAAGAAGAAACTAAAGAAGGCACACTCTAAAATTATCTATCTCTACTCATGGAATTGCATCACATATTTTACCAATATTTTCATTTTTTAATGTCCATTTAATTTTATCTTACACCTAGGGAAGAGGAGGTTGATGAACTTATTCAATTTCTCCATTCATATTGCACATGAATATGAGGGTTTTAATTTTGGCATTTGGGATACATAGTTGCACCAAATTTTTTATTCAGTGAACCAATTAATTAATCCATTCTCTTTTTATAACATATTATTTTAATTTAGGCCAATAACAATGAAGATAATAATTATATATTTGTGATCATAAATTATATGAAGAAAAAACATAGATAGACATGAAATATAGTTTTCAAGTGGAATAGAAAATTCCACATTTTAAAGGTGTATGTAGGACATGAATGGTGTAGGAGGAAATAAATTTTAGTAAATACATATCAGTGTTAATACTACCTTGGAAACATATAGTGCAAGCATCGATCCTATCCCCATATAAGAAAAACTCAAAATTTATAACATAGACAGTGATAAGTTTGCACAACTTGGATCTAGACTAACCTTTAAGCTAAGAAGGCTTATATAAATGTAGGATGCAATAGCATATTTATTGGTGTGAGACTACAATATCTCTTTAGAATCTTATAAGTTAAATTATATAAAATTGAATTATAATAATGTAATTAAGATTAGATTGAAACATTGCTTTAACTTAAATTTATTACTATATGAGTATTGATTAGTGTGATAGATTAAATATTATATAAACTATATAATATATGTTGTATGATATCATTAATCATATCAATATATATTATTATTACATACTTGGTACTCAACCATCTCATTTATGATGACCACATATTGATTTGATTGGCCACCAAAAGGAAGGGGCATAATTTTATAATTCATCAATGTGTAATTTTTTCCATACTTTCACTTTCATTTATTCTTTCCTTTTTTAAAAAAAATTATATTATGCATATTTATTATTTTAATCCACTTGGTAATATTTTAAATTACTATTTTACATTTATAAATTTGTGATCTTCCTTATGAAATATTTTAACCTTTTTTTTATGGTAATTCACGTAAAAAATAGGGAAAAAACATATTAGTGAAATTGACATTTTATCATTCAAATTAGGGTTTATACCCTCTTACCCTTTAGGGTTTGTTTTTTAATTCATATCAGGTTATAATTTTAACATTTTATTCTAGCATTCCACCCTTAGGGTTTCATTTCCTTTGTGTGTGTCTTTTCTTGAAATTAATCATGATGTATAGTAGAAAAAATGATTAACATGGTTCACCTATGTTGGGTTCTAAATTATAAAATTTGAATATTTAAAATGATGAAATAATTAATAAATGAACTTTTATTGAAAATGTACTTCATATTTATAAATTAAAAACATATTACATGCCCATTCAAAAATGTAGGTGGCATGAGATCACACCATAATTGAAAATCACACCAAGAGTCACATTAAGACTAATCCTAGGAATAATTAGATTTATGGCCTTAAGATCATATTATAATAATTAAAATATTAAATTGGAATGTGTTATCAATAATAAATAACTACCATAAATAAAAACCAATCAAAAAAATATTAGGCCACTACTGCAACTTGCCTCATAGAGGGAGGAGGAGGATGTGACTTAATATCTATATTATCTCCGTAACCACCCATGTGGGGGTGTGAAGTATTAGGTACAATACCAAATTTATATTTTTATACATTTTATTTAGTATAATATCCTATCTTCTAATGAGGGTAGATATAGTAAAAAATAATCTATACATTTTTCATTTCCCATCCCAACAAGGAGGGAACAAAACCAAAAGGCTCATAACTATATTTAAGATAAGGCCACATTTCAATCTCCCCCCAATAATATGATACTAAAAAAATAAAGGAGGATGAGGATTGGATAATATAAAGTGATTGTGTCATTTATCCCTAGCCTTACCTCTACCCCTCTACTCTAGTTCTTCTATAAGAGTGTATTTTTAGGGGAATTTGGAGACACCTTATTATAGACACTATTTTTGAATTATATAACATCTCAGTCTTGTACACTTGGAAAATATATATCATGGATGTAACTTTAGATTATAGACCTTTCCCACTCCCAAAAGGATCACATACACTATCTCTTTGTACCTAATTACTTATCTCTTAGTCTAACCAATATTATTTTTATGACTTAGACCTTATATCTTTCCGATAATGTTATAAACCTACTTATCTTCCATTTCTACAAGTTTTGGCCTTTCACCTATTTTTTAGCTACTTAGACATGTGTCCTAGTCAGACATCTACATCAAGACAAGTGTTTTATTCTAATCCAAGTGTCTAATGCCATAAATTCATCCAATTTGAAAATTAAATGTATTCTTATGGTTGGACTAAGTGATTTAATGTGATGTATTCTCCAAATATATTTTTATAAATATAATATCAACCCTCATCATTCCTAACCTAGAAAATACATGGAACACTTGGAAAATAATAAGATAACTTACAAAAAAAATCCATCAAGCACTTAAGTGAGAAAATATTCCCTGTGTTCTCCCTTTTTACATATCAATCATATGGATAACACATCTATAGGTCTGAATTATTGGAATAACATTCCATGAGCCATATTTTCAAAGTTAAAAGCTAGGTCACTATTGTACTTAATTATAACACATTTCAAGATTCACATGGAATCCAAAACATAGGGGAAAACTACATGATTTTGAGACTCTATTCATAGTATTATATATGTAGGCAACACTCATTAATAGAGTGGTATTTGGTGTAGCTTGACATCATGTGCACATTAACCCATTTTTATGACAACCAATATGAAGATGAATAACCAATTTTTCACTATTTGAAAAAGAGGGATAGTCCATGACTCAGATTAGAATACACCAAAGTGAAGGTGACATATAATCTACAAGAATTCATGCAATCACATCCAATTTTAATAGGTATTTCATACTAGACACATGCATCTAATTTAGACAATAGTATTAAGGTAACTATCTTAGGTCGATGAAAATGTCCATGGCTATAGTGATTAAATTTATAGAATTAGAGGACTATTATAGAATCTAAATCCAATCCACCTTATATATATTATAGATCTAGATACATATTAGCACCAAAACTAGTTAATTACCTTATTTTCATTGTTATAGTAATATCTAACATACCTATAATTTTTATCTATAACATGCCAGTATCATAATTTTAATATATGTTTTTTCTAAGTTTCATAAATAATTGGCTTGATTTAGAGATAATCTACCATCCTTATGACCTAGTTCATTTCTAAATCTTTAACATCAAATTCCCCCATATCTAGATTATAGGGTTAAACATTTGGTGAAACTGACCTTTCATTTATAAAAACCTATATATTTATCTAGGGTTTCCTCATTATTTGTTTTTTATTTCTAATTTTTTATTCAAAAATATTTAACAATTTAAAAATCATATCTCATTTTCTATCCATATGTTCAATATGGATGCATGTGTAGCTCATTTTATGTTTAAATTTGTAGTTTTAACAATAGTATTCTATTATACTATATTAATATAAGGTACCATTAAAATAAAAAGTATATACATCAATATAATGAGAGGGTTATAAAGAGAAATAAAAACTTAATCTCATTCCATAATTCCTTTTGAAATACTATAGAGTTGGTATCCAGAAACCAACATGTATGATTGTAAACATTTATTCCATATATATCTTATTTGATTAATATATACCATCCCATACCCATTATTCACCCACAATGTATATTGGATTCCATGTTCTAGGTTGTCATGACTTGAAAATGAAAAGGTATTCAACCTAATCCTTCACCTATTAATATACAATAGGTGCCTCCTAATCCAAATCTTATGTTCACATATAAGGGATATGACCTTGATGACCAATTTAGAAACACACATGATAAGATTTCCATCCTTTAAATTCTAAATACATATACTATCTATAAGGATATCATATATGAAGGCACTAAGTGAAACCTGAGTTATGATTGATATTGAGTCAAATTACTTTATGGATATCATGCAAGATCTCAAAAATAATGCAAAAATAATCACCTTTGATTTAATATATTTACCATCTAAATATGTTATTGACCAAGATTTCCCATTGTTCATATAAGTAACTATACATAATAAGGGTATTAAAAGGATTCTTATGGATAATGGATCGAGCTTAAACATTTATATCACAAATTTCCTAACTTCCATGGGTATTAGCACCAACCTTCAAAAAAATCATTGATATATATCAATGGATTTGATAATTAAATAGCCCTCTAATTAGCCAAATAACTTTAGATGTAACATTAGGGCCTAAAATATTTCCAAACACCTTTTAGGTAATATCACAATCATTACATTATAATTTAATTTTGGGTAGACCTTGAATACAAACAATGAATTCCATTCCATTTACTTTAAATTGATGTGTAAAATTCATACATGATGGGACTTTATTGATAATTTTTGTTAATGATGAGCCATTCAAATTCTATAAAATGATACATTCTAGTAAAGAGGGGATTCCTATGGTAGTACCACCTATCTAATGTATTTTTATTGATAATATCATACTTATGAGGTGGGAAAGTCAAGTACAATGTCTTAATTATCTCCAAATATAGATAAGGCACTAAACATTTAAGTGCACATAGATGAACCTCAAGAAAAAGAAAAAATACCAAAGAATCTAATGATATAGAAATATTAAGTACCACCAATATTTGATCTTCTTTTCTTTTGTCAACATTGAGAATCAAGATGAAAATGTTTTAGATTATTATGATAATTATGATGATCTATCCCATGATACAACATATGATGCATTGTGAAAACTTAATTTTGATCTACTTGAGCATATTTCACACAACCTATTTGAACCTATAGGTCTTAGCACATATACGATAAACTCACCTATATAGGATATGAAAAAAAACCAAGATAAGGGAAAATAAAAAATGGAAATCAAACATGAAAATGCTTATTATTTCATACACCCCTCTTGTCTTCACACTTTATGTCGACCATACAAGGGTCAAATGTAAATACATTTTGTAAATAACATGGAAGTCTCTCATAGGATTCAATAACATATTCTATAGATCAAAATAAAATAGGATACTATGAACACAATACTTTCCATGTTACTCAAACATATCATGATGTATTTACGTTCTAATAGACACATATCAAGTAATAGAATTGTTCCCAAGTAAGGGTTGAAATATTATAACTATAATTAGATAAATTACCATCATATAAATCACAATTATACATTGAAAATTATAATTCACAAATATAAGAGTGAGGGTAATATACACATTGTGCCCATGACGAGAAAAATACAAACTACTTCCAAATAGTCACATGAAAACCATCATGCAAAGAAACCAAAACATGAAGATATAATTATTAATACTAATATTGATGAGGTTTATTTTCAATATCCCAAGTTTGATATGAATAATTGAGATATGATGTTTAGCACTAGATTTCTTCAATAATTAAAACATAATGCATCTAATTTAAAATATTGTCTACTAATGCCATAATATCCTAGGCACATCTACCTACTAGTGGCATATGGACTGTATGTGGTCCCCATGATCATATGGATATTAAATTAGGACCTGAATTTAACATTCACATTTGGACAAGATTACTTCATTGATTGGAATGAAACAATTCATAATGCATATATGTGTATTACCTTTATTATTTGAGATAGGGATATTTCCTTACACCATGATGGATATGGCCACCATTTCCCATTGATGGATTCTATAATACCATTACGCAAAAACATCAAAGAGGTGGCCATGTGTTTCTATAAAAAATAATTAAAAAGGAATAGATTAATCCTACACCATTTGATGATGAAGACTTCCTCAATTAATCCTCACATATTCCAAAAATACCAAAACAAATAAAAAACTTCAAAAACCCAAAATTATTTTTTAACATTTACATGTTATATTATCTCCTTGGAATATATGTTATTGGTTCTATTTTGGTAGATAGAATATAAATATTTTCAATATACACATGTTTCACACATATTTTGAGTGTGATTCAAGTATACATAGATACATGATCTATGCAGTTCTAGATGTTTGTTTTTTCTTCTACTCGCATCACCAAGACATTGGGGGTATCCACCTCTATTATCATGATACATACAAGCTATATCATTATATAATCACTTTAAAATATCATGTTTGAGCTCATATGTGTTCTTACATATGCCTTTATCCATTTTATATATTTCAAAATGTACTTTGTATGTTATATACTTAACATTTTTGGATAACACATATATCCAAGGAATAGTATGATATTATGTTGGTTGCTTTTCATTTATGCACATTTTTAAGGATATTTCATTAATATTATCTTGATTTTTTTAGCATATGAATATGAACTATTATTTTTGGCCCCCATGCCTTTATTTTCCTCTTTGACATTTGAATATGTCATTGTTTGCTTTATGTTGACATTTTAATATGTCATTATTAATTTATGGACATATAAATAAGTCATGTCCCTTTGATTATATTTTATTTGAACATGCCCCTTTTTTGAGGTCTCCTTGGACCATTACATTTTGATTTTATTTTGAATGCTTTTATGTGTATGTTTGATTTCTTTTTGATCTTGTGTGTGTGTGTGTGTGTGTGTGTGTGTGTGTGTGTGTGTGTGTGTGTGTGTGTGTGTGTGTGTGTGTGTGTGTATATATATATATATATATATATTTCCATGATATACATCATGCATATTAGGACTTAGTGTGATCACATCCTTTATTTTTTAATGATATATCTACCTAGACATGTTATCTCTATATGTTACATGCTACATTCATAGTTTACATGGTTATCTTATCCTTTTTAGGTAATGTAATTACCAGTTTCTACTTCCCCTCACCTTAAAATGGGAGGGAGGAATATTAGTGGGGAAATTCCATAGAGGCATAAATTGAACATTGATTCACATATTCAAATTGTATCTAGGGCATGATTTTTAAACATTTTCTCCACACTTGTCATAGTTTTAGATTTAGTGTGGACATGTTTTGGAAACATATTCTCCACATTTATTCAGTATTTAGCATACCTAGATTACAATGGGGGAATGTTTTGGAAACATGTCCTATACATTGAAACTTATATTAGTTTTCAAATTATAATGGGGTCATGTTTTGGAAACATGTTCTCCACATTTACATAGTTTCAAATTATCTAAATTGCACAAATATATGATTCAGATACACATTTTTGGAAAAATTATATACATTGGTACCATTTTTATACATAGTTTTATCATGAGACAAATCTAAGGTGACTATGCTATGAAATGTTCACCTAATATTGAAAAATAAAATCAATTTCAAACATTTAATACTATCAAGGATTGTCATTGCCCACCAAGTTAGACTATTATAGATTGTTTTGAGCTAATCTAATGTAGTAGTTTGTTCAATTTTTGGTATGATTGGGGTGATTAAATTACTCAATCTCACCAATTTTGTAGGTTGGATTTGATTACATCATTCATCCTCACCAATTTTATAGTTTGAGTTGACTTGGTTCACTCATTTTCACTAGGTTATAAGTATGATTGGGTTGCATAATTGAGCTAATATCAATTACCATATGTAAACTCACCTTTTATCAAAGGTTGGGGAATGTTTCTCTAATATTCGCATATATATTTATATATGTTCAATTTATATATTTAAATTTGTCATAATCTTAGTTTTAGTGATTTATAATGATACATAATTCAAACAAAATTACCAAAACGTAAGATGATTACATCAGTTGCATAAAGGTTCTTGTAAACCTATATCTCTTTCAATTTCAATCATTTCAAAGTTTTACATTTTATATTATATGCACTAATTATATATTTTAGCATGTTATTAGTTATAGGTTAATCACCAACAAGGCACTAAATTTGAACTCAAGCAAAGAAAAGGTGTTTTATACACACCTAGGTACACATTCCTTTCTTTTTAAGATAGAAAGTTCATTATTAGATTAAAGGGAAGAAATGTAGACACTATTTTCAAAGTTCATATATACTCAATCTTGTACACTTGGAAAATACATATAATGGATACAAATTTAGATTCTCAACCTTTTTAATCACCAAAAGGCTTAAACTATCCATTGGTGCCTAATTTATTATCTCTTAGTTATACAAATGTTATTATGATGAATCACACCTTATATATTGCCTATAATGCTATAAATCTTCTTATCTTCCATCTCTATAATTTTTGGACCCACACATGTTTTCTAACTACCCAATCACTTGCATCTTAGTTAGATGCTTATATCAATTCAAGTTTCCTATTCCAACACAAGTGTCTAGTGCCTTAAAGTCATATAATTTGTCAATTAAATGTATTACTTTTGTCATCCTAAGAGTTTTAATTTGATATGTTATCCAAAGGGATTGACATAAATATAATATCAACCCTTATTCATTCTTAACCTATAAAATACCTAGAAACACCTATAAAATCACAAGTTAGCTTACCAATATCATTATATCAAGCACTCAAGCAAGTAAATATTCTCTATTTTCTCCTCTTTTCCATGTCATTCATAGATACAACACATATAAATGTTTGAAGTATTGAAGAAGCATTCCATAAGCCACATTTTCTAGGTTGAAAGTTAGGTCACTATTGTATTTACTTATCACACATTGTATGATTCATATATAAGACAACATGTAGGGGATAACTACACAAGTATCACGTCCTATTAGGAGTATTGGCTATGTTGGCAACACTCATTAACATAGGGGTATTTAGGGTATCTTAACACTCTATTCACACTAACCCATTTTTACCATGACCAATATGAATATTAAAAACTAGGGTTTCACTATTTGATAAGGAGAGATAATCCAAGACCTAGTTCTAAATGCTAGAGTGAAGGTGACATAAAACCCATAAGTATCTAGGTGGTCGAATCCAGTTTCAATAGGTGTTATATATTGGACACCTACATATAATTCAAATAGTAGAGTTGATGTAACTATCACCAGGTCGATGCAAGTGTCTACAAATACAAAGGTCAAATTTCCAAAATTATGTTATTATTATAGAATATAGATCCATTCCATTATTTGCGTGTTCTATATCTAGATCTATATTAGCATACAAACCAAGTATATTATTTTCATTATTATTGAAATATATAAAATAGATATACTTTATATCTTTAACATCTCAATATGATAAATTCAAGATATGTTTTATTTGAGTTTTAAAAAATAATTGGCTTCAACTAGAGATAGTCTACCATTCATATGCCCTAGGGTATCTCTACCCCATTAACCCTAGATTCATCCACGTCTATATTTTAGGGTTAAACACCTTATTAAAATATAAGTGGAATAATACTAGTGGATGATGAGGGTGTGGAGGTGATCCACCTAAAATAAACATTTATATATACACCATAATATTATTTATGAGATGATAGATGTAGCTAAATACATAGATAATGCAATTATATTCTCATATTGGTAACCTTATGGTTTTTACTTGTGTTCATACATCTTATATGTTTTATGATAAATGTTTTATTCATACACCCATAATTAAATATTTTCCCATGGATAAAAGTAATAGTAAGACTCAATATTCTATAAACTTAATGAGAGTGCCACTATTCATAAAAATGAGATAGTAGATTTTATTTATAATATAATAAACTTACAAAGATAACTGAATAATCATTCAATTCATCAAGAGGCTTCCAATTATATGGTTATGTATAATATTTTCCCTTCCAATCCTTTTTAAAAAGATTTTATGTAGATGTTTCTTCCTCATGAATTATTTTTCCAAATTTCCAATTACTTGATGGACATGACAACCCTCAAGAAATTTTTTTATCCATATTTATATCTATATGAAATTGTGAGGACCATATTATAATATTACTTAAATTTTTTCATAAAACATTAGTTTGTGAGGCCTTATATCAGTTATTTACTTTACCTAGTTGGTTGTTACATTAATTTATATGATTATAAGAGTCATTCCTTGATAGATATGTTATAAAAAATGGACATATAAAAAATATGATAGCATGCACTGTCTTAAACAAGGTCAAAAGGAGGATATGCATGATTACATATTTATATTTTATTATCATATTCACTCCTTGAGGTATCAACATGTACTGATGAAATGAAACTTATCTTAATCAATAGTATTTTAGGACCTATAAAAAATAATATACTTGGTTTAACTTTAAAATATTTTATTTATCTTCATAATATGGATATTAACCTTATGGAAAGAAAGATTACTTTGTTACAAGGTCCATAAATCACCTCTTATGGATCAAAACATTTATAATTCCCATGTGCCTACCATAAACACATATAATACTAAGATTAATAAAGTCATACAAATAAAATGAAACCTATATCAAGTCAATCCAAAAAAAATTTCAAAATTCAATCTGACATACTAAAGAGTCAATTTGAAAAAAACATTTCAATGAGCTACCTTATATTCATGAAATCAATCCAACATATAAGTAAAAATATTACAATTCGAAATTGTTTTTTTCTCATCAAATTCTTAGAGTCCATTTAAAAAATTGATGCATTTACTTATGGTAAAAAAATTATGATCTCATTAATCAAAATAAGACTCTGCTCAACTACTAAACCTACCTAGGAAAGTGTATTGTTAAGAAAGAAAATCAACATCTTAAAGATGTTTCAAAATCCACTATATTTAATAAAAATGAGAAATACCAATTAATTTCATATTTAAATAATGAAAACGATGATATAATACATGATTATATACACTTTGGGTATCTTTTTGACCCCCAACATATGGGTTAGTACTCCTATAGCATAATGTGATATTTCTTGTACACATCTTTCATGATTTCCATTTTTATGACATATTTGATTACTTTGTTAATTATACATGTTATTTATTCCTAATTATGTACCTTTCATATTTTTATTTCAACACATATTTATGACTATTTATGAATTATCATATTCTACTTGAGATTGTTAATACATATTCATAGTTCCATTGCATATAATATATTTTAACTGTGACCTTCACTTATTTAAAAGTGATATTAGCTTTTTAGAGATTTATTGGTATTGACTATCTCATTTTATGACTTGAGTTATTTCTCACCTATTGTATCATATATTTGACATTTAGTGTTTCACATCTAAATATTTATGACCATGAAATATACAAGTCATGCACACCTACATCTAGTGTTTCATTGATATGTCATTATTGTAACATATTTTATGTAGATTCATTGGTGCATTCACTATAAAATGGAAAAAATAAGAAAAAAAATGATAAAACACAAAAAAAAACCTTTATATTGGTTATACAATACATATAATGTTTATTAACCTATCCTATAGGTTTATATATTCACATGGATCCCATGGTATAGTTTAAGTCGGTTAGATGCAAGATATAAAGGTTATATATGGTTAATGGACATATAGATGTGGGATGGGAATCTCACATGATAAAATTTATATGGTGATATATTTATAGATTACCATTTACTTTACATAGATAAAACATAGATTTCTATCATTTTTAATTTGTGTGCGTACATAGAAGTTTACATGCTATTAGACATATGCTTAGTATTTACATAAGATATGCCTTCCTATATTGATCATTTATATAATTTTAAGTACATAAATTCATACACATCCAATTTTATACATTAGGATATTTTTTTGTCATGCACACTATCTCTCATTGGAAGATGCATCCACATATGGACCTTACCATATAGTTATATATCACATGATTATCACATGGGTAATGGTCCAACTTTCCTACTATGTATATAATGAGGAATGTTATACCATGATTATCATCCTCATTGGAGGATTAATGAGAAATATTTATCCTTACATGAGGACACATTTCAATTCATTGATACTCATTAGAGTAATACATTATACACTAATCATTACAATATATTATACTTTTTATATGAATTTTTTTGTGTCATGACTAGTTTCCTATATCCTATCAGTGGGATTTGCATGTAAAATTTTGTGATAGTTTTATGTAATAAAAAAAATATTGGATATATAAAATATCATTATTTATGGTTCTTTTAATTCTATTATTTTGATATAAGTCATTGTAGGCATAGTTTACTCAATCCCTCACTTGAAAATGGGGACATAAATCTTAGAATTTTTAAAATTCTAATAAGTGAATTCCATTGATAAAAATTTAGGTGGATCTAATTAGAAAAAAATATTGTTTGGTCATCTCTACTTAGAGTAACATTATGTACTTGATTAATTAGTAAGAGGAAAGTTCTTTAAAATGTGAGAGAAATGGTCACTATGTTTATCACCTTTTAGGTATTTTTTTAATTTTAATAGGGGCATTATTTTTTAAGTTTATACAACATTTGGTTTTCATATATATTTTTTGTATTTGTTCATATGTACATTTTAATATTCAAATTATAGTTTAATTTAAATTTTGATTTTCAATTAAGCATAATGAGAAAATACAAGTGATGAGGGTCGTGTCTAAAGGCTATATGCAATAGGAGAAAGAGACCTTTGGAAAAAGGTTCCTTCTATCACACTCCACACTTGAAACAATTGTAAATGATAGTTTTAGAAATTAAATCACACATGCAAGAAAGTAAATTGCTAAATTAAAAATAAATGACAAACAAATAAAACACCTGTAGGTTCACAACAAACTGTATAAAAGAATAAACATAATTAAATAAAATAATAATTTACAATGAAATGATAATTATAAAATAAAGAGATAAATAAAAATGCATTGATCCATATTTCTTATAATGAGTGGCCATCTCATTCCTTAGAAGATGATTTCACTCAAAACACAAGCTTCAGAATAGATTGCTCATAGTGATGAAGACAAAAGTAGATTGATTTCATTTGGGTGTGAGAAATTGCATTTATAATCTCATACATCCAACCAACACCTTATTTAGGAGTAACATCCTAGATATCCTATCCTATCTCAATCTCCACAAAATATGGAGAGAGATATTTATTATAAAAATGTAATCAATTACAACATAATCTTAATCTCTACAAAATATGGAGAGAGATATTTATTGAAATGAAATTACATAAATCTATATTTTAATACAATCTATAAATGAAAAGTCTATATATAGAAATATATACATAGAAATAATTCAAAATGAAAGTGTTCTTATGATAGATATAATAGACCAAGCAATCAATATAATATATTTAAAAGTACTTTCCAAATGAGTCCATAGTGGTTCTATTGAATTCTATAATAGTCTTGATAAAATATGTAACAAGTGTGATGAAGTTTGTAGCAAACCTAATGAAGTCTATAGAAAACCTGTTGTAATCCATAGTTCGTCTAATGTAATCAGTAGCTAGTTTGATGTAATCTATATCTAATCTATTACATTCCATAGCTACTATGGGAATCTATAGAAATCTTGTGGGAATTTGTAGCAAGCTTGTGTGAGTTTGTAACAAGCCTGTGGGAGTCCATAACAAGTTTGTGGGAGTTCATAACTTGACCAAAATCTTGGATCCATTTATATAAGACTTTGATACTACTCCAACATTATTATTGAATGGTTACTCTTCATACTTTGAATCATTCTAGCTTAGTATAAACTATGTATGCACATATTGACATATTTTTCCCAATAATCATTATAAATAGCTAACAAATAGATAACAATTAATTCTAAAGGCATAACCGTAATGTATACTTGTTATATTATTATAAATAAAATATAAGTTTAGAAAATACACTTAGATCCACTTCCTATGCAAGAAAAAAGATGTTACTTCATGGATATAATTAGCCATTTTATAGTCTCATCATCTCCCCCACACCTAATCTCATGCATGCCACTATTTTAAAACATCATGGTATAAATGCATGGGTTAGACATAGTCTTCATATTTTAAATGGGCTTATCAAATTGATTTTATTTGTACATGTATAATGAAATTTATCTTTTAAAATATTCTTGAATTACTCAAACAAAAGTGACTAATGACAATGGTCATTATAATGTATTTTCTAAGGATAAGTTCGTATGTGGATTGTTTTCCTATTATCCTTATATTATTTTTTGACATAGGTTATTGTGTGGATTTTTCATTTTGATCTATTCTTATTCTTTTGGTTTTTTTTAATGAGGTGAGAACATGTTCTTATTTTGATAATTTCCTATTGTGTCTATGCATATTTATTTTGACCACAAATCAACTTTTGACATTAAAAAATTATGTTCCTTTCAAAACTATGTACCATGATCAATATAAAAACCTCCCCCAAACCTAATCTCATGCATCTCCTCATGCATGCCACTATTTCAAAACATCATGGTACATATGAATGGGTTATACATAATCTTCATATTTCAAATGTGCCTCTCAAATTGATTTTATTTATACAAGTATAATAAAATTTACATTTTGAAATCTTTTTAAATTCCTCAGACAAAAATGACTAATGATAATGGTCATTATAATGTATTTTATAATGATAGGTTGTTATGTGGAGGTTTTTCCTACTATTTTTAAATTCTTTTTTAACATAGGTTCTTGTGTGGATTTCTCCTTTTGCTCTATTATTCTTCTTTCACTAATTTATGAGATTGCACACATCACCTAGGCTCAACATCAAACATATAGAGATTACAAAGATATTTGAAGATTAATGTATAGTCACAATCCCTCATTTCTACATAGGATAACAAAAACAAACATAGGTTAGTATTGAAATTTGGTACTAACTTAGAGCAACAAAACTGAGCATATGTAGATACAGACATAGTTTATAAACTAGACAAATAACATGCCTAATTTTATCTAATTTATACCTTAAGAATATATTCATAGTCATACATTCAACTACATAATCTAAACATCAATCCCTTTATTGTAATTACTATATTTAGCATATACTACTTGTCAAACTAGTATAATTAGTTTTAGTATTTTACATTCAAATGTATGCTTGAATACCATATATTAATATTTAAATTTAATTAAATTTTTCTATCCTATTAGGGTTACAAAAACCAAATTAAAATAAAACATATTGGTGAACCCTTACACGTATCAAACCAAGCCAAACCCTATGTTTCCCTTAGGGCTTCATCCTTCCATATTTTTAGTTTCAACCTTAGGGTTTTATTTTTAGACCTATTTTTGTATTATTCCCTTATAAAACACATCAATCATGGACATAATAAATTAAAAAAATGTATTAAAAAAATTCATGAAGCTGCTCTTCTCATATTGTTATACATGGATAGTGTATCTTATTTGGATCAATTATGTAACCAAATGGGTCAAAAAGATCATAATTAAATTCACTAATCAAGACAAAATTAAGAAGGAATGGTCTTAAGCCTTGATTCAATCATATTTTTGCAACATTCAATCTAATTTGATTATTTTTATGACTATATGGAAAAGGGATTTCATGACTCATCTTGTTCCCCCCCTTAGTTTTAAAATGTTAATGATTACCGTATTGTTGACATTAAATTTGAATAAATTGGCTACAAATTTTGTATGTTGAATAAGTTAACTTTAGTTAGAACCAATGTGGTGCAAGGATTAATATTTGTTATAAATAATTACCACATACATTCATAAAAAAAATAAGTAGGCATGAATACATAATAATTCCTACTATAAATTTTATTTTATTTAAATTTATATAATAACTACCAAATACAATGTTTTGATACCTCTTTACACTATACCAACTTATGATATTGCATAGGTTACTTTGATCCACAAACACTTATTACTATTCACTATTATAATTCAACTCTCTCTATGCTATATCTACTCTACTATGATGATGATGAAATATAAATATTGACTTGATACATTACAATTCAATGGTCATGTCTATGTAAGACATGCCTTATTTACTTTGGACAAGGTTACTCATAAAGATTGACACAAAAAATAATTCATTGAGGATATTTCATTACAATGGAGGATTATAATTTATAGACTTCTAAACTCCTAAAATGAAAGAGGAAATACTTATCCTTTGAAACCTCTACGTCCCTACCTTTATTATATCACATATCTTTAAATTATCTCACATAATACTATCTATATGAGTTGTTACTCATGTATAAATCTAATAAGATAATTACATTATTATCATAATCACATTAAAATATAATTACTGACCCATGTGAGTACTAACAAGGATTTTCCTAACATGTCCTTTCTCTAATCAAATCATGCTATGTTACCATAAGAGTCAAATTCTTACCATATTTCCTTGCTAGTAGAAGCCTTATTTTATTGAACTAAATAAATATTCTGATGTTACAATAAAGGGAAAGGATTTTTCATATCTATGGTTTGGACCTTAACTAACTGATAATACTACCAACATTTTCCCAAATTTCATATATTTGTCTCATCCTCAATACAACTCTAAAGTATTGATGAGTATAAAAACACAATCCACCTAAACTGTAACAAAATGGAATTTTTAAAAAAATTGAGTCACAAGGTGGATTCCTCACCCTTGGGTAGATGTTTCTCATATTTTTTTATCATCTCCTTTTATAAAGTATCCCAATTTATAATTATTTCCTTTGTTTACCCAATTTTTTTTCTAAATCCATGTTCTCTTTTGCTTTGATCACTATGTCATTTAAAACTCAGTATTTTTTTAGTATTTGTAAATAATTTTCATGGTATTTGATTTTTCACTCCATATTTTCCATCTATGTGATTATGTAAGTTCCATAATCCTCTATATCTTCATATAATTATATTTTTTTATAATTGTTTCTCCTTAGACTTCTCATGTAGACATTTCATCTTGGCTCATTCTACATTAGATGGGATGTGTTGGACCAAAAATATAGTTATGGAAACACTCAATTTTATTTTCATTGCTTCCAATTATGTATTTTTATCTTTATCTAAAATGGTTAGCTTAGTGAATAAGAAAAATAGATAGCTACATTTTACATTGTATCCCTTAGTTTCCCTACGTGATCCTTGTATTTTATTCTTTATGTTTGATTTTCTCCTTTGAGTGGCCCTAAAAACTCTTCCTTATATCCATATCTTGCCTCAATTATCATTAGGCTTTTAAATCAACTATTTTATAACATGATTTATAAAATTTTACATAATGCCTTCCAATTATTTTTCTATCGATAGGGTTGTTTTAGTATCATATTGTGGTCAAGCATTAATTAATGCATGAAGACATGTTTTAATTCCTTATTAAAATTTCACACACCATGACATCATATATACTATATATCGAATTAGTATTTTACCCAAATATTTATTTTTATAATGGGGTTAGTTTTTTAAGGCTACTTGAGTTCACCCTCTTGTAGTAGGGTAAATAAAGATTATTGGCACCATGATGGTGGATGTGGCTTGTATGTGCCTTGTTAATAGTTCTTTTATCCTATTCAAGGGGTTCATAAGAGTAAATTTACTCCTTTGAATTTTTCTCATTGTTCCCAAAATATTTTATCTTCAAATTTTAATGGTGCCCCCTATTGCTCTAAAACTTATATATGGGCTAGTCACCTCTTCACCCTTCCCCTTTGCTTCTTGTTCTATTTTTATTAAAAAAACCCTCATATTTTTTTTCTCTTCCTCCTTTTCCCTTCTCTTTCCCTCCTCTCTTTATAAATTTAAATATTTTTCTCCTTATCTTCTACTAACTGTATTTATTTCTCCTTTTCTACTCTTTTCTCCTATGTTTTTATTTTTTTCTCATTATATTTTCAACATATTATGTTTTACTTTTATTTTATTTTTATAATTCCACACTCTCCACTTATTCTTTCCCTACCTTCTCTTTTTCTAATAAATATTTCTCTTATTGGGTGGCATATTTTGCCATTTCTTAGATTTTTCTAGTTTCTTTAGTTAGTTCTTACTCTAGCTATTTCCTTTGATGAACTACCACATCTTCTAGTTATTTATCCAATTTTAGTTTTTTATCCTATGATTATAAGGATATTTTTTTAATTTATGTTCTATCTTTAACTCCTCTTTTTTGAGTTGTCTCAACCTTTTTTATTTGGATGGAGACATAGTTAATTATTTTTTAGTTTTCTTTAGTGCTTCCTCTTGATACTTTGTTATAATAATTTGAGCCTTGTTTCTCTTCTAATTTGTTTATATGAATATTTATTATAAAATGATGGGAGTCATATTACTTTGTCTTCTAATTAAAATTGACTCAACTCTATGTAGTCCAACATAGTTATGACTACCATATGCATGCCTTCTCTATATGCATTTATATACATGTTATCAACTATGCATATTCCTCCTTTATTTTGGCACTTTACCATTAATCTATTAATATCAAGATCCTCTACAGTATCATCATTTTCCTTACCTATTAATAAATATTCTTAGGAGTCTGTCTCATAACATGTTACTAAGTCTCCTTTTTGTCATAGATTTACATCACTTATTTATTTTTATTCCTTTTTAGGAGTGGTTTTGGTGAGGAACTTCTCCCTATTTTTCCTCCACTCGTCCATAACAAAGTTTTCCCAACCACAAAATATGTTTAAGGGGATGCCTCTTATTCTCCTACTATTTTTTTGGGTTTTTTTTATGACGTTCCCTCCCTTGATGTAGTTTTCATTATCCTAAAATAACATGAGTGGTTACTCTTATTTTACATTTATTATTATCACAACACCTCTCTAGTATTATAATATTTAACTAGAAATGTCTCCTTTTATTCTTATTCTTCAATAGAGGGGTCTAGTTATATAATCCCTTTCTTCAACATGTATTATCTATGAACATTATGTTTTATCTATGATGTGCCTACATCCCCTTATGGTAATGGTGTTTCACTTCTAGGGGTTTCATTTTATTCCTCCCTATATTGATAACCCACCCTTAGTTCATTGATGAATTTTTATGCCTTAGGGCCTTGAAGTAAACTCTGAACTCCAATAACTACCACCTCAAAATTTTCATCACTAAAATCATTGGGTAGAGGTGGAAAGGGTGAAATTTTTGTATCAAAAGGTTTGATGTAAATATTATGTGTATCTAATGTGAATTAGATCTATATATACTAGTTTTTAGATTTGTTTTGAATATACAAAATCTCCCATATACAATATTCCAATTAATTTTCTCCCATTGAATAAAATTTCCCACCTTATTCACTATAAGGATACCTTTCAATAAAATTATTATCTAGGAAACTATGTGTGTGTCTAAATTCCATTATAATAACACCTCATATCCATGAATAATATACTTAAAGTACATAACTAGCACTAGGAGAAGTGAACCATAGGAAAAGTTATGGATATGTTTACCTCTCTTTATTTTGTGGAGTTTTTTAATGTATTTTTCATGGAGAGTGGTAGCTAAATTGTACTGCATGCTTGTGGAGATCATATCATATGTTACTTGGACACTTTTTATAGTTTTTAAGTCTTATTTATTTGTGTAGTAAACCTTCTAAGAAATTACCTTTGTTATAAACTAGACCTTGATATCCTTGATGTTATTAATTGACAAGGATTGATGATTGAAATATGTCCCTATAATTTGATCTATTTAATTTTTCTCACATTCTTCTTCCCATCACTATTATGGGTTCCATGTCCCTCGTGCATCAGTCTAGTCATAGTTTGAATTATGTCTGGGGTAATTTGATAGGGTTGGTATAGGTATAAAATGTCTTCATGTCATTAAATAATAATAATTTGTGTGGTTCTTGTCATCATCCCAAAGTATGTAAACTCACACCATATGTCCAATTTCATCCTTGATATAATGAGGAATCCTAATTTGTAATATAACTAATATGTTTTTGGATATATTCAAATAATTATACTTCTCTCCACCTCCAAAATCCTATGATGAATTTATGATAAGTGTAACTTAATTTACCTAAGAATATATTCATCTAATCAAAATTTTAGTTATTAATCTTCATAGTGATCTAAGAAAAATGGGTTATTAGGCTCATGATCTTGAGCTTCCATAAATACCCCTCTATTAAAAAGTGTTGTTTACATATCCAATAATATAAATGGGCCTCATAATTATGTGGTTCTCTCTTAAGTGTTGGCTTGAGTGTGAATCATGCAATATGTGATAAGCAAGTATAATAATGACCTAACTTGTAACTTAGACAATATAGCTCTTTAGATAATCCTTTATTATATTTTGGCATATAGATATGTTATCCATGTGATTTATATGAAAATAGGGAATATTTTCTCACTTTAATGCTTGATTGAGTGATTTTGGTAAGTTTCCTTATGAGAGGTAATAATTTGTTAGGTGGTAAATGAATGAGGGTTAATATTATATTTCTACCAATCCCTTTGCATAATATATCACATAATATAACTTAGGCCAATGATTAGGATACATTTAATTTTCAAATTACATGACTTTATAGAATCAAAAACTTGTCTTAGAATAAAACACATGCATAAACATAGGTGTCTATCAAAGACAAAAGTGTTCAAGGAGAAAAAAATAGGTAAGGATCAGAACTTTTAAGAATTTTGGGAAAGATAGAAGGCTTGGGTTATCAACATAAGACTGCTTATACTAAGAGATAGGCCAAGGGGCACAATAAAGAGTAGATGAAAGACTTGTGGAAGATTAAAAGGTCTAAAAATAAGAATAAAAACCAATGTCTAATTTTTTAGAGTGTATAAGACTGAGGTGACATACAATTCATAAATATTATATACATTCCCCCAATTTAATATAATAATGATATTTCTAGTTTAAAGGAAAGAAATGCGTACTTGGGTGGGTATAACAAACCTTATCATTACTTGAGTAAAAATTGAGTGTTTTATAGTGAATAAATTAAAATCAAGAAAATTTTATAGTATATAATCAATACATATAATATTAAATTTAATGAATTTTAAATTATTTAAATTTAAAGAGTAAATATTAATACATGTGTATCAATGCAACCACCTTACTTATTTATAATTTGATTTGAAATATATATCATTATTAATGAATAAAGTTGAGATTAGGAAAAATATAAATCTAAAAAGTGCGCACACACACGTGCACATGCGCGTGCGTGCGTGCACACACACACACACACACACACAGAGAGAGAGAGAGAGAGAGAGAGAGAGAGAGAGAGAGAGAGAGAGAGAGAGAGAGAGAGAGAGAGAGAGAGAGAGAGAGAGAGAGAGAGAGAGAGGACACATGCCCCAAACCTTAGATAAAAGATAGATTGCCACTTGGTAACCCAATCATACTTATAATATGTTGAATATGAGTGAACAAGGTCAAATCATAATGTAAAATTGGAGAGTTTGGATGATATAATTAATTTAAACTCAAAAAACTGGACATATTGAGTGATTTAATCAACTTAACCATACCAAAAATTTAACCAACTACTGTAGTAGATTACCTCAATATAGTCCATAAAAATTAAACCTAGTGGGTGATGACAATCCATAAAAAGAGTTATAAATCTAAATATAATTTTATTTTGAGATATTGGGTGAAAATTTCATAGAATATTCACCTTAGATATGTCTCATGATGAAAATATATGTAAAAATGGTACCAATGTATATAATTCCACCACAAATACATTTCTAAATCATATAACTATGTGCTTTGTCTAATTTGGAAATTTGAAAAAGTGTGGTGACATGTTACCATAATATTCCCCCACTATAAATGGAGAAATATGATAACTAATATAAGTACCAATATGGAGGATATTTTTCCAAAATAATCACCCACTGTAATCTAGGTATGTTGCATACTAAGTGTGAAAAAAAAGTTTCTAAAACATACCCCCACTGAATCTAAAAAAACAATGAATATGTGAAATCCATGCATCTATGACATACCCCCACTTATATTTCCCACCTTTGAGGTGAGGGAATATATAAAATAGTAGTTACCTTACATCAAAATGATAATATATCCATATAAATGTGAATGAACCATGTAACTTACATGAGAGCATGTATAGTAAGTGTATCATTGAAGTGCATTAAATGTGATCACATCAAGGCCTAATATGCATGATAAATATCATGACAACATCTAGATAGTAATATTAAAAACTCAATAATAAATCAAGCACACACATAAAGGTACTCAAAAGTAAATCAAAAGATAATGGTCCAAGGAGACCACAAACAATGGGCATGTTCAAATGTCACACAATTGAATAAATAATACTTAGTCAAATTCCACAAAATAAAGAATGAAATATTCAAATGTACATACCACAAGTGATGACATCAAATTTCAAAGAATAAAAAAATTTATAGTGCCCATAAATAATGTAGAATATTCAAATGTTCAAAAGATAAGACAATAAAAAGGCAAGACACTCTAGGAAGTGCATAAATTATATCATAAGAAACCAACATAAACATATCATAATCTCCCATAGATAAATGTGTTAGCAAAAATTTTCAAGTACATAATATATCATGTACACTTTATAAGTTATAAGCATAGGAAAAGGCATGTGTAATTACATATATAAGATCAAATATGATAATGTGAAATGACAATAAAGTGATATAACATGGATGTATCATGATCATAGAGGTAGATTCCCCCAATGTCCTAGTGATGTGAGTAGAGGGACAACCCAACATCCAAAAATACATGTATCATGTATCTATGTATGCATATATCACACTCAAATATAAGAGTGAAATACCTATGTACGTATAAGTAATTGATATGATATCCATCAACATAAAATAAAAACATAGATTCCAAATAAGATAAGTACATGCCAAATATATTTTTGGGTTTTTGATTTTTTTTTTTTTATAATATATTAAGAGACTACCCTATGATATCATCCAATGTATGTTCATAGGTATCTCACCACTCAATACCTGGTGCCATAAAATATGGGTACTACCAAGTAGCATGTATGGTTGTAATATTTATCACTATATTATTTGTGATTCATTACATATGTATAATGGGAATCTATGGTCATGAAGAAATAATAGGAATAATAGGAGATCATGAAACCCATTTTTGAGTGATCTAAGGTTTTTTTGGAATAATAGTGATAGGAACATGTGTAGGTGCTTTTCTATATCTGAATATGTTGTGTAGTAGATGAGGATTTCATATAATCCACTATATGTATTTGATGTAAAGGTTTCTCAAGTACTAATTTACTAGTAAAGGATATTTCTTATTACTTACCTTTTTGAGGTGTGTTAGCCTGAGTATGCATGATAATTAACTATTTGGGTATAAATTTATCTTTCTCAAGAGTATGCTTATATGGAACTTTGGAAACTTTAACTAGTCATTTGGCATGAATTTATTTAATACATCCATGACTTTTAATGTTATTACTTGAAGAGTATGTATTCAAGGACATCCTAATAACATATACAAGATACCCATGGAGGTATAACTAAAAATTAAGTAACCACATGTGTGGAACCCACCTACAAAGGTAATTCAATTTCACCAAGAACCTATTGTGAGGTCCCATCAAATGCTCTAGCTAATTTGGTATAAGGGTGTAAATCATGATAAGTATAACCCAAATGCATAAGTAATGTCATGGTGTAAACATTATTTCTTACACTATTATCAATCATAACACTGTATATAGGTTGGAGATAAAGGTATGCTTAAATGAACAAAGAATGAATATCATAATCATCATCCTTAATCTCATTTTCATCAAAATTAATATAAGGCATATGAATAATAAGAGGTTTATGCCATGTATAGGTACCAATAACCCAATCTAGTGAGTGATCATAGTGTGATGGATGAAGATGTGCATTATATAACATTTTGACCTCTACATCCTTCTTATAATTTTATTACAAAGGATTCTTAAATATCTTGTATTTTTGGTGATCACTAAGATCATCAAATACAATATTTTGGTCATTGATAAGGTCTTAGATATTATGCTTTAAGGTAAAAACATCTGTTCATAAAATTCCATGGTGTTTAGTAATAATAAAAATAAACATTTATATCATATATTTTGGGTAGAGGCCAACACATATAAACCTCTTTAGGATGAGGGAAAGATATAAGACAAAAATCCACTACCGTATTGATTAAACAAACTAGAGACTCACGTAAACATGAGAACTATCTCAGTGCATTAGATAAAACAAGATAATTAGGTTGCTATGAAATTACATGAACCATGGTGTTTGTTTCATGTTTAGTATCATGAGGTTTTAAATTATAACTTGGTTTGATTATAAACTTGGCATTGGATGTATATGTAGTTGGTGTTTTTTCTACATACTTAAGTTTGTTCAATGAGATAAATTTAATATCATGGTCCCAAACAATATGGCATAAGTCATTAAAGGGTTTAAACTTTATGAAAATTATTTAATCATGTAAATGAGCAAGAAACATTTGTTTTAATATGTCGTTAAGTTATTTATCTTCCATATGATCATTCATTTTAGCTAACATTTTCTTGTACCTCAAGTAATATTCATTGATAGGTTCGTTGGTTCCTTGTTTGATTTTCATAATTTGGGAATAGGAATATTTTTAGTATTGTTAATAGAAAAGTGTTCCAAAAAATTATCTAATCATGTATTGGAGAGTTAAATCATAGAACCACCTTAGATCATAGTCCTTAAGGATCCTCCAAAATAATTTGGTCAAAAGTTTATCACTATAGACATGATCAAGGCATAACACATAGAAGGATCAAATATGCTACTTGATATCATCCTTGTCATCATAAAATGTGAACTTGGGTGTGAAAAACAAACTAAAAAAGGTGTAAAGATATCTCAGGTGTAAGAGTGTTATTCGACACATATTGGGAATCAATAACATTAGGAGACTTTAAAGCCTTTTGTTTAGTGTTTGTAACCTTATCCTCTAAGGTATTTATAACTTTAAGTAAAGTTTGAAATTTAGACCCATTAGTGTTTAGATTATTAATTTGATTAGTCACCAAAGTGGAAATGAACATGGTTTGATTAGTAATAGGCATTGAAATTGATTTTTTTTTTGAACCATTTAGTGTTCTTATACAAGATATGGCAATAGTATTTTTAGGAAACAAATTTTAAAAGACATAATATATGCCTCCACTATATGTAGGTAGATTGATTGGTATGAAATCAATTTTAGTACCTTTTGAGGACTCACCATCACTAGGTGAATAATTCTTATCCTTATCATGCTTAATTATTTCATCTCTTATAACATATAAAACTACATCCATTAAGCTCTTGTTATTATTGAGATAAGTGATCAATACTTCTTTATCTTCCATTTGAAATTAGGTTTTTGGATTAATAGTTTTTAGTAATTTTACAAATGAAAAATTAGAATTTATAAAAAATTATTGTTATAACATTTAATGTCTAAGAGATGTATTTATAAAACCCTAAGGATAATTTAGGTAATTAAATAATAAATCACTATTATTTAATTACCTAAAATGTACTAAGGGTTTTATAATTACACCACTTAGATATTAAATGTTATAATACTCCCCCTTAATGCTAAATGGGGATAAATGTCATAGTCACCATAAGGGAATTACACTGTGTGAAAAAATTTAAGGATTTAAATTTTTTTATCATGTCAAACACCACTTTTTTAAACAAAATGAATTATAATATATAAACTATTTAAAAGTAAGTTTAGGCTAGCATGATTGTGAGATTACATCTCATAGTTTCTCATGAATAATAAATAAGCATATTTGGATATTTTTATAACATAAGGACCTCCATTACAAAGTATGATTTTAATGTATTGGGGTACAAAAGTAAAACTTCCACATGAAGTTTACTCAAATCACATAACTTCCACATATAATTTATAATTATTTATAATGAAAAGAAATATACAAAATAAAAATAAACATATAGCCTTTAAGAAGTGACATTATCATTCACACTCCCACTAAATGACAACTTTGAGAGGCCCAAAATTGTATGGAACTACCAAAACGTGGAAGCACCAAATGGCTTTGTGAAGATATCTACCACTAGTTCCTTTGTAGGATAGAAATGCATACCTCTATATCTCCATTTAGGAATTTATCTTGAATAAAATTCATATGAACTTCAATATGCTTAAATTTTTGGTGTTGTGCACCACACAAAACTCAAACACATTTACAAAAATAGATTCATGATAGCATAGTATGGTTATCATCATAATAACCACATACACAAAAATATGACATATGTTTTTCTATGTTAAAACACATTTAAAATAATCAAGTCATATTTAAGGAATAAAGGTTGATACTTTGATTACAAATTTAGTGAAAAATATAAATTATTATTGATGGGTGTCATCAATACCCTTCATTTAATAATGTCAATCCAAGGCTGGTTTTTCAAAGGTTGTATGTAAAAGGAGAAACAGACCTTTGGAAAATGGTTCCTTATATCACACTCCACACTTGTAAGAATTGAAAATTACACTTGAAATTAAAAAATCACACTTGTAGAAAACAAATCATACTTGAATAAATTAAAGCACACTTATGGAAATAAAATTACCCTTGCAAATTGTATATTGCTGAATTGAAAATAGATGACAAGCACATAAAACACTTAGAGGTTTATAATAAATTATACAAAATAAATTATTTACAATAATAAATATATAATATAATAATTTACAACATAATGATAATTATAGAGTAAATAAATAAATATAAGTACATGATCCATCTTCCTTAGAATGAGTTGTCAGCTCATTCCTCAAAAGAGAATTTATTGAGAACATGAATATTAGGATGGGATACTCAAAATAATGGAAAGAGAAATTATATTTATTAATTATTCATTTGGATGTGGAAGATTACATTTATAATTCCATACTTTCAATCAACATCTTATTTGGGAGTAACAACCAAGATATTCTATCCGATATCAATCTCCACAAAATATGGAGAGAGATATTTATTCTAATAAAGAAATCTATTATTGCCTAATATTTATCTCAAAAAAATATGGAAAGAGATAATTATTTGGTTTGAGATTACATAAACTTATATTTCGAATACAATGTACAATGGAAAGTCTATACATAGAAACTTATATATAGAAAGAATTTAAATAGAAATCATTCTTCATGATATCTAGAATATTAGAATACATTTAGAAATACTTATTAAACATTTATGTAGTAGTTTTGTTAAAGTACATAGATTTTTTATTGAAATCCATAGTGACCTACTAAAATTCATAGCAATCCTGATGAAATCCATAACAAGCCTAGTGAAATCCATGGCAAGTTTGGTGAAATCCATAGCTAGTCTAATGTAATATGTAGCTGATTTGTATTTGGTCTGATGTAATTCATAGTTAGTCCTTATTAAGCCTATTATAATCTGTATCTACTGTAGAAATCTTATTATAATCTATATCTATTGTATTAAACTTGTAGAAGTCTATAACTTGACCAGAATATTGGATCTTATTTCAACATTATGCTTAAATTGTTACTCCTTGTACTTTGAATCATTCTTAGATTAGTATGAACTATATATACACTTATTGACATAGTTTTCTTAATAATCATTAGTAATAGATAATGAATGGATAACAAAGAAATATAAATACATAACCATGATATACTTTTACTATTTCATTCTAAACAAATTATAAGTTTGGAAACTACATTTAGGTCCACTTCCAATGCAAGAAAAAGGATGTTATTTTATGGATATAATGAACCCTTTTATGGAATCATCATTTCCCCCACACCTAATCTCATACATGTCTTCATACATGCCACTATTTAAAACATCATGGTATATATGCATGGGTTAGACTTAGCTTCATACTTCAAATGGGCTTCTTAAATTGATTTCATTGGTACAAGTATAGTAAAATTTATCTTTTAAAATCTCAGATAAAAGTGCCAAATGAAAATAGGCATTTAAGGATAGGTTCTTGTGTGGAGGTTTTTCCTACTATGCTCATATTCTTTTTGATCCTTTTGTCATAGATTCTTGTGTAGAATTATTATGATTCTCTCTTCATCTTTTGTTCTTTCTTTCTTTATATATATATATATATATATATATATATATATATATATATATATATATAATGAGGTGAGAGTAGGTTCTTATGTTGATAATTTCCTACTATGATTATACATATTTATTTTGACCACAAAACAACTTATGAAATTAAAAAAATTCTTGTGCATTTTAAAAGCATGTACCATGAAATTCTTCTTCTTTTCAAAATTATGCACCATGATCAAGATCAAATTGATTTTTTTTTTTTTGTCTAGATAAACTCAATACTTATATCCTCAAAGCTATTCTCCTCTTCCAGGGCTAAGTTCATGCATGTCCTCATGAATTCCAAATGAATGAAGTGGGATGAGATTACATAGATTAGATGGAAGGTTGTCCATTTTCCAAGAAAAAATTGTTTGTAAAAGTGGATCTTCATCTAATAATAAAAATTACAATTAAATTTAAATGTAAAATAGTAAATAAAAATACCATGGCATACCTTCAGTATTTAGTGCTACTTCTATGGTAGCCAAAGTGAAAAATATAGTCCTATGATGCTAAAAATAGAAGCACAAAATTAAGTGACCATGTAAAAAACTACATCAACTATTCTATTAGATAAATTATATTCTATTTATTTTTTTATGTTTTTTCCCTTGACTAGCCAGAAAACTAGTTTTCTAATCAAGGCTCTTTATTCCAACACTTGGTCTACCAGTAAACTAGTTTTTAAACCAAGGCTGCCAAAAATGCCTGAAGGTGTTCCTTTTTTTTTAATTTTTAGATAACCAATGACACATAAAATGTTAGTCATAGACTTTATGAATCTTCATACTTCTTGAAAATATGGCATGAAATTTTTTATATGTTGACATTCGTTAACATTGGTCTATATAGTGATGACTAAGAATTGGTCATAGACATTTTCTATTTCTACTATATTTTATTGTCAAAGGTAACATGGGATAATTTACCAATTACTTTTTAGAAGTCATGGGTAGAAATTTTCATCTCTAGAATGAATCTTTATAATGAAAGTATCTTGTAAAAACTAGAAACAAACAAAACTTTTCTTGAAAAGCATAATATCAACAATGTCAAAGAAATATAAATGTCAACAATAGAATGTTAAGATGAATATTTGAATGTATATGAAATAATGTATTTTTACCTATGTAAAAATGATTGATGGTTCAGAAAATAACCTTATTACTAATGAGATTTTATTATGGAGAATAATAATTTCCTCAGACAAGTTCTATTATTATGCAAGTGGATATAGATTTAGCTAATTTTTGAATACGGATGGAAATGAGTGAAATGAAATGTCATCAATTTTTTATTATGAATTATGTATAAAATAATAACTATTATTTTGTATAAGGAAGATAAAATCACATTGAAAAATTATTTGATGGAAAATAAAAACTAAAAAATATACTTAGATAACTAAATGTTAGAGGTCCTTAGCATCCTTGTTGCAAATCGATTTTGCATGCTTCTTCTTGCTACTAAAATTTTTTTGTTCTTCATTTACAACCTAGTCTAGATTTACATCATGCTAAGCAAGCTTATTCGCTATATTATTCTTCACTGTGAAATCAAAAGTGAGGGTCTAGGGGTGGAAGCTTCTAGTAAAGTCAAGGGGTAGTGCCCCTTGTGTGCTCCCTATCATGATATAGGGTCTTCCCCTTGAAGATAAACCCAATTTACCACTTTTATAACCACAAATTTGCTTTGCATTGAAGAATTTTTAATAATTTCATGTTATTTGAGATAGCTTTTTGAAAGAACATAATTATTATAAATTTATAACATATATAACACTTAGAAATTGTTAAACACTCATTCTCATATGACTATATGTAAATTTAATATTCTAGGTTGCATGCTAGTTTGGAATGGAAGGGAAGTCTGATTTTTTTTTTTAGACTGTCATTATTTTTATATCACAAACTTCTTCATACATGTAGACTAATAGGAAATATAAAAAATAAAATAAACATCTAGTACTGAGATAAAAGTAAAATATCTCAAGTATTAAATTTATATTTTCTATCAGACATTATCGCTATAATTTAGAAAAAATCTTAAAAATAAAAATTCAATATAAATTTTAATGATTAATCTAAGAGAAAATAGGAATTGAAGTATTTAAATTCTGTGCATGATAAAAATGAGTGATATATATAATAAATATTAATGTTGAGATCTAATTATTTGACTCATGTAAAATTTAAAGTAATATTACTATTTTGATGCATGGCATGCCATTAGATTTATTTCATCACTAATTACACCCTACTTCTAGCAAGAAAAATCATGATTTTTTAATAAAATCCACTTCTATAGAGATCTATAGTTGCATGAAATTTTTAACATGTCAAATCTATTTAACCCATGCAAAGTTCATCCATAATACTGATCTTAAGGCATGGTGATATTGCATGAAATATTATGGGAGGCTATAATTATACATTCTATCCAAAATTATCATGAATGTCTCTTAGTCTTGAATCTAAAATCAAAAACAAATCATTGAAACCATTATCATGCTTAAGAAATTCAATTACCCATACTAGATTGGAATGAAATCCATTCTACATGTAGTACTTTACTAGAGAAGATCACAAAAATTTTGGTTGAAGTGATAGTTATTTTTTAACATATCATACAGATTTTAACATTTCAATTTCTTGGTCACTTATTACTATATTAATCATTGCTAAAAATGAATTTTTCTTACTTAGGAGATTGAATACTCCACATAATTCTAGTTGGGGAGTCTTACTATTATAATTACATAGACTAGATAGTAGACTATTTTATTTTAGCAAAGATCATCAACATAATTGTCTTTACCTACAATGCCATATCTTTTTATACTTCAACCATCCTATTATAAATTTTAGCCATTTTTGAATTTTGTTCACAAAAATTTGACATGCAATCCTATCTTTGTATAAATTACTTATGTTTTTCAACTAAACAAAAAATAATAAAACATTTTATTGTAGGCATGTGGGTATGAGGTAATTTGAAATATTCAGAGACTGATTTGGTAGTGATTTTTACCTATTTCGTAGCACACAATTTTTTCAAAAATATGTATGATCCATTATAGGTAGTTTTAGAAAAGGTGCATCTATATTTTAACAAGTTTCACACAACCATATATAATTGATCTAATCAATTCCAAATGCAAATTATTTCCTAAATATGTTGGTTAGATACATAACTATCTATTTAATATTTATTGATTGTGAACAACTACATAAATTCATGTATCAGACTACTTTTTCCATCTTGTTGGATGTCTCCTAATTTTATTTCTATTCTACATCAATAATTATATTTTTCTTCATGATGTTAGAAATTATTATTTCCTACACAAAAATGTTAGTAATTGGGGTTTTTTGTTTTTTTGTTTTAAAATCTAACACCTAATTACAAAAAAATAAATTTTAATCTATGTTACAAAAAATAAAATCCTAAAGAAACCATTAGCTATCTCTTATCACAAAATTTTCAAAGAAACATTCCCTCTCATTAAGAATCTCTTTAATAGATCTCTAATCTCCTAATAAAATCATGGTTCCTTGGTAATGATACCAAAAATTATGGGTGTCATCAATACCATTCATTTAATAATATCGATCTAGGGCTAGTGTTCAAAGGTTGTATGCAAAAGGAGAAAGAGACCTTTGGTAAATGGTTCCTTCTATCACACTCTACACTTGCAAGAATTGAAAATTACACTTGAAATAATTGAAAATCACACTTAACATATTTGAGAATCATACTTGAAAAAATAAAAGTACACTTGTAGAAAGTAAATCACACTTACATAAATTAATTCACACTTGTGAAATTAAAATCACCCTTGTAGAATGTAAATTTTTAAATTGAAAAAAATGATAAACACATAAAACACTTGTATGTTTAAAATAAAATGTAAAAAATAAATTATTTATAGCAATAAAAAAATAAAAAAATAATTTCCAATAGAATGATAACTATAGAATAAAGAAATAAATATAAATACATGATCCATCTTCCTTAGAATGAGTGGCCAGCTCATTCCTCAAAAAAATATTTATTTAGAACATGAATTTTAGAATGGGCTACTTAGAACAATGAAAAGAGAAATTGTATTGATTTATTATTCATTTGAGTATGAAATATTGCATTTATAATTTCATTCTTTTAGCCAACACTTTATTTGGAAGTAACAACCAAGATATTCTATTCTATCTCAATCTTCCAAAAATATGGAGAGATATTTATTCTAATAAAGGAATATATTATTTCATAATCTCTATCTCCACAAAATATAAAGAGAGCTAATTATTTGGAGTGAGATTACATAAACCTATATTTGAATATAATGTATAATGTAAAGTCTATACATAAAAACCTATATTTAGAAATAATTTAAATATAAATCATTCTTCATGATAGTTAGAACATTAGAATACATTTAAAAATACTTCCCAAACATGTTTGTAGTAGTTTTGTTGATGTCCTTATCAATTCTATTAAAATTCATTGAAACTTTTTAAAATTTGTAGTAAGCTTGATGAAATCCATATCAAACCTAATGAAATCCAAGCCTGGTGAAATCTCTAGATGGTCTAATGTAATCTATAGTTAGTCTATAGCTAGTTTGATGTAACCCATAGCTAGTTTGTAACAAGCCTATTTTAATCCATAACTATTTTAGTAAACCTATTTTAATTTAGAGCTATTATAGTAAGCCTGTAAAAGTCCATAACTTGACCATAATACTGGATCTTATTTCAATATTATGCTTTAATGGTCACTCTTTATACTTTAAATCATTCTTAGCTTAGTATGAATTGTATATGCACTTATTGACATCTTTTTCCTAATAATCATTAATAATAGCTAATGAATGGATAACAAGGAATTCTGAAGATATAACCATGATATATATACTTACTATTTCATTCTAAATAAAATCTATGTTTAGAAACTACATTTAGATCTATTTCTAGTAGAAAAAAAGGATGTTACTTTATAGATGTAATGAGCTATTTTATGGACTCATCAATTATATGTAATTCATTATTGGATATCTCTAATATTGACAAGATGAATGTCCCTAACTATCATGAGATGTGCATACAATAATTTACTAATCATATGATACTATGTTTAAACATTAGATAACCTATAAGAAATAACTCATTATATCATGTGAGTTTTATCAAAAGTTTTAAAGTTTAATATGATTCAAAAAAATATTATGGTATAACTTACCATACACCAAATATGAATAATTTTATCATGAAATTCCATCACCCAATCAAACAAATATGAAACTAAACCAAATAAGTTCAAAGATGTATGAATAAAATGTATAGTAAATTACATGATGAAGAGTAAATAATACAAACTCCTTTTACAATCTACATTTCATAAGATATCTTATTATCAAATTAAGTGTATAAGAATGTTAACATAATTAATCAAATGAAATTATCTAAGCATACTAGCATGAAACTATCTCAATAATCAAATGTCAGTATTAAAACACAAAAGATCCAAACAAAATGAGCATGATATTTTTACCAAATTCAATAACTAAACATGTTCATTTTGTCAAATTAAGCATGATATTATTCATATAATGTATTTCCATGCCAAGTCATAATAATTGAAAATAAACACAATATATATATATATATATATATATATATATATATATATATATATATTCTTTTATTTATCATCTAAAACAAATATATCTATTAAAATATAGCTATAATAAACATTTTTAAGATACAAAATAAATATTTTACTAACAAATACAATGTAGATGAGACACTATCAATATAGTTACTATCTCTAAAGTAAAAGAAAAAAAAGTTTTATCCAAGTAAATGAAATGCTATGAGAATACATTTATTTTTGATGTATAAAAATGAAAAGATTAAGTATGAATATTAGTCATGGCTTTAGCCCATATGAACTAGGAGGAAAATTTGTAGAATTTCAACATTGTTCTATCCATCTCAATAATGGTACAATTTTTCCTTTCACCAATACCAATTTGATGATGAGATTAAATATTTTTTATTTAATTTTTAATACCATAATTAATGAAAAAAAATAAAAATCTTTACTAAAATATTCACCACCATTATCAATTCTTAATCTCTTAATTGAAAAAACATATGCATATTCAACACTAGCTTTAAATTCCTTGAATTTAGATAATACATCATATTTAATTTTTAATGAAATATGACCAAATAATTCATATGTAATCATAAATAAAAGTAACATAATACAAATAACTACTAAGAGATATAATTTCAAGAGGTATTACAACATCACTATGAATCAATTCTAAAGGATGTGGGAAATTTGAATAATAATTCTTGTGAAAGGGGTTAGTATGTTGTTTACCATGTAAGCAACCCTCACAAGTTTCATGATGAAAAAGTGTAGAATAAAGTACAAAAAAATGATTTTGAGTAGACATATCATGTAAAATTATAAAATTAACATGACCTTTTCATGCCATAATTGAGATTCATTCTTACTATGCAGTGAAAGAAAACATGGACAAGGAATGTAAGGAAATTACTTAGATGATTCACAATATTATAATTATATATGGTAGAATTAAGAGTAGAATAATTAGATCTACAAAAACAATTTGTGAAAGAGAATAATACTTAAAAATTGTGATTGAGCTACTTATAGGTGGAAACCTCCAAAACAATACAATAAGAACATAATTCATAATATAATGATAAAAGACTAACCACTACCTCTTATATATATTCTACTTAGCCATAGTTATTCCATAGGTTGACCATACTAAGAACCTCAAAAAATGTAACAAGCTAATATAAAGATGTGTAAGCCATAAGTGGGCCACACATATCGGTAAATGCAATATAGGTTAAGGGCATAGCATGTCCCTCCACTTAAAATGACATTGTCCTCAATGTTGAATCAAACTAAGATGTTTCTATAGGAATGTTCCATCTTCCCATGTTGCATCTTTAGAATGCAAGTTCTTCTAATTGATCGAATACTAATTCATGGCTCTGGTCCACATTTTCTTAGTGTGCATGTAAAGGATCTCCTTAGGATCTAGAATGACTTTGCCTTCATATAATTTAGGTAACTTAGTATGATTGGAAATTATTTGTCTAATTACTTTCTTTAGGAAAGATACATGGAATACCAGATGTATATGAGTGGTTTGGGGTAATTCTAACTTATAAGCCACACTACCAATTTTTTGCAAGATCTAGTAAGGGCCATAATACTTAGGTGATAGATTTTTATCCTTTTTATATTGATTTATAGAGATATATTTGTATGGCTGCAAACACATAAATACCCAACCACCTATGTCAAAATTCTAATCAATGTAGTGTTGATCTTCTTGTCACTTCATTAGATTTTTTGCCATTAATAAATTCTCTTACAAATTGACTAACACCTCTTGTTGATGTTAAATGCATTCCTCAATAGATCAAATTTTAGGATGAAATGTCAAAACTAAAGTGATGGATGGGGGTGATACCCATACATTACCTCAAAGTGAGACATCTTAGAAAAAGTGTGAAAAGAAGTGTTATACCACCATTCAACAAGTGGTAGCCAATAAACCCATTTATCCTATTTGTCAAAAATTAAACAATGAAGATACATTTTGAAACATTTATTTACTACCTCTATTTTTTTATCAGATTGAGGATGATAGGATGAGATATGAGCCAACTAGGTACCCAAACATGCAAATAATTCATTCAAAACATTATTAGTAAATATGGGATCTCAGTCACTTACAATGATCTTTGGAGTGCCATGCAATTTTTGAACTGTATTAAGAAATAAAAAAATATTGTATTGGAAACAAATGGTTGTGATAAGGAGTAAAATTATGATACTTGGTGAGTTTATCCACAAATACCATGATAACATTTTTACCTTTATACCTTTGTAATCCCATAATTAAATCCATGGAAACTTATTACCAATGTCGGCTAGGGATAGATAAAGGCTACAAAAGACCTAGGGTCTTAATAGTTTCACCTTTATTTTGTTGGCATACCATGCATTTAACCACATATTTTTTAGCATCCCCTTTGAGTCCATCCCAAAAGAAATATTGTTTGATTATATGATACATTTTTAAAAATATCAAATGTCATCCAAGTAGAGAGGTATGAAGTTCCTAAATAATTTTATGTTTGAGGAGAGAATTCTTACAAAAGTATAATCTATCTTTATACCATAATGTGTTCCCATTCAATGTAAATTGTTTAGATTCATTATAACCCTACTAAATATTGTGAATCAAATCCTTGGTAGCACTATCATTCTCCCATTATGATCTTGCTTTCTGTAGCCAATATGTCTACCACATGGTCTTGGTACATAATAATGCCTCTACTGATTCATCCTATTGAGAAAGGGAATTTACTACCACATTCTCTTTTACTTTCTTATAAAATATTTCAAAATCATATCCTAACATTTTAGTTAACCATTTTTATTGCTCTTCAGATGATAAGCATTTTTCAAAAAAATATTAGATGATATCATAATAAGTCTTTATCTAAAAGTGATGACCCATCATATATGATCTCCATTGCTTTACTACATGCATAATAGCCATCATATCTTTCTCATATATTGGTTTGAGCCTATTTTACCCTTAAGTTGGTAAATTTCAAATTCCAATTGTGTTCCTTATTTCATGAGTACATCCCCGATGCCATATTCTAATGCATCACACTCCATAACAAAATTTAAAAAAAAAATCAAGAGTAACCAAAATTAGAGTTGTGAACATTACCATTATTAACTATTCAAATGCCTTGTTAGTTGAATCAGTTGACTAGAAAGAGTCTTTATTTAGCAAATAGGCAAGTGGGGATGAAATGCTACCATAATTTTTGATAAACCTATGATAGTAACTAGTTTACTCTAGAAATCCATGGAGGTTCTTAAGGGTCTTAGGACTTGCCACTCCATCGTTGCTTGGATTTTATTAGGATCAAATTTCACTCCTTCATGTGAAACAATATGACCCAAGTACTCCACCTATTAGACACCAAAATAACATTTGGAAGGTTTCATATAAAGTTCATGTTGTTTCAAAACTAAAATCACCTGCTTCACATGCTTCAAATGGTCTTCTCAATTTTTGTTGTAGATTAGGATATCATCAAAAAACACTAATACAAACTTTCTAAACAATGGCCTAAAAATAGTATTAATCAAACTTTAAAATGTAGATGGTGCATTTGTGAGCCCAAAGACATGACCATAAATTCATAATGACCTTCATGAGTTCTAAAAGGTGTTTTAGGTATGTCCTCATTATGGATACAAATCTGATGATATATATAGTGAAGATATAACTTGGTAAAATAAATATCACAATGTAATTAATCTATTAAATCATTAATAAATAGAATAGAAAACTTATCTTTGATGGTGTATTTGTTGAGTTATCTATAGTTGGGGTACATCCTCCAATTATCATCCTTCTTCTACACCATGACCACTAGGGAAGAATATTCACTTTGACTGTGTTAGATGATTTTTTCCTCCAACATATTTTGTACAATATTTTCAATTTCACTCTTTTGAGCATAGGGATACCTATAGGATCTAATATTTGGTGGTGTACTTCCTATAATGAGTCTAATGGCATGATCATGTGCATGAATTGGAGGAAGTCCTTTTGGCATGTCACTAAAAACAATATAATTGTCATCCAACACCTTTTGTAAATTAGGATATATAGCCTCCTTGATTGGTTGAATCTCCATGGAAAATATATGTGCCATGAAACCTTCTTCACCTTTTCTAATAATCTTCATCATTTGGTGAGAACTAACCAATTTTGGATATTTAGCCCATAATCCATGTAGTTCAAAAGTCCTTCCTTTTAAATGGAACCTCATGAATAATTCTTAGAAGTTCAACTCAATAGTACCTAAAGGAGTGAGTCATTGCATTCCTAAAATTATGTCAGCTCCTCCCATGGGAATAAAAAACATAAGGGAATCTAACAAATAGTCTCCCATAGCAAGTTTAATATTATGGCATTTTCTAAAATAATTGACCATACCACCATCTACAATCATAACCTAAAAGTTTGGAGCTATGTAAATGAAATAATTCAAACAAGCAACCAACTTAATCTTGATGAAGTTATGTATACTCCTAGAGTCAATTAACATAATCACCTTTTGTTTCTTCAATAACTCCACCACCTTAAGAGTTTGAGGAGAAATAATTCCTAAAAATGAATGATAGGAAATAGTAGGTTGAGAATCTTTAGATTCATCCTCATGTTCTTCTAACCCTTCCCTTAAAGCCTCCTCATCTTCCTCATCATTGACACCATCAATGTAAAATATATTATTTTTAACACATTGATGCCCTTTTCTCCATTTGGTATCATATCCAAAACACAAAAATTTTGCACACTTTTATTCCACTTTTTGAGGTGTTAATCTAGTAGGATAATGAAATTTTGGTGCTAGAAAGGTGCATTTTTGAACAATGGTGAAAGGTTTTCATCTGATCATATCTTTTTATTCAACCATACATGCCTTTGGTATGGCCTCAAATACATTACTAATATGAAACATGCAAACCTCTAATTTGGTGTTATCTTTGAGGCCATGAAAAAATAGGTCAATCAAATATTTCTCAATGATGTCTACCACACATAAGGAGAGATTATAAAATTGATTAATGTAGTCCTTAACAGTCCTGATTTGGCACAACTTGGCTATTTGACTAACATAATTTCCATGGACATTTTTGTGATAGTGGAGATATAAATATTCAAAAGATATTGACCATAAAACTATGCCACCCTTATGTTTATTTTGATCACACAACTAGTGATACCAAATGAATGGCTCATGTTCCAAATAAAGATGTAGATAAAAAAAATTTCAATTTGAGTGAGCCAAGTGAGGGGATCATTACCATCAAACATGCACAAGCCCACTTTTGGAAGAATTATCTTAGGTCCATAATTGGTATTGGTATTGTTTAGAGTGGGAGAACCAAACTGAAGTGGTGGAGGATTAGTTTGCAATGGTTGAGCTAATAAGTTGTGTAATTACTAGATATTTATTGTAAGTGATATTTAATTCTATCCAAGTCCCCTCTCAAACTTGTAATTTGCCCTTGAACTATTCAAACTAATCTTTTCCACCATGTCCTACAACTCTAATTTAAATTATTGAACTACCTATAAAATAGATGGATCAAAAATTTTAGATTCCATATCATCTTTGTGAGGATTTTTTGATGTTTTCTTCCTTTTCCACATATGTGAGTGTTTGGACCAGCCATGCACAAACCCTAGGAGGGTTTACATGATAAAAACAATATATTAATGGAATAAACCATTGTGATCATCTCACTGAGATGAATCTAACTACTGCTATTATACACAAGGAGGAAAATTTTGGACCCAAAAAAGCATACCAATAGAATATATAATTTCAATCATCTCTCAGAGATGAATCCAACAAATACTAATTTTCATAAGATGAAAAAATTTACATATTTTTTAACCCTAAAAAATTGTTATTTCTTTTTTTTGTAAAAAAATCTCATAAACAAAACTACGGTGATGAAAAAAAGTAATTCCTCCAGATCATAAGTTATGTTTATTTGGCCTTCTAGTGTTTAAGATGCTAGATCCAAAAATAAATGCATCATAGAAACTTGCCCAAATTGATGATCTTATACCACTTATAAGGAAATTACTTAGATGATTTGTAATAGTAGAATTATATATATCAGAATTAAGAATAAAATAATAAGATATATAATAATAATTTTCAAAAAATCAAAATACTTAAATATTATGACTATGCCACTTTAAGGGGGTAACCTCCACAACAATGCAATAAAAACAAAATTAATAATATGATGATAAAATACTAACTACTACCTCATATATATACTCTACTTAGCCATGGTTATTCTATTGGTTGACCATACAAAGTGCATTGAGAAATGTAACAAGATAATATAAAGATGTGTAAGCCATAAGTCAGCCACACATATCCCTAGACACACTATAGGTTAAGGGCACATCAAAGAGAGAAAATGTATAAACCATTATTTAAACCCCTTCAACAATAAAAGACCTAAATTGGTTTCTAATGGACTAGTTACCTTTAAGTAATGTTACAATGAAATTATTATTAATAAGTTGTGAACAAGATAACAAGTTATTTTTAAGCTTAAGTACATAGAAAATATCATTTATAACAACATTTGAAAAAATAGTTTCCCCATGTTTAGTTACTTATAAGGATGAATTATCTACCAAGTAAATATTTTCAAAGATGTCTCTAGAATCACCCAAAATATTAAATAATCAAGTCATATGGTGTGATACACCACTATATAAAATCCACTCATTTTCATTTGAAGCAAATAAAGTGGCTTGGAAAGTAATAACATTTTGATCCTGAATATTATTTTGATTAGGGTTTTGATTCTTCTATTTATTTTGATTATATTTATTCCCTCTATTATTTTTATAATATCTATTTTTAATTATATATATTTTTATAACATGTTTCCTTTATATGACAAAACTTTCCACAAAGGTAATAATTTTCATTAAACTTGGGTTTATGGTTCTTATTACCATATTCTTTTTTCCCATTTTTGCTATTAGAAGAATTAAAGTTAGATTTATAGTTTCTATTACTATAAAAAACATTATTTAAGGTGATAAGTGCTTGAGTATAATTCTCTTTAGAATCAAAATAGGTCAAAACTCATTGTTCTTGAATTAAACGACCAAACAAGGTGGTAAGGTCAGGGATATCTTTCTCAATTTGATATTTAGAATTCGAAATTGAAATGAAATTTATAAAATTTTCATGAATATCTAATTGAATGATAAAATAAAATAATTTATCATGAATCAAATTATAATTTCAACCATCTAACTAAGCTTTAATATTTTTAATTTCAACAATAAAATTCACAATCTTTTCATCACCTTTCATAGGTGTGGTTAGCAATTCAAAGATTAACTTAATAATTTTTAAGAGATGTTTACCATTATGTATGGATTAAAGGATTTTAAAATAATATATAAGAGACTCATAATTATAAATGTGGAGAAGTAATGCATCCTTAACACTTCACACTATAATGGACATAACTTCATGTGATTTTTGTTGAAATACATTGGTAAGTTTAGGGGTCACATTCATCCAAATGGAGATTTTTAGTCCCAATGATAATATTTTATAATTTTTAGGCCATGAATTCAGATTTAACATGAATTTTTGAAATGTTATATTTATTTTCATTAAATAATTTGGATTTATCTAAAATAAAATGAGGTGAAGACATAGCTTCCCTTTAAATAGGATAGTAACCAAATGTTAAAAATGAATCTTTTTAATATGAATTTCAAATTTATTTGAAAGCAAAAAATAGATTTTAAGTGTAAAAACATAATAAATAATAAGTTTAATACTATAAAAATTAAGAAAATTGTAAAATATTATGATAAAATAAGGTGTTGCAAGTGTTGTAAAAATATACTAATATAAGCACACTGTTTTAAGCAAAAACTTTTTAATGAGTTTTTTAATTGTTCTCAAAAATAAAATGAATAAAACATATAAATATACTTAATTACATAATTTATATGTAAAATAAAGTAAAAAAATGAATTAGAATTGCATTAATATAGGAGTCAAAAGAGTTGCACTTAGAACAACCACCTAGACACTATTATTAAAAAGTTATAAAATTAATAATAAGATGTTTCAAAATATAAAATGCACCATGTATATGCATCTATAAGTTTTAAAAACCCAAGGATGTACTAGTTACATGACTATGTTTGTCTAGGTTTTGACTAGGACAAATGTTGAAACAAGGTTGATATGTTAACTAGAGTTTTAAATGCATGAAACTTAGTACGCAAACCAAAAAATGAAATTAAAATTAATTTATTTTAATTAATTTTACCAAGATGATCAATACGATAAAAAAATAATGTTTTAAAGGGGTATTGAACTTGAGATCTTCTTAGTTATAAGTTCTAGTAAAATAAGGTTCACTAACTCATATAGAAGCTTAATTAAATAATTAGATGCACTAGTTAATATTTATATGTTTTTATTTCATTTTTATAAATGAATATATTACACACACACACACACACACACACACACACACACACACACACACACACAAAGACATACAATATGTAAAAAAACAAAGTAAACCAATTTTTTTTTTTTTTTTTTTATTAATTTGAGTTTAAAAGCATTTGCCAAGTTTTGGTATGGCCAAGGTCTATATGGATTTAAAAAATCAATTATTTTTAAAATATTTCCTAAAATACTATATAATTACCTTTATATGATTCCATCCATGAATATGATGCACCTATAAATAATAAGTGCTCCCAGAAGCTTACACAAGTCACAAAAAATCATAAAAATTATTTCAATCTTCCATATTTTTTTCTAGTAATGAAGGTATTTTCAAAATTGGATTTTGATCTAAAAATCAAAGTTTTCAATTTTATTGGGTTAATTATGGTGCCCTTGTGTCTAAGAAAAAAATAAAAGTCTTGAAACAACCTTTCAAGGATTTCAAGGGATTTTATAGGACTAGTATAGGTATATTAAAGCCCAGAAACACCTCAAAATAATTTTAGAAGCCTTTAAAACAATTTTCCAAATTTTTTATCAAACAGTGTGTTGTATAAGCATGCCACATGTATATTAGAGGTAGTTTTTAGTAAATTTGTAATATTTTAGTTTATTTTATTGATATTCAAGGTACCTGAATTAGACTAAAATGGATATTAGAGAGATTACAATTATCACATGAAAATTCCCAACTTAAAGTTTGCCACAAAGAGAGTTGTATATCAACAAATAAATGTTTTATACAACATAAAATTATTAAAAATAATAATTAATTTACTTGATATTTGACTTCTATGAGAGATATCAATTTATTTTTAATCAACTATACACCCCCTTGCTCTAATACCATGAAAAGATCTAAATACATAAATGCATGATTCACACAGGTGATCTAGAAGTATAAATGAATATCAAAGCATAATATAAATATCCCAAATCAATTGAACATAATTATATATATATTAGGTGGGAAAGCCTCTAATGGAGGTATAAAAATCTATAGTGATTATTCAATTTTGAAATAATTCCCTCAATACATAAAATCTTCTCAATCTCACTCCTCAAAATATCTTTATAGATCAATATTTTCCACACATAAATACAAAACTTCTTATTCAAAAAATATTTTGAGAGTAATAAAATTGAGTGTTTGAGATATGTGAACAATAGGGGTAAACACTATTTTATAGTAAAATTTGAAGGGAGATGACGATTGTAACTAAGGGGTCTAACCATTCCAAGAACATTTAGAATCATTGATACTAAACAATTATGTTTTATTTTTACCAATCAGTATTAAATAATTTATGTTTTATTATTTATTTAAATGAGGTTGTTGACCCATGTTAATAAATAACAAATCATAATTATTTAATTACCTAATATGTATTAAGGGTTTTATAATTGCATTGCTTAGACATTAATTATCATGTTTAATCATTTAATCTCTTGTAACATATAAAAATATATCCATTAAGCCCTTGTTATTAGATATATTGTAGACACCTAAAACTAGCCATCAATAACCTCCAACCAAGATTTTGACCAATTTCTACCAAAAATGCACAATTTGGCCTAAAAACACTAAAGCACATTAAAAGAGTTGAAATTGATATATTCAAGTGCCAATTTTGGCTAGGGTATCCCTAAATGGGGCAATACAATTTATGGGCCAACTAACTTTGATCAAATCATTCTAAGTCAAAATTTCAATTTTGTACCTAAGTGCTCTAGATTTATCTTTCCTATCAAATCTCTCACATGAGACACGTGACATTGTTATTTGGTGTTGATAACATCCTAAATAGGATAATGGATCTAACACATCTGACATTGCCTTCCAATTCCAATCTAGTCAAATTTTAGACCAATAACAAGGCATTCTAATCAATTTGAGTAATTTTTACACGAAGTAATTAAACATGATTAAGAACTAATTAACCTAAATCAAGGCATAATCAATAATCCCATGGAAACTTGTTGAACAATTTTTTTCGAAAATGAATATTGAATATTTGCATCATTAGGTGACCTCATTTCTTTAGAAGACATCCCTAGGCCATAAATGCCATAAATATCAAGATTCATGCCTCTTAATTTCTCCTCTATCCCAAATATTGATGATGTTATTTATTAATTTTAATTGCATAATTGGATTAATCCTTAGCCACACATCTCAATCCTGAGATGGATGGTTTAGGTTAATTCTAGACATTTGAAAAAATCTATAAATAGAGAGGCCTTTGAACATCATTTTTAAGTTATTTTGGTGCAAAGTTATAATGCACAAATATCTTCAATAAGCCATTGCAATTAGTGTTACCATGCCAAATTTATTCCAAGCCAAGCCAAAGCCACGAAGTGCTAAGGAGAAGAGGGGATATCCAAGCCTCTTTTGATGAAGAGTTCATGAGCACAAGTTGAGAAAGCCACTACAAAATGCATTTTGGAGCTTTCAAGGAAGGTAAAAGAAGATTTATTTTGTATTTTAGTTGTGTCTTTTATTTATGTTTGTTAACTAAGCTCCCCCTAGTGTCTAGGTCTAGACATGTTATGCTAGTTAGTGTACTTCTTTCATTTTATTTTCCTTTTGAAATTAATACCATACTAACCATCCTCTCTTGAGTCAAATTCCTAGATCACATAATGGCATGCTTGGTGGGACCAAAGACATCCCACACATGAAAAAGACTATTTTTCAACTTTAAAATCTTCATTTGGATCATTAAAACTCTTTTAATTTGATTTTCTAACTTTATTTTGCCATTTTTCTTTGTCACAAGTTTACACAATAATTGACATCAGTTAGTAAAACTATCATTAGTTGGCATAGTCATTGTCAGTCACAGTTGGTATAACCGATGTCAGTTAGATAATGGTCATCAGTTAGTAAGTGTAACTATCATCGGTTAGTATGTTTTTTTAAACACAAAACTAAGAGATATTTTTTTGAAGTTCATTGTTTCAAACCCAAAATAGCTTCAAGGCTAAAGGACATGCTAATGTTTTTATTATAGGACCAAACTTGAAATTTGCTAAAAACATGTTTAGATCACCTTTTGCATGCTTAAAAATGAATTAGGAAGATTATTTTTGTGATTAAGGTAACATTTTGGTTCTTAGGTGAGTTTTTAGCATTATTTTTCAAAGTTACAACTAAGACCAAGGGGTCAAATGAACACCACCTTATTTTTCAAATTTGGGCTTAAAAATGAACTCACCTTTCCGAGATTTTTGTGTTCAATTAGTTGTTTAAGTTAGAATTTTTTTGGAAAAAAGAGGGATGCCACATGTGTGATCTTCCATTTATACCCTTTAAGGAATCCTTGGAATCAAAATCACCATTCCTATTGAAAATAGCCTAGTTTAAGGCTTAGAAAGAGTCCCCAAAAACTCATCAAAGTTTGGGTGATATTGAAAATGACCCTAAAGTATTTCTATTAGTATTTTATTTTCATGCAAACTTGGCTTATGAGGGGGATGTCATTACCTCATGTGTGTTATTTATGGAAGTTTTAACCTAGGGTTTCACCTCCTATCATTGACTTCACTTAATCCTTTGGAGTTTCACATAGGATGTATCTATATTGGACATCACACTATACTGAGTGAATAACAAGATGTAGTGGTTGTAAAAATGATTAGGCATTTTTACAAATAGCCAATGCCATGGTCACCCAATTTTTGTGATTATTTTTTACATCATTTTACATGAAATACATTATGTGATTTAATCACTTAGAGACGTTTGAAACTTGATAGTTTAGTTAACCCCACATTGCCATACCCTTGCTAGGATTTGGATGATTATACTTAGTGTATTTTGGTCATTCTTACTTGGTGTTGTTGAGACTAAAACTTGTTTTTTTGTTCATAAATTCATGTCAAAATTAATTTATCTATATGTCACTCTTTTGCCTAAAGAGGTGTTATGCTAGCCATTTTACAACACACTTGTGCCTTGAAATTTTTGCTAAACTTGTTTGTGTGTGTGTCATTTGAGTTACAAAGGGTAGTGTTATGCTACCAAAAACATGTCAAAACCATTTTTACTTTGAGTATTTTGAATCATAACATATATCACATCATTTGATCATGCTTACACCACTAGGCTACTCAATTTGTTTCAAGACTAGTTTACCTTATATCAGAAATCATTATTTCAAACCATGTCATGTATGCCATTTGGAACTTTGTCTTATGCCATCAAGTTATCCAATCTTGTCTAGCTTGTTTGGTCAAATCCTAGTTTTCAATTTTGAGTTTTCAATTAGCCTTATCAAGTTTGGATTTAAACATTGATTTATTTCTATTTAGGCCTTAATTCATGGGGCTAATACATAGATATTTCTCTTTTAGTTGCATAACTTCAGTTAATCAATTACCCAAATTTGAAACATTATTGATGGTTTATTTATTCAATACCTATTCTTATCATTGTTTATGCCTTTATTTGGGAAAACACAATATTTCTTCAAAGAACCTTTTGTCTTATGCCTTATGTCAACTGATCATGTTTATGTTTAATTCTGTGTGTCAGGTTTATGCCAAAGTTGTTTCCAAACTTGTTAGATTAAATCAAATCACATCAGCCTTTGTTTCAAGTCTAGATTTTTACACCATTTTCCCAAAAGTCCTAGCATATGCCTATTTTTTTAAGCCTATATTTTGACTCCATGTTTGGACAAAAGACCTAGTGACTCAACTTTTCCCTTTCCTAGTTTAGACCTTATTTGGAACACTTTGACCTATACCTTTGACATGCCAATTTTTATTCAAACACTTAACCTTTTATGCATATGACATTTGAAATTAGACATTTGATGTTAGGTTGTTTTATGCCAAGTCTTATCATAAATCATTTTGGAGATACATCTCCACTTTCAAATCATATTGGAGATACAACTCCACCCCTTTGACCAAGTTAGATAAATTTTGAACCATTTGTCCTTTGGATAGTTTTTTAGAGTTTGTATAACTCTAAACCTTTTTATTTTAGATCTTTCATCATTGATATGGATATGTCTTGCTACACTTATGGTACAATCATGTAAAATCCAACTTATGATCGAATGGATGCACAAAATACTACAAGGAACCCCTATAGAGAAATATTTCTGAAGGAGTTTTATTATTCTCCCTATAATACTCCATATGGGGAACATAGTCAAAATCCACAAAATCCAAATTAAGACCTTGATTGGCATGAATAGGTTTATGAAGAGAACTTTGAAGTCCCAACATAGATAATGTTGTTTGGGATATGAATCCATTCCCTCTTTACAATAATCAATACATTAAACAAAGTAAAAATTAGTTTATGAGCCAACTCATGACTGGGATGATATGGTTTATGAGGAAGACTTAGATGATTTGGCTTGTGTAATCAATCAAGTTCCATGACATCCTTTTTTTATCTAATCATCAACTACCCCTAACCCTCTTTTAGATTATATGAGCTATCAATCTCTAAAATATCCAAGGAATACCATTACCATTTTTAGACATAGTCCTTTGACTTGTACGAGAAACCAGGATCCACAACACCCTTTCATTATTTAAGGACCTAGTCCTTTGACTTGTCTAAGAAATAAAACTCCACACCACCCTATTTTTACAATTTTAGGACTTCATCCTTTGGCTCATGCGATAAATCATGCTCCCTAATTCCCTACCATTATCCACCTATAAGTCATTCCTCATCTAGTACCAATCCAAACCAAACCTCAACCGATCCAATCATTCAAAGACTAAGATGTGTTCAAAAATAGTATCTTCCAACTCATTGGAAACCAAGGCAAACATAACCAACCAATCTAAGATGTTTTTGTTGAACCAACCATTTGTGATAAGTCAACCTATGATGAATCACCTATTGATCCTATATTAGTTGTTAAGGAGTCTCACTCTGATGAGCTAGTCTTTGTTGAGTCACTTCTTAACAATTATAACTACCTTTGGGAAAATCATTACCTCGAACATATACCTATATTTCAAGAGCCTCCTATTGACAAGCCAACCTTTGAGGAGTTGTCTTTTGACCTATTTCCCATCCTAGAGGAGTCTCACTTTGACAAACCAATTTTTAGGGATCCCATTATGCCATCATAGGCCATTACTTATCCAAAACCAAATATTCAATAAGACATCATTGTAATAGAGTACCCATCAGATGAAGAATCAAAGTTAGATTCAGGTTTTATTCTTGAATTGACATAAAATTTACCATTAGAATCTAAATCAACATCAGAATCAACATTAGATTTAGAGTTTATTGAGCTAGAATCATATTTAGATACAAAATATGTTTATGATTGTTAAAACATTGGTTACACATGCATTGTAGATCAATTTGAATATATTTATGATCCTTTTATGATTTTTGAGATTGAATACTTTAGCTTTGACACAATTTATCCTAGTATCTTCTATGAGGATTGTGAAACCTCTCCCCATTCCATTACTATTCCATAGGTCATTACCATCAACCACAATATCCATATCATTGATATTACATCTCCCACAAATATCGATTGGGATAAACAAAATCACACTTTATTGAACTACATCCATGACAATATATCAATTGAATAAGAGCAAGGAGGCCAAGACCACATTCATATAACAAAATAACACTCTCTTAGTGAAAATTTTTAGAGGTTCTAGGGGATAATAAAACTTAGAACTCAACATCTACTAGTGAAACCTTTTTAGAAGCACTACAAGACAATCAAGGAAACTTCATTGGTGAAAACCTCATTCAGCTACCAATAACTGAGCATAAAAAGTTCTTCATTGCTTGATGAAGACAAAATCAAAGATCAAATTAAAGTAAATTCCTATCTATAGCCTAATTAGATGGTAGATACTCTCAATATCAAACAATAGAAAAATTTGGTGGTCCTATCAAGACAAAAAAAAATCAGCCTTACTACAACTAAAATTATTTTGAATCTGGCATCAACAACACCACGTGTAACTGAAAGCCTTAATATTCATTTGTTTCCCAACCATTCCATATTCCATTATCATCTACCATTCCATTTCAAAATCAAACCTACCATCTATTATTTATACCTATTTATCATCCATGACTACACTTTCCTTTGTAGAGGCTACAAAGATACATTGTTTCAATATTTGAAAGAATCAAAATCAATGACTAATGAAGATCACAAAAGTATTCTTAACAACCAAATTTGTAAGCTATTTTTGATAGATTAGCTATTTAGATGAGGTGTGGGATATAAATTAACATGAACAAGTATTCTATTTGTATCATTTTTTAATTAGGATCTGCATCTCTCCATCAATAGAAAAAAATAGAATCATAAATAAAAAACCACACCCAAGACAAAAACATGTACGATATTATTTCACATTTCCATGCCATTACCATTATTACATATCCATTTTCCATTGTCACATATTCTTACCATTAACCCCATCACTTAGGTGAAACCCTCTTACCATTTTATCCAATATATCAAAAACTATCATTATCCTAATCAAGACCGTGCCACCTAACCATTCCATTCCTATCTAGATTGAAGCCTATTTTTAGTCATCCCACCCAATCTTATTTTGATCTTGGTTCATTTAGTTCTTCTCATACCTTTCGTGAGAGGATTCCAATCAGGTTTCAACAATAAATAAAGTCCATGTTTAAATTATAGTCTATAAAAGTCGTGTGATAATTGATCTAGCAAGATATCTTTCATCCTATCAAATTTGTTTATGTGACCTTGATTATAACTATCTATGGGAAAATCAGTATCTCACCAGTCTTGTTACTAATTATAACCTCCTATGGGAAAATTAGTATCATTAAAATATGATATTATATCCTAGTTATAACTACCTATGGTAAAACTAAGGGTAACACTTGTTTACCATACATTTCTATATCACCTTGCCATTACTATTTTCATTTGACTGGCCATTTGCTAGATTTGAGAACTTATTGGGACCTAGTTAGTTTTTCCTCACCTTTTGTGTGGATGGAATTACTATGACTTGAGGTCATTTTAGGACTATGTGGGTCATGCTCAAATCATATTGAGGTCACCTCAGTTCTCCTTTCCATATGTTCTCACTATTTTGTGAGCAACTTAAGCCAAACACTCTCACCATCCTGTGAGTAGGCATCTCGTAATTATATAATGAGTTAAGATACCTCAAAATTCTAAAAACATTCATGACATTTCAAAAATCCAAAAATATTTATCTTATCTAAGCCTAGTCAATTATCCTCGATCTGCCTTACTGGGGCATTGTCATTGTTAGGATGCTTTTTTTTTAATTTTATTTTCAAGCTTTCTATTTGTTTGTTTATTTTAGGTTGTTTGTTTGTTTGTTTATTTTTTTGCTTGCTTATTTATTAGTTTTCAACACTATTGCCTTAACTTGGTCTATATGCATTCATTGGGTGATTCCTTGATCACATTATTCTTGAGTCCATCCATACTCATACATCAACATTATCATCATGGTTTTTATCACTGGTGCATTGTTTTTGAGTGTTTATTAGATATTGAGAGTCGGTCATTATGCATATTTCATCCAAGTCTTCATGGTGCTCTATCATGATGCCTACCATCACATGCGATAGCAAAAATCAGCTTCAAGAAGGTTTATAGTCAATGTAGCTATAATTTTCTCCTTGGCACCTTAGAAAATACTTCCATTCCACCCTTGAAAAAATAAAACCATTTCCCATTCTTGTTGTATCATTGCTAATAATGATGTGCATCTCCTCATTGGCAAGTACAATTGAATCATTTCTAATGATCAATCTTATTCTTCTATCCATTTATTTCATCACTTTTTACATGCTCATCTTTAATCTATATTCTATGTTATATCCTTGAGTTATGCTTGCTAATCATCCCTAATTAGGGCACCATCAGTTTTATCCAATCTAAGTCTACTTAATGATTATAACTGCCTATGGGTAAATCATTATTTTGACTTTTATTATTGACTATAAATACCTTTGGGAAAATTAAATTCCTTTTTAAATAAATACATGTAGGAATTTTTCTCATTTGGATTATCTCAACCATAGGTTAATTATACCTTTCTTCTTGTTCCTTTTTGAGGGACTAACCATAAACAAATGTGATGACTGCTCCCTCAAGGGGGCATCATCATAGGCTTTCCAAACATCATTTGGAGATTTTTTATTTTGTCATCATCTTTTTTTTGGCATACATGCCATCTCTCATTATTTGAGAATACATTTCTTTACCTATATTTTGTAACATTGTCCCAAATAGGGGCAAACTGTAGACACCTAAAATTGGCCAACTATAACCTTCAACTAAGATTTTGACCAATTTCTACCCAAAATACATAATTTGGCCTAAAAACACTAAAGCACATTAAAAGATATGAAATTTATATATTCAAGTTCCAATTTTGGTTAGGGTATCCCTAAATCAGGTAATATAATTAATGGGCTAACTAAATTTGATCAGATCATTCTAAGTCAAAATGTCAATTTTATACCTAAGTGCTCTAGATTTCTCTTTCCTATCAAATCTCTCACATGAGACATGAGACATTTTTATTTGGTGTTTATGACATCCTAAATAGGATAATGGATCTAACACATTTGACATTGCCTTCCAATTCCAATCTAGTCAAATTTTGGACCAGTAACAAGGCATTCTAATCAATTTAAGTAATTTGTACACAAAGTAATTAAACATGATTAATAACTAATTAACTTGAATAAAGGCCTAATCAATAATTCCATGGAAACTTGTTGAATAATTTGTTTTGGAAATGAATATTGAATATTTGCATCATCAGGTGACCTCATTTCTTGGGAAGACATCCCTAGGCCATAAATGCCATAACTATTAAGATTCATTCCTCTCATACCTCATCACTACCCTCCATGCCTCTTAACTTCTCCTCTATCCCAAATATTTATGATCCTATTTATCAATTCCAATTTCATAATAAGATTAATCCTTAGCCACACATCTCAATCCTGAGATGGATGGTTTAGATTGATTCTAGATATTTACAAAAATATATAAATAGGAGGCCTTACCACATCATTTATAACCTATTTTGGTGAAAAGTTATAATTCAAAAATATCCTCAACAAGACATTTAAATTAGTGTTACCATGCCAAATTAATTTCAAGCCAAGCCAAGCCATGAGCCAAAGGTGCCAAGGAGAGATGGAGGTAGCCAAGCTTCCTTTTCTAAGGACTTCATGAGCACAATCCAACCAAGCCACTACAACAAGCATTTTGGAGCATCCAAGGGAGGTAAAATAAGGTTTATTTTTCATTTTAGTTATGTGTTTTATTAATTTTTGTTAACTAAGCTTCCCTTAGTGTCTAGGCTTAGAGATGTTATGCTAGTTAGTGTGTTTCTTTCATTTTGAAACTAACACCATACTAACCATCCTCTCTTTAGTCAAATTCCTAGATCACATAAATTAGTGATTAAATCTTATTTATCTTAATTTTTAACTTATATTTTTTGGATTAACATTTTTTATTACTTTTACAAATGAAATTTTTAGAATTTATAACAATAAAATAATAGGAAACATAAAACTTTAAACCACCTAGGGTTTGGATCTCAAAGGTTGGGTTCACCAAATATTTAACCTTAAATTGGATTTGGATCTTAATATGGGTAGATAGGGTTAATAATATATAAATGAATAAGTATGAATAAGAATGAATTTGATAAATATATCTATAGTATGCCAATTAACTGCTAAACTTAAATAGAACATATACTGAATTTCTTATGTTGAGATATGTTAAAAATATAGAGTACATCTATGTTATTTATTGAAATGATAATGAAAAAATATATATAGCTAATTATGATTCTAATATAGATATGGATCTAGAATAGGTAGGAAGTAGACTAGAATAATATTTTTTAGTAGTCATCAAATTCTAGATTAAGTGCATTTGTAGTCATAGATACTTGCATCAACCTATGATAGTTATTTCAATTATAGTGTCTAGATCATATGTAGTGGTCAAATATGGAATAACTAATAAAATATGATGCAACCACCTATATGCTTATAGGTTCATCATCACCTTTGATCTGGTGAATATAGATTTAGATCATGGACTATCACTCCTTGTCAAATGATTAAAACCTTAGTTCTTCATCTTTATAGTGACCATGGTGAAAATGTGTTAGTGATATTACAATGTTGATCTATGATAAATAACCCTCTATCAATGAGAACTATCTACATATCTTATAATTCTAAAAGGGAATTGTACTTATGTATTTATCCCCTACGTGTGTTTATGTGTGAATCATGTACTGTTTGATAAATAAGTACAACAATGATGTAACTTGTAATTTCAAAAATATAGCTATTGGGATACTCTTTAAATACTTAAGACTTATAAATATGTTTACCTTATAATTTATATGAAAATAGGATAAATTAGGAAAGCTTTTCTTAATTGAATACTTTATTCAATTATTTTTGGTAAGTTTCCTTGTGAGAAGTAATAATTTTCTAGGTGGTGAATGAATTAAGCTTGATATTATATTTATAATAATACCTTTGAAGAATATATCAAATAATATCACTTATTTATACCATTAATATATATTTCATTTGAATATCAGATGAATTTAGGGGACTAGATACTTGTGTCAAAATAGGACCAATACATTGATGTAGGTGTTTGTCTAGGATGCAAGTGTATATAGAATAGAAAACTATGTAAATGATAAAAAATTTTATAGGTGTAAAATAAGTAATTTTTAAGCATTTTGGGAAATATATAAGACTTGGGTCATCAACATAAGATTCATTCAACTAATAGATAGGTCAAGGGGCATTAGAGAGCATAAATTTAAGACATATGGAAGTAGGAAAGGTCTATAACTATGAGGAATAATTGAGGTCTAAGTTTTGAAAGTGTACAAGACTGAGGTGATACATAATTTATAAATATAATCTACACATGTACCTAAATTCACCTAATTCTAAGGAAAATGTTACATAACATCTCTTGATTATTTACGACCATTCACCATAGTTTCTTATATTATACATTTCTAGTCAAGCTCTATTCGTAAATCATTTTATTAATGTGTTTCAAAGTGTTTTGTCTTTTATTTCACCTAATTTTAGTATATCCTCAACTATTTAGGGTCCAAGCTATTGGAAGTAGCTATTAAGAGGGGGATAAATTAGTTTCTTAACAATATCTATTTAATTCCATTCATCATTCTATGGAGCATTCATTTCACATAAAATATCAATGAATAAGAAAACAACTACACAATTACATCATGATAAATCAAAAAAGATATGTGGGAAACCCTCTTTGGGGATAAAACCCACTAAACCATGCATATGGACTACAGTATTATAATGTCAAGATCCATGTTTTAGTGAAGCACCAACTTCACAAGGATATCTAACCCCATAGGTATCCTAGAACCAAATAATTCACCTATGATATATGATCACCTTATAAATCCTTTTACTATATAAATTTTATATGAAAACATTATTTTTCATTCTTTTACCCTTCAATCTCACTCAAACAACCTCTTAGGCCTTCTCACTCAAATATCCATCTCTTTAGCAAAATTAGGTCAAGTGGACCTCCTTAGAACATGAAAAAAATAGTTATATATCAATATAAATATTTTCTCAACTTATTTATGATCTCCAATCTCTTAACCTATTCTCCAAAACACTATTTCCTTCAGTCAAATACCTCAATTCTCTAACTAGTCAAAATAGGCTTATTAGGCTTTCACTTTAAACTTGATTCTTTATCATACCTATCTTGGTAAGATAAGGACCTAAAAATAATGGTATTATTTTTTAAATATATCAATACACATGTTTCATGAGTGAAAATAATAATACATAAGTCGTTCATAGTCCACAAGGACCAATTCTACCATTAGGCCTAATGGAGACCTAGTGTAATTAGGTCTGTCCTATCCACACGTTACCATTTTGACCCTTGGGAACACTTATTATCTTAAAAAAAATATGAAAAACTTCATAAATTCCTCCAATAAACCCATAATAATTTTAACTTGGGTCCCAAACTCCATTTGACCCATTTCACTACTTGGTCCTACCAATTAGGTCTCCTCACTAATAGGCCTTCTCACTGCCTGAAAGTCTATCTTGTAAATTTGAAACATATACCAAATATACCACATAAACCATACATAAAATAATATTAATATGATATTCATTTTTTTAAAAAATACCAAAATTATTTTTTCTTCATCACATTGGCCAAAAGGCCTCAAGAACACTCTTGTAGATGGGTTACTCAGAAATACTAAACATTGTCAACACACAATCAAAATGATTTGACTCTATGGAATTGAAAATAGATTTAAAATGATAAAAAATTTATTAAAATTACAATATTATTCATTTATAACACCTTAAATATATTTTTATAATTTAACTTAGTGAAAATTGACTCAGGAATATCCTTTTCATACACACATAAATGCTTGTAGGACCAAAAACACAGTCAAGAAAATCAACTTATAGAACACCTATGGGAACACTTATGTGATAATAAAAATTATAATTTTTAACATTTATCATCCTTAAATAATATTTTTAAATATATATTGCATGTTCTTATATCAATATTGGTCTTACAAACCAATCTCACTATGTCACTCTACATAGACTTTAATGTGCTAGATAGAACAATTTGATGACAACTTTTTGCATAGGTTTAGGAATAATCAAAACCTAAAAATAAATGAGATATAATTATTTAATAATTACCCCATCCTTATTATCCATCCCTACTCCTCTAAAATCAATCCCTAATCTCATTCTCATTCTTACCTAGATTTCTCACTGTTCTACTCATTAAGCCAATTTAGTGATAGGCTAACTTCCATGAAATGTTTAAAAAAAAAATTATTATGAAAATGTTAAAAAAAAAAATCATGATAATAAAATATAAGTATTTCACATCATCCTCTACCCACTTTCATGTTTTACCCTAGTCAACCCTGCCTATGACATCAAAAACCCTAAAAATAAGGGTTTTCTTGTAGCTTTTACTCACTATCAAGACAAACCAAAACCACCTAAGGAAAAATTGAATATTCATTTAAATTTTAAAAACACAAAAATATGTAAAATATACCATTCTGATCCAAAATCAATTATATCTTTCATATGGGTCTTTGTGAGGGTTTTAGGAGGGTTTTGAATACCTTACCTTCTTATTAATCATTCATAAAGGATTGATACTAAACTCCAAAAATAATGCCAATAAATTAAATATAGGGACCTTCCCAAACTAAAATTAATTTATCATACTCTCTTTCAAGGTTTTCACATGACAACAAGCATGAGAAACTTCTTCTCAGGTCTACAACACCCCATTTTATGTACACAATCATATTTATCACCAAATTTCTTTGTTTATTATATATTCTATGACTTTAAATTTTTATACACACTTAAAATGACCTATAATACCTATATAAATGATTTAAATATATTTTCCACCTTTTTAAATTATATTTACCCCTCATTAGGACACTATAGGTCACTTTGCACACTTAGGCCTTACACTGCCAAACATACTTTGACTATGGCCATGCCTTGAAACCACTTGAATTGTCTTAAACACTTAAAAATCATGTAATATGACCTTATAATATGTTCATAAATTTATAAAATTTATCACATAAATCTCCAATGGATCAACTCACTATGCTACCAGGTTTATCTTACTAAGGCACCAAGCCTACAACTTCTCACAAGGTCTCTTCATACAAGAGATAAGCTTCAAAATTGTCCTTTGAAACCATATAAAGGATTATTTTCCTATTTTAATACTTAATTATGCATGTAATAACCTAAATCACAAAGTTTCACTATGTATTATGCATACATTTTCTCACAGAGATAGGTAAGGCTACTCAAGATACATAATACTCAGAGTTTGGACACAAAAAGGCTAGTTCAAATTAATCATTATTTAAATATGGTTTCATTAATAAAATTCCATTATCAACATACTTTATTATCTCTTTCACATTACAAGTTTATACCAAGACCTCATATATTATACAAGTACTTGTTGACCCATGTGCTTAACTTATATGCTTCTCAGTACTTAGAGATCAAACAAGATGTTTCTCTTATATCTTGAACATGACATTGATATGTCATAAATACCTTAGAAAGGATACCAGGTTTCCTTCAAATTTTATCTCAATAGAGAAACAAAACTTATTAGTCACACACCACTTCACCAAGAATGACATCAACTCTAACTTTTGTCATGAAGGTCATTCAACTTGACTTTGACATCAATGACAAAATTAATGCCTTAATTCCAATACTATAAAAATACATCAATAATATCTCCATTTTTCATTAACGAAAAAAACTCTTAAACATAGAAGATAATTCTCTAACACTTGATCTTGAACCATGAACTTTCTCCCCCTTTGACATTAATGACAAAGGTTCACCTTCTTGGCAGTTATTTGATCTTTGGACTTGGAGTAACTTAAATTTTATTCCAAAAAAACTCATCAATCCTTTATCATAGATCAATCTCACATACCTACTCATTAGACAAGATTTAAACCCTTTGTCTCTATGAAAAATTCAATATATTTTCAAAACTATGACTTGGTTTGATCTAGTCATCATACAACTTTTTGTGACTTGTCTCTTATGATCAAATTTATAGTAGACTTATTTCAATAAAACATGAATCTAAAGATATCCTAATACCATAAAACTCCCCCTATGACAAGGCATCATTCATGCTTTCTGATTGATATATGAGTGCCTCTATGAAGCCTAATGGAGTCATCTCTTCTCTAGAGAACTATAACATCATGATATCAAGAGATTACCAAATATTCATATCCTTATAGGATTAAAATTCCTTAAATTTATAGTAGACTTCTTTATTTTTCCTTTAATCTTGATTGCTTCAATATTTTCTTGAGAAACATTCTAGCTTGATTTATTTATCTTGTTTCCTTCATCAACAAACTAAACTAATAGAGAAAATTATTGGCACTCCTTTGCATTTTGATTTTGGTTTACCATGGAAAATCGTCCATTTGAACTTATAGACTAATTATCAAACTTAACCATCTTAGGTTTCCACTTATTATTTCTCTCTTGTGTTCTAGAAGCCTCAAACTTCTTGTCTTGTCTTGAGAAGTCATGCTTATAGTACTTTTCAATGTGTCTAATATTATGATAGTTAAAACATGTTATCCCTCTAGGTAGAAACATACCATGACCCATACCTATTGAATTATGGTTCTCCTCATAGTTCCATGCAAATTCATTCTTAAAGGGTCTTCTACAATGTCTTTCTCTATGACCAAATTGGTTACATGAATAATAATAGCCATTTAAAATATTAGCATACCTTATGTTATTAGATTTCTTGATGGTATTAACTTGTGTTTTTTTAGTTCCCTCATTATTTGATTTATCTTTGACCCTTTTGATAAAATTAGTGTCCTTATATTGATCTCTAATGAAACCAATACCAATCTTGTCATCAATAATATTTTGACTACTCAGAAGGTTGTCTAGATCATTAGTGATTTTTTCAAACCTTATAAAGGACATGAAATTATTTTATGCTTGCTTCAATTAATCTCTCAAAGAGTTCACTTCAACTATATACCTTGCACATTCTTCTTCTTTTGCTTATAGGCCTATAGTCATAATTTCAAGTTGACTCTCCACCTATTTGACTATTTCATCTTACTCTTTAGATTTGTTAGTATATCTTTTAACAAGGTGAATTACTCCTCATAGTCTTTGATAAGAGACCTCATCACCCTATTATTTTTCTTGACCATCTTCATCTCTTCTAGAGTTTTCATTAACTTAGCTTCAAGATCCACCTCATCTCCTTATTCATCTATATCTCCAACAACACCTCCAATCCATATGAATTTTTCTAAATTTGAGTAGCTTTCTTCTTCAATCATGAAGATAACCTCATTGACATTAGGATCATAACTTTCATGATTACTCTCTAAATCACTTACTTTACTATCATTAGATGACTTGCAATCTTCCTTGGTATATAGACTCCTTTTGTTTTTGAATGACCTTTTTTAATTATCATATCTTCTAAAGTTTTTATTACTCTTATCAAATTTATAAGACTTTTTGTCATCATCATGATCTTCATTATGTTCTAAATCATCCTTTATCTTATGTTTGTGAGGACATTTTCTGGCAAAGTGTCTAACCTCTCCACAATTGAATCATTTGAAAGGCATATTACTTTTGTAATTTTTTCAACTTGTCTTAAACTTTATTTTAAACATAACTATTACATCATCATTATCAATATCAGATTAATCATTATTAATGACTTTCTTACCTTGTGACTTCTTCTCTTTTGTCTTCTTTTCTAATTTAAATTTAGATTCCTTCTTTGTAGGTCTTCCTTCACTTGTCCTCATATCATATACTATTAGGGTTCCATGAAGTCCATCCATCTCAAGTTTGTCTGAGTCTTGCATTTTTTCAATACCACATACCTTGGAATAAAATTTTAGAATTAGTGGACTTACAAAATTTTAAATAATAGTGGTTTATTTCAATACTTCTCCTAGACCTCTTATGATGTTGACCAGCTCATCAACCATCAACAAGTAGGATATAATGGTCTCATATTCATTCATTTTTAGATTTTCAAATTATCTTCTATGAGTTTTTAACTTGGCTAATTTGACTTTGGAAAATCCATCATTAATAGTTTTCAAATTATTTGACATTTATATGGTATATATATAGTTCATAACCTCCATAAGTTTTACTTTATATAGACCACACATAATTCCATTCATTGCTTTTGAGTTATTGTCACTAGCCTTTTTACCTGCTACATTCATAGGAGGAATAGGGGGTGTAGTATACCCATACAAAAATGATTTACAAACATCATGATGTTGAGACATAATATATTTCCTCATCCTCACACTCCAAAAACTATAATTGGATCCATTGAATAATAGTGCTCTGCTTGTACATAAACCATCCTGAGCTTGACTAGCCATCTTAGCTTGTTTATAATCTTGAATAGGTTTTAAGATATAATTAAAAATACCTAATATGATACAGAATTTTGGAAGTATTTACTGATATTTGGGATGAATCAATTTATTAATAATATATATTCAATTTAATTCATCATTCCATGAAGCATTCATTTCACATTAAAGATCAATGTATAAGCAAATAACTACACAAGCATATCATGAAAGAACACAAAATATATGTGGGAAACCATCTTAGGGGATTAGAAAACTAGACCATACATATTTAATATATTCCTATAATTTCAATATCCAAGTTTTATTGAAGCACCAACTTCACAAGGATCTCTGACCCCTATCTAGCTAAGCCCCAACTTAAGTAGTCTTCGACAAGCTCTATCTTGCAAAGAGGATCCAATCCCCTAGGTATATTACCAGCAAATAATTTAATTATAATATATTATAACCTTATAACACATTTTAATATCTCAAATTTATATTAAAACTTTATTTTTTACTCTTTTACCCTTCAATCTCACTCAAACAACCTCTTAGGCCTTCTCGTTCAAATAGCCCTCTGTTTGGTAGAATTAGGTCAAGTGACCTTGCTTAACACCTATATAAAAATATTTATATATTCATGTTATAATTTAATAAAATTATTTATTATATTAAAATTCTTAAAATATTCTCAAAAATACTATTTCCTTCACTCAAATAGCTAAATTCTCTAACTAGTCAAAATAGACTTATTAGGCCTTGACTTTATACTTAGTTATTTATCATACCTATCTTAGTCAGATGAGGAAATAAAAAAACTTTTATTATTACTTAAATATATCATTAAACATGTTTAATGAGTGAAATAAATAATACATAAGTTTTTCATAGTCCATAAGGACCAATTGCACCAATAGGCCAAATGGAGACCTAATGTAATTAGGTTTGTCCTATCCATACATTACCATTATAACCATTAAGAACACTTGTTGTCCTAAAAAATAGGTGAAAAACTTCAAAAATTACTCAAATATACCATTTAAAATTTAACCTTAGGTCCCCATCTCTATTTTACCCCTTTCACTACTTGGACCTACCAATTAGGTCTCCTCACCAATAGGCCTTCTCACTACTAGGAAGTTTATCTTGAAATTTTGAACCATATGCATAACTTTACCACATAAAACATGAATAAAATAATATTAATAGTATATTAAAGACTTAAAAAAACTTCAAAAAATTATTTGGTCCTCACATAGGCCAAAAGGCCTCAAGAACACTCCTATTGATGGCTTACTCAAAAACACCAAACACTATCAACACACAATCAAAATCATTTGACTATCTAGGCTTGAACACAAAATTTAAATGAGAAAAAAAAATTCAAATTATCCTATTATTCATTTTTAACACCTTAAATATATTTTTATCATTCAACTTAGTGATAATTAACTCGAGAACATCCTTTTCATACACACACAAAAAGTTGCATGTAAGACCAAAAACATAGTCAAGAAAATCAACTTATAGAACACCTATGGAAAAAGTTATCTGATATTAAAATGGATTTTTGTGAAAATTTATCATAATTATATCACCTATAGAAATATATTTTTCATTTTCATATATCAATATTGGTCTTACAGACTAATCTCACTATGTCACTTTACATAGACTTCACTATGCTGGATAGACCAGTTTGATGATAACTTTTTGCATAGGTGTAGGAATAATAAAAAATTATATACAAATGGGATATGAGGTAAAGGTATATAATAATTACCACATTAATTATTATCCATCTCTTTTCTTGTATAACTAATCCCTAATCTCATTCTCATTCTCACCTAGATTTTTCACTATTTTACTCATTAGGCCAGTTTAGAGATAGGCTAAATTTCATGACCAATTTTACACAATTTTGGTTATAAACCTGATAATAAAATTAAATTATCATAAAATATAATTATTTAACATAATAATCCATCCAATTTCATGCTTTGACCTGGTCAACCCTACCTGTAATATCAAAAGACTTGAAAATAAGGGTTTTCCTATAGCTTTTACTCACTATCAAGACAAACTAAAACCACCTCAAGAAACCTTGAAGTTCCATTTGTATGCTACAAAAAAAAAACTAGGTCAAATATAAAATTCTTATCCATATCTAATTATATCTTTACTAATGGGTCTTTATAAGGGTTTTATGAGGGTTTTGACTACCTTACCTTCTTAGCAATCATTCATAAAGGATTGGCCCTCAAATCCAAAACAAATGCCAATAAATTAAATATATGGACCCTACCCAACTACCATGGAGTTATAAGATTCTCATTCAAATGTTCCACATGCCAAAAATCATGAGAAACTTCTTCTTGGGTTTGTAACACCTCATTTTATGCACACAGTGATCCTTATCACCAAATTTCTTGCTTTTTTCTCTAGTCTATGGCTTCATACTTTGTCCACACACTTAAAATGACATATAATACCTATTTAAATATTTTAAATATCACTTCCACATTTTTAAATTATCTTGACCCCTCATTAGACAACTATAGCTCACTTTTCACATATAGGACTTACACTGCCAAACATACTTTGACTATGATCATGCCTTGAAACCACTTAAACTATATTAAACACCTCAAAATCATGTAATATGAAGTATACTAGGTTAATACATTGATAAAATCTACCTCATAGGTATCCAATGGCTCAAGTCACCATGCTATTAGGTTCATCTTATTAAGGCACCAAGACTGCAACTTCTCATTGGGTCTCTTCATAGAAGAGCTAAAATTCAAACTTTTCCTTTAAAATATTATGAAGGATAATTTTCATCTTAGAATAATTAATTTTGAAATTACTAACCTAAATCAAAAAGTTTCACCATGAATTATTCATATATTTTGTCACAAAGCTAGGATAAGCTATTCAAGATACCTAATACTCAGAGTTTGGACACAAACAAGATAGTTTAAATATTTCATTATTTAAATATGATTTCCTAAAGATAATTCCATTATAAATAGACTTTATGAGATTTGAAACATTACATATTTTTACTAGAACCTCATATAGTATACAAATACTTATTCACCCATGTGCTTACCTTGTATTCTTCTCAATACTTAGAGCTCAAATAAGATGCTTCTCTTGTATCTTAAACATGATATTGATATGTCATAAATACATTAGAAAGGATACTAGGTTGTCTTCAAATTTTATCTCAATAGAGAAACAAAACTTCTTAGTCATGCATCACTTCACCAAGCATGACATCAACTCTAACTTTTGTCATGAAGGTCATTCAACTTAACTTTGACATCAATGATAACATTAATGACTTAATAAAAACACTAGAAACACACCTTAACACAATACACCTTTATTTAACTTGCCTTTATTTTTATATTTTATATCATCTAGGAAAACTTTATCCCTAATCTGAATCTCTTTAACCTTGATATGCCTATCATTCTAATTTTTTTGGAATATTTTCTCTTGGGTTTGATTATGTCTCTAAGAACCTATTTTCATATAATTTTTATAGTTATATCAATCTCTCATAAATGGAATATTTATCATTCATTATATATGATACCATAAGCCTCAAAATTGGTAATATGTACTCCATTGGTAATATTACTTCTATACCATATACTAATAGAAAGGGTAGGTACTTGATATTTTTTAAGTAGTGAGGTAAGTTAATAGTATTATTAGTATCTTATTATCCCAATATACAGTATTTTTATTACATACTTTGGTTAATAATTTCTCTAATACTTTATTAAATGCCTCAATGGTGCCATTTTCTTGAGGCTGGTAAGGAGTGATTTTGTTATGCTAGATCAAGAAGTGTTTAATCAGTTCCAAAATTTTATTATTGATGAATTTATTACCCTAATCACTCATTATGATTAAAGGAAATATAAACCTTGTGATTATATTTTCATAAAGTAATTTTGTATCAGTATTGGTAGTATAATCTTTTGTTGGCATAACTTTTGCTCATCTTATTAAGTATTAATTTCTAGTAATAATGAACCTATAATTAATATTCCTTGTTTTAGGTTTGATAGGACATATAAAATAAATTTTCCATTTATCTAATGGAGATAGAGCCAAATGAAGGTGGAGAGGCATCTCATCTCTATAACTCAATTTACCCATTGTCTTGCATATGTTGTGATTTATCATGTATTGATGTTCATCCTTAAAAATTAATGGCCACCAAAATCATGATAATAATAATATATTACCCATATATTATCCATATTTATTCCCTAATAAAAATCCATCATGGGCTTATTTTAATATATTATTCTGCGCATGTAGTAATACTACTCTTTGTAACACCTCATTTCTTCCTTTATTATATAGTGATATTTTAGCTAAAGTGAATGGAAATGATTGGATCATCAATTTATTCCTTTTCAATGTAATATACTCTTTTGAAATGTCTCTTCTAGTAAAAATTTGTGCAATACTTTCCATATCTTTAGGAACTATTTCCATGGAAAAGAGATGATCTTTGAGAAACTCATCCTTCATTAGTCTTATATCTTCCCATATAATTATGTAATATAATTAATCACATCCATTTTTTCCTTCCCTAGTTTGACCATAATATTTATTTCAAATTATTAAAATAATGAAAGATATTATAAAATTATTCTTTGTATTATTGGGCTATTTACCAAGTATTTAAGTGGACCATAGTCTATAAAGAATATAAAGGTATTTTCCAATATGTAATTTATAAAAAAAATTCACCACATATACCATAGTGAGTGCCTCCATTTATATCATTAAATAATTACTTTCCACCTTAGCTAATTTCCTATTGGCAACTGATATTGGATGACCTATATTTCTGGGAGGTTATGCCAACATCTCTCATATTGCAATCCTAGAGGCATTAACATGAACATGTAATGGGATCTTCTAGTATAGAAACACTATTATTTAGGCATCCAAAATATTATTTTTCAATGTGTTAAATGATTCCTAGCATTAATTTGACCAATTTAGTACCTAATTATGTTTTTTATTTAATAATTATTTTATGGGTACACTTATAATTGTGTAGTTTCTTATGAACTGGTGGTGATATTATATATAACCTAGTATTAATATAACCTCCTTATATGTATTAGGTGGTGGTAGGTTAATGATGATTTTAGATTTAAGTAGATCTACCATCAATCCATATTTCCATTCATGTGTCCTAATAAAGTACCAAAAGGTGTGGCAAAGATGCATATCTTAATATTAAAATAGATATTCAATTTTCTACATATTTGTATCATCATTCACAATTCATGGATGGAGTATTTTATTAACTCATATACAATCCAATAATTAAGATACACTTCCAAAAACTCATGTATGAAATCCATAAACATATTTACCATTATGTCACTGAACACAACCAGTGCATTCTTCAATCCAAACGTCATCATTTTATACATAAAAGATCCATATTATGTGGAAAATATATTCTTCAATCAATCCTATGGTGCCATTATGAACTGATGTTATTTTAGGTATTCATCAGTGAATTAATAGATCTTTATACCTATAACACTTTCTAGTATCTCTTTATTAAATAGTGTTAGAAAGGGGTCATGCAAACAAACCTTATTTAATTCTCTATAGTTGCATATTAATATTTCACTAATTTTTTTATTTTTCATCACCATAGAACTTATCCATTTTATATCTTCCATAGGGGTTATGATATTACCACCTAGGATCTTGTTCAAATAAATTATGACTTCTTCCTTAACATTAGGATTTAGTCTGTATGGTTGTTTTTGTAATGGTTTAATATCCTCTTTCAATTGTATTTCCATAGTGCCCACATAATATTTGATTCATTTAAGATTAGTAAATGTTCAAGTCCTAAAATTCCCTTAGTAATTCTAATATGTTCTCCACCTCTTCTTCTACCTAGTATTTTCCTACTTTTTCCATCTTAGGATTTTATTTAGTGGATATATTATCTTCTCTAATTTTAAGTGGTTGATATAAATATTTTTTTCTTCCACTTTTTCAAGGAGTTATCTTTATCCTTAATATTTATTTTTAACTTTTATATTTTTTATTCCTCATCCTCTTCCTACTTTTTAATTTTTTAGTACTATACCATATGCTCAAGTAATCATGCCAGTCTACTCCAAATCATCCATATGCACCAACCTTATATATTTTATTATTAGTCTATAAAAATTTGTCATTATGGTAAAGTCTTAAATAAATAAAAATATTTTTATTTTCCTCAGTGTTCGATAGACTCTAGTATCAAGGTCCTAAAAGTTGATTATTGTATTAAAATACATTTTTATGTCCTCCTATCTACTAGTTCCTTTCTGCATCTCTTGATTTATGTACCATGTTTTTATAAATGCATATAATGTCTAGTATTGGAATTATTCCCACATGCTTTAATTAGTTTCACCTTTTGCAATACATTATTTTTCACATTGTTAAATATATCTTCTTCTACTTGTTATTCCCACATAGTTACATATTTGTAAAAAGAAACTTTCTAACTTAATAAATATTATGTTAATTAATTTCCTAAATGTATTCCAACTTCAGATGGTGTATTTATGACTATTCCACCACCTTGTGGTAGATATAGTTAATGTGTCATCAATAGTTGTCAATATTATTTCCTCTTAGGGAAAAACCCTTATCATCTATTATAAGTAATCCTCATCAATTTGAATCCTAGTAGATTTGGGTAATTTTTTATGAGAATCCATTTATATATGGTAATCCATTCTTCTTTGTGTTAATGGATTTTGTAATGCGAAAGTGTTTTTCCTTATACTTGGTATTTTTATCAAATAACATACCTTGCTTATTGTTTATTCAAGTGTCCCTTATATCCATGCTTCAATTTCATAATTTGATTCTATTTCTAATCTTCTTATCCTATTATTATTTCACCCTCATAATTTAGTTCAAGGTCATCTTCTAGGTTTTGTATTTTGTTGAGCATATATACACCTTAAAGATCATCAAAATCACTCACCACATCATCTATCCATAATCCTATGATGATGTATCTCTCATTCTTATTTTTGGTGGAAGTCGACTACTAAGACATTTACTTCAAATATAATTTCCTCTTATTAATAGTTTAATGAACCATTATAGTCAATAATCCACTCTAAATTTAACATGACTGGGTAGCATATATCATACATATAAATCACTTCAAATTCTACCTTTATTTTTATTACCATTAAGTTCACTTCCACATCTCTCAATGTTCCAATTGGTGAGCATGATGTACCACCAACAATTGTAATATCTTAAAGATAGCATGTAACCCCAAGTGTCTCTCATGTGTTTCATGGTAACACATTTGTATTTGCACCAAGGTCAAACAATTTATTCTTGACTTCATGGCCATGTATCTTGATATTGAGTAGAATGGAAGTTTTATTCCATTTTCTACTTATTTTAAATATTTTATTTTTATTTTTCCTATGTTTTTTTATCAATTCATTATACTCTAAGCTCTTTCTATTAATTATTATACTACTAATAGATTTGTGATAATTAGTCACAAAATCTTATTTATTAATTATTTTTAGCATTATTTTTTAATCCCCAATGTCCTCTTCACAAAATTATCTCATTTTGAGTTGAATTTTATCTTATTTTCATTTTATTATTTTCTAATTTTATTAAATATGCAATCATGGTCATGGATGTTGGGTATTTCATTATTATTTTTTATTCTCTTTCAAAATCAATGACTAATTCTTTTTCTTTCATAATTTTATTATACTAAAAATGGTTACCACCACCTTGGGTCTTTAATCATCATTAATAACATTGAGATACTTCTTCCATAATCTCTCCCTTGATATTTCATATTCATTAGAATTATTTGATTTTATGATGCATCAATGTATGTTCTAATGTTTTTTCCTCTATAGTTGTAATATTTACATCTCCTATTTCTTGGTGAGCTTCATTGTACTATCCTTTTGGTAGATTCATTTAATTTTTTTTCTCTTTTTTATGGGGAGATTTTGATAACTCATAAATATTTGTTCTAGCATTCTTAGAGAATTGTGATGATTTAAGGCATGAGAATGAGTCATGTGTTCAATTGTTATGACATAATCGACACTTGTCTGTAATTATTCAATGTAGTTTCTAGAAATATGTCACTTTTATACACTTGTAACATATTGGTAGGGGTCTCTCTTTATTATAACCCTAGCTATAATTTTTATTGTACCCTCTCCCCCTTTGGTAATTTCCTCAACACCCAAAACCTCCTCTATATCACCCCTTATCACCTCCCCTATATGCACCTTGGTTTGTATTATAAATTTAGGGTTGGTTATCTTGAATTGTAGGAGTTGTTTGATACTAATGGATAGGGTGTGACATAATAGGATTTCCCATAGTTAAATATGTTAGGGGAATTTATTGAATTATTACTGCTTATATTTAATTAGTGTCTTACACATCTGCTAGTGCATGTATGGCAGGATATGTGTGATTATAATGGTTAAAAGATCCACATTTAATTCAATATATATTAATTGATTTATGGGTGAATCCACTTTTATAATTGGGAAAAAATGTTATTGATGATGATATATACCCTACATATTTCATAATACATCCTTTATTCATATATCACCTGCTAAATAAGATGAGACATTCCCATAGGTATTTTTGTTAATCTTATCATCGTCAATATTTTTACCATATCAATATTGGGAAATTTTATACTAAAGTGTCCTTATACACATGTTTACCAAATTATAACATGAAATGCAGTGTTTTTAATATTCTATGTTCTAAACTCATTGCCCTTCATTTATTTTTATTGTTTGAGCATTAACTGCTTGTTGGGATCAACATACCCCATTCATTTTAAAACATTGGGACCCTTAAAAAGTCTTTATATCCAAGTTTTGAAGCATCTAAACATCAAAGTCTTTAATAAAATTTGAAAATCATCCACTCTCTTAAGGAACATGATTGTATGATTTAATCCTCTTGTTTCAAACTAACCCTACTAATAAGGTTATGTGAGTCATTTTGCAAGTTCCATAGAGGATTTAGCGTTCTATGTTCACAAACCCTAGGTGGCCCTTTGTTTGAAACTAACCCTAATAATAAGGTTACATGAGTCATTTTGAAAGTTCCATGGAGTATTTGGGGTTCTATGTTTAGAAACCCTCGGTAGCCCTTGATTCAAATTCAAATGTTGGAGGGAGCTAAGTTGGTGAGAAAAAATTAAAGAGAAACTATACAAAAGGGGTTTGCATGGGTTAAAGTCATGTTTTCATAACATAACTTGAACTATTATTTATTTCTTTCCCCTTTCTTTTTCCTAAGTTCCTTAGGTCTAATTTAACATGGTTCTATGAGGTCCCATTTTGCATTACCTAACTTAGCCTATGTCATTAATACTAAATATAATTCAAATTCAAATGTTGGATGGATCCAAGTTGGTGGGAACCAATTAAAGAGAAACTATAAACAAGGTATTTGTGTGGGTTCAAGTCATGTTTTCATAACATGACTCAAACTCTTATTTATTGATTTCCCCTTTCTTTTGCTAAGTTCCTTAAGTATAATTTAACATGGTTATATGAGGTCCCATTTTGCATCACCTAACTTAGCCTAGATCATTAATACTAAGGCACTAGACTTAATACCTTATGTTAAGTAATTTTATTTATGTCCTTGAGTCTAATAATTATCTCCCTTGCTCTTTGCAAGATCTTATGATAGGTGCTTGCTCACTAGATTTGATCAGATAGAGTATCCTAGCTGAAATGATTTAGCTTAAATAAAATGCATGATGATAACTCAATGAAAATTGATTGCCCATAGGATTTGATCTAATGGAGAGAGGCATAGTAGGAAAATTCAAAAGGATAATAAGGCCCTGAGGGCCAAATGTATGGTTGCTTAATAATCAAAAGGAAGAAATATGGTGACCCACTTAATAAAGATGTCTAATTAAATGATTAGGCCCCATAAAGACCAATGAAAATCACCCATTCACTAGATTTTATCCAATTAAGTGAAAGGATTAATGAATTTTCAAAACTCCATGAGCTTGATATGTGGCCAGTGCTCGACTAAGGTGACAACTGACAAAAGATACACATCATGAGAAATATTTGTGAGAATGCCAAGTATCATGATAACAAACGTAGAGATCAATGGACTAATAAAAGAGTGAGGACTTAGATTTAGATTGAAAAAATGTTTTAATCCTAGGATTTTGATCCTATGACATGAAATAAAATCCAATGACTAGTATTTGAATGACACTTATGAAAATTTCCATGAAAAGCCCAAAATAGTGCCACATGGACTCTAAGTAAGCACAAAAGGATAAAATTAAAGATATTCTAAAATTGAAAGAGCATGGGTATAAATTAAAATGGTCTCCATCAAATGAAAGACACGTATGAAGTTAAAATGTTGAATATCTCCTGCCATTAAAGCTCAAAACCCTAAACCCTTTATAAAGAAGACCCAAATCAATTTAATTAGTTACAATTCAATCAAGATAGCATAATTGTGCTCTTAAGAATGAGCACTATAGCAAGAAAACTTAGAAATAAAGTGTGGGTAATTCAGTGACATAAAAAATGGTGGTTAGTAGGTAATAATTGAAGATGGAGGTTAAACTTTATATGACCTTTGATAGTGAAGGAAGGATTTTCAAGGATATATAACTAGACTTGGTGGCCTTGAATGTTTAGGGAGTGAGGAATTGGTATAAATTGTTGTTCTTAGTGGATGAATTATAGCCTATCTCCCAAGAGGAAAATAGGAATGCCATAAGGAATCAAAGGTACAATGACTTGGTTTCAATTCAAATAGGTAGTCTCCACCATGCCATGGGGAAACCATAGGTAATGCACTACATTGATGTCCTTACACCCATATTTATTGATTATCAGATAGATGGGGAATGGATCATTCAAGAGGGTAGTTATAAAATGGTGTCATACATATCTTCTATGGCCTTTGAAACCTATTACAATCTCCATTTACCCCATCTCAACCTCCCATCCATGAGAGATTGGGTTAACACCCAAGACATTGATTTAATCCTCACACCTTTGTTAATTTAAAGACCCCATATCTTCAAAACTTTGGATGGCATGATTCCCATTGTCTAAATAAAGTAAGGCATTAGAATAGACATAACCCTATTGAATTGATCCTTTGGTGCCCCTTCCACCACATATGTAAACAAGTTCTAGGTGTTCTATATCCACTTCATGATAAAAGAAAAATTGACCCATCTAGTAAGAGACCTAATTAGCTTCTTTTTGACTAAGCAATTCATATCCATCAAAAGGTAGAACTCTATACAATTTTATATGATGTCTTATCTATTGGATTCCCTTCTAGCCTTTATAACCTTCCTTGGCATTAGAAACTAGTCCCTTGAGGGTATAACCAAAATTTCTCACCACTATTCCAAATTACACATGTTCAAGTACAAAAACCATATGCAACTCATCTATGAAGGTGTTTTCCCAACCATATATGAAGCCATCATAGGATTTCCTATGATAAGATTACATCTCCTTATCAAGAAGTAGATAGAAACCATGGGATATGTATGGTATTATCTAGACTACACTATCATTAGGATAGAGGTAATCCTAACCCAACCTTGCAGGTTACCAATCTATGTCCCCAATAAGCTTATTGAGAAATAAATTGCCTCCCAAATCATCTAGGGTATGGATAGGGCATGAAAATAGAAGAGGAAAGGCCAAGTACACCCCCTCCCATTGGATATTGGGAAGGTTATAATAAAATATTAGAAGTAGTTGGAAATCATGGTAACACAGGATTTTTTTCTATTTCTAATTGGATGGCCTTAACATGTGGGACCCTAGGGGCAGGGCAGTTAACCACATTAAGGAGAGGAAAATCCCAAAGATTGAATATGAACATAAGATATTTGTTAATGGTGACATATATATATATATATATATATATATATATATATATATTATAGAAAAGAATTTTTAAGTACTCTCCAGGGCCAATAACTATAATATCAAGTTGGAGCATAGATTGATCAAGGACAACAAGCCTTCAAGAGGGGTATGGTTGTTGCATCCCTTACAATATAATTTTTTTCCAAGTCTGTTTGGGACCACTCATGAGGAGCAACATTTTGAAGGGAAACTATATAAACTCAATCCAACTAGTAGGAACCTCAAGCTGAGCAATTTCAAGATGAACAACCTCAATATGGAAAGGGTAAATGCAAGGAGAAGGTTGAAGAACCAAGATTGGAGTAGAGAATGGGGGAAGGTTCTATTGACCAAATTTGACCCAAAGTAAAATTTGGGTCAAAACCTACTATATTTAAATTTTAATAATGTTTCCATGTATTTTATAGGGTGTCATTTTGGTCTATTATCATACTTATCCTCTCCCTAGCCCTTGTTGGAGTCCACCCTCTTTGTGTTAGGCTAGTCAACTAAAGTCAAAGGTTGGTCAACCTTGGTCAAAGGTAGTAAAAGGGTCAAATTGTGTTTTAAATACCATAAGGTGGTCCTTGACATGTTTTAATAGTTTACAAGTCATAAATTGGTCATATGTTTTGTATCAAGTGGAAAAAGGGGCCCTTTGATAATATTTTAACACATTTAATGAATTATATGGACTTTAATGCAAGAAAATTTAACACCAAGGTTAATTTAAATGTGGAAGATGTTAGGATCATGTTAGGAATAGTTATATGTCAGAAAATAAGTAGCTATGTTCAATGGATGGTAGTTTCTCTATGATTTTAAGAGCTTTTGGGAACTTACATAGACTTATTGAGTCCATCATCAGATAAAAACATAAGTGAAGTAAATATTCACCTCCATTATTCTATTTCAATGCTTGGTTTTCAAGGATAATGAAAAAAGTTTCATTTGTGACTTATTTTCCTCTATTTTCCTTTGACAACTAAAGAAATGTCAACATCAAGCACTTAGCATGGGCTGTATAGGTGGAATTGAGAATATTGATTATAGGGTTGGATAATAATATAATTTAACTTGGTTTTTATAACAATAACATGATATTTGGTGCATTCCCCTTTATGAACAATCAGTTTGACTCTAGGTAGCTTTTTATGCTTATACAACCATGAGGGGGTCATTGTTTGAGCTTGTCTCATTTTTTATTGATTTATATTGATTAATTTGTGTGTTACAATTTTTTATATATTATTTTAAAGACATTTTCATGATTCTTCTTGTTTTGGAGAGTTCAATTGTTTGAGAAAACCTCTTTTAGGCTTGTAAAATGCCTAGTTTGCACTTGCAATCATTTCACTTACCTTGGAAATGTTTCCACCATGTTGGAAAATGGTGTTTTTGTATTTTTTGGAGATTATCCTGATGTATTTTAAGCATATAAGTTTTTTAAATTTCTCTTAGGGTGTTTGGAAATCCTTACTTTCATGTTTCTTGTCATTTCATGATTTCCATGTATGTTATGGTCAAGAAGCTCCATTTTCATAAGCTTGATAACATCATAAGTGAAATTTGGAGGGTTTGATATGGTAATTAACCTATTTTTACCACTAATTTACATTTAAATGTTTTAAGGAGGCATGTAGGTGCTATAAACTTGCATATTTGGAGAATGGGCTTTATTCTACCTATGTAGAAGGAATGATCATCTACAACTGATGCCATAGATATGCCTTATAGAGGTGTTCAAATAGTTATTAAATCCATTTTTATATCCATTTCGATGGAAAAGTTATAAAAAACACCTATTGATAATTCTAGTTGACTAAGTAAGGTGTTAAAACATCAAATGTGAAGTTGGACTATGATCAGGCCCTTTTGCTCCAAAATGACCAAACAGAGGTCCATAGGGTATTGTATGACCTTTTTAAGAATGCCCCTTAAGTGACCTAAGGCACCTTTAAAATTAAATATTATATTAATCATAAAGTACAAGGCTTATCCCAATTTTGAGAAGCAAAGGATGAGTGGAGATTACATTTTGCAAGGTCCAAAGATTGTTAAAAAATCACTAAAATATGGTAGTGTTATCTATAAGATATTGATCAAAATGTTGGCCTTGCTCTTCATTATGGTGTTATAAGTTATAAAATAAAATTGGAATGATTCCAATGGTTCAAATAATAGTTTCAAATTCCAAATAACATGAGATAAGGTTAATTTGATCTCTTGACCCCTAATGCATACTCCTCTATCCATACATAGGACTATGAGGAATCACTTACAAGTAGAAAGGTTAAAGTTTGTGAAATAAGTATAACTAGGAATAAGGTAAAGAAATTTTATGGCTTTTGAGAATACCACTACCTCTAAATCATCATGAAGATCCATAAATAAGTCCATTCTTGACCTAAAGACAACTACAGGCCTAAAATGAATGAAAGATAACCATCTACAACTAAGATAATAGTGAAGTGAGATGATGGATCTTAGAGGAGTCTTAAGGCAACTTTAAGATAAAAGAGATATAAATGTCAAATATAATGAATTAGAAGACCTAAATCAGTTTTCAAATCATCAATAAAGATAAATTTCATGCCATTCTCACCCTAAAATAATCTACAACCAACCTTCAATGTGTCAAGAACACACACAACTGCAAGTGGGATGAAGATAATTGGAGATTCAAGTGCCTCCACAAGGCCAAGTGAGGATCTATATGGATTGAATATAATTTTATGAACCTTAAAGAACATGAGGAGATAGAGAAAACAAGGCAAATCTATCAAATTTATCCACTTATGAGGTCAAAAAGGCCAATTTCACTCTCAACTTACAAACAGTCACCTTCAAAAGTTAGTTTTGAGTTTCATGGTAGTTGGAGGGGTAAATTGGGGTGTTAAGAGCTGAAATTTGGAAAAATGTGTCCTCATGACCTAAGTAATCCTCCCATGTATTCAAAAGTGATAAATAAGAATGGCAAATACTCTCTATTTTATCTCAAATATAGGCCACTTTAGGGCTTAAAACTTGCAAAAGAGAGAGAAAATGGTGGAAATTGAAGGTTAGGGTTGAAGTGGCTAGGAACAAAAGTTGGTGAAATATTAGATAAGCATGTAAAAACATTAATTAAGGATCCTATATTGTTATAACAATCCCAAGTGTGGTAAATCCATGGAAGAGGATCCATAGCCACTAGGCCTATAACAAAACTATAAACTCCATCAGTCCAGTTTCAAAATCCTATAACAAAACTATGGAATCCATTAGTACCATAATACCTAAAGGAAATTTATTTTAAACTACATGAGCATCAAATGCATGTATTTGTACTGTATATAATCCATATGGATGGAGTAGGGGACCATTTTCTATGACATTTTTTTTTGTGTTTTGTAGGTTTTAGAGATGATCCAAGGATGATAATCACTTGAGAGAATATATTGGGACTTTAATAAACTCCCAATGTCATTTAAAAATCTTATAAATTATCCTAAGTGTCTCTTCTAGGTTTCTCACTTTAGCTAGTCTAGAATGAGAAAAGTGATCACATAGTGGAAAGAGTGGTAACTCAAATTTGGAGATATTTTAAGGTGATTTAGATGGATATGAGCATATGAGGTATCCTAAAATTTGTATTAAAACCCATAGTATGTATTAGTTATGGAGAATAAAGATATGCTAAGGCCAAGTGTCAAGAAAGGTCTAAGAAGAGTGATCATAGTGACAGATAATGATTCTTCTTGTGAAAGAGAATACAAATGATTTGGAAAACTTCCAATGTAGGTAATGGATTATTTGTAACTTTCTCTTATTATTTAAAAAGATATACTTTCCCCTAGTTAGCTTTGTAACATAAAATTAAGGCCAATGATGAAGTTAGTTTCATGGAAGGTGCTTGAAGAGTTGCTATGCCAATTTGGAAGAGGATGATTGTTTGGAATGGACACATATGCAAATTGGTTTCTAACTCCTCTTACACTTCATATATATGCATTGTAACTAGTTTACACCTTTGAAGACATGTATTTGTGTCTCTTAGACTTATTTTACCTCTCTCTCTTTCCAATTATTATAAGTATGAGCCATTTTGGCTATTGTAAATAGAGACCATAGTTTGTATGGTGAAGCCCTACTAAAATGAAATTACACTTTGCTTTTAAACATTGAATACAAGTCTAATTTTGAGTTGTAAACATTTTATCTAAGTGTGTGAGTGATGTATAGTAGAGCTAAGTGATATTATCATCCTTACTCCCTTTATCCTTCATGTTTAAGCAAGAGTTATGATGTTAATTGGTCATGTGAAGTGTGTTGAATATACTAAGATCTCTTTCAAGTATGCAATTATCTCTATGGTGTGTAATATTCCCCTAGGTCAAGTATATTATTAATTGTCCCAAGTATGCTACCTTCACATTGAAACACTATGTTAGGATCCTTCAATGCATGGAATTTGTCTTAGAAAGAATTATTGCTTAGTATAAGTATGATATTTTATGGGATATATCTTGGTGGATCACCTCTCTTGATAGTTTTCATTATATACAAACTCTTAATTCTTTTCATGAGCACACATTATATTAGGTGATAGGCACTTAGAGAAGAATTCATGGAGCTAGCCCTTCCAATCCTAGAGATTCAACTCTCTTACAAGTTCCCACAAACTTGAGAGATGATTCCATGTTCATAAAATTGAAGGATATTCATAGAGTGTCCTAGGGTGCAAAATCTGATGACAATATGGCCCTTACCCTTAGTACTCCCACAAAGACCTCCTTCTCTTATGGAAGTCATTGGTATGATAGATATTGAGCCAGAAGAGACATTGGGGGGTTCCCTCATTGATATAGTAGTATTATATGGCTTAGATAGAGAGGAATATCCCTCTAGAGAAGTAAGAAAGGATTTGATTCCATTAGAAAGAGAAAAGAGGGAAGTAAAGCTAGCCTTGGTTCTTATGACTCAAAGGAATAAGCCTAGGTTTAACTTCACTCACCCTACCAATGAATTCAACCTCTTAAATAATGAGAATATAATCCATGGACTAGTCATCCCTAATTGGTTTATCTATGGGAAGTTGTATAAGATCCCATCCCTCTCCCATTTATGGGCCTTGACATAGGTTGGCTTGATTGAGCATTGTAACATCAAACCATGGATCATGGACATTGTAAAAAAGGAAGAAGAGAGAAGAATACAAGTTCATCATATCCAAGGAGGACAAAAAATTGACACCCCAAGAGTCTCTAGTATTGTAATTATGGAGGTTCCTGAGCCTCCAAAGTTAAAGAAGCTAGAGGTTAAAATCCAGTTTAACCTAGACATAGTAGGACTAGAAAGGACCACCAAAAGGGTAGCCATGGTTGGTTAAGAGGAATTAACCTTTCATAAGGTGGAACCATTCATAAGGTTAACCCTATTAAATGGAAACAAATTATAAAATATCCCATTTATGAATAAGATGTGGAAATTTTAATTGAGCCTCAATATCAGCAAGCTAAGGTTGGTGTCTAGGGATTAAAGCAAATAATCAAAACCTTAAAAAGGAGAAAAATAATTTCTAGACTCTAATAATTCTCTCAGTGCCAGACTCCATGATAAAGATGATTGAGTAGTCATTCCATGACATTTTCAGAGCACTAAAGTCTATGAAATTTGGGTAGGATGGATTAGAAGACCATACCACCTTAGCCAAGGAGATGGTTACTCAATGGAAAACTTCTAAAGACAATATTGTCCAACTTCTTAACATCTAGGTTAAGAAGCAAATACCAAATTTTAAAGCCATTATTATGGGGTACCTAAGTGCCATTTTTATAATTGTTCAAGACAAGGTCTAAGCCTTGGGTGCCTATCATATAAAAGTGGAGGAAATTATTGAGGAGAAAGAGCTCATGGGAAAAATTGAGAGACACCTGGGAACTATGCTCAAGGATCCTTCATATTCCACTACCCTAGGAATTATCAGTGATGAATAATTTTGGTATAGAGCCACTTTAATGATTCAATAAATCTAGGGTAAAAGTAAAGCATAATTAGGGTGAGATAATAGTAGAATATTAGACATGATATTCAATATAAGGGAGAGGATAAATTAAGATAGAATCATTAAGAAATTTTTGGATAGGAATGATAAATATTTTGATGAGTTGGTTGATCTAGAAGAGGAGCATATCACAAGGCCTAATGTAGAATTAGGCCTAGTGGATGAACAACATGAATGAGCTATGAGTATCCTTAAGTAGAAAAGGGTCCCACCTCAAACATCCTAATTATGATATACCTAATAAATAACATATTGTTTTATAAAGGCACACACTATTTTGCTAGCATGATTTCCTCTAAGTTAGCATGATTATAAAAGACATGTGTAGTATAGTTTATTACAAAGATAATTGTCTTTATCTTTATATACCTATATTTTTAAACTGACCAATATACCACCTATCTCTTGTATAAAGTTATTATTACCACTTGTAAAAAAGAGGGACTTTGGGATATTTGGTACCATTTTTAAGCAATAAATACAAAAGATCAAGGAATTATTTAGGAATTATCGAGGTTGATGTGTTTGAATTGTTAAGTCTCTCAATTGCTTGTCTAAGTTTGAATATGAATAGTTTCTAGGAACACAGAGTTAGATAACTAATTATAGGGTTGCTAACTTTTGTGATGCTAGGTTAGTTGAATGAGATTGAGTTTACTTCATTTTATTTACTCTGTAATAAAGATGTGTATTAGTTATCTAGGTGTGGTGTAAAACTTTAAAAGTAAATCCAATTCTTACTTATATTATCATCTTATCTTCAAAATTAGGCTTGGTTTGTAGTGAAATGTGAGCTTAGGCTACTTTAAACTATATGTTGGTTAATATCATTATTGGTAATTCTTTAAACTTTGTCAATATGTTCGAAATTAAAGATCAAACGTCAACATTTATTTATTACTCTACCCTTTCCTTTTGTTCTTTCTTTAAACAATTCACTTTAGTTTAAAACATTATTCATAACCATTTGGTTTAGTCAGTAGTTTAAATCTAGATCATTTTTCCAAGAATAACACCAAGATTCCTGAGAAAAGGCACAGAGATGGCTTCCAACCATCAAACTTTATAAATATTGTGGAATAATTTATGTTACTTTGTTACTATTTCACCATAGGCATCCTAATTTATAAATACCTACAACTCATGCCCTGAATCCTTTGGATTCTAAAATGAGAAGTGTTCTTTAAACACTAGAAAACACCTATGGTTCACTTAGAGGCATCAATAGGGAGAAGTTCCATTGGCTCTGGAAGGAGGGCCTCTCAAGAGGAGATCCAATCTAAAGTTACAAAAATTCTTGTATCTCGATCATCTGTCATACATTTAGGGTTATTATATGTAGGGAGTTGATGTTATTCAAGGAATCAACTTATCATTATAATAGACTCACCATGAACCATATGAATTCTTGAAATATGGAATTAGACATATTATTTTGATAAAAAATGGTGTGTGGAGTGTATTTGAATTCTTTCAAGCATGGATGCATTAAGATAGAATATATTCATCAAATTGGGCACATCTTTAATAGGTTTAACTAAATATTCATATCCTTTACGGTTCTTCATACTCCTTTTGTATAGTAAATCCCCACATTACATCTTAACCCCCCTTCTCATAAAATATAATGTGATATATTATATCTCAAGTAGGATCTTCAAATCTCACACTAGAGTTGCCTAAGATCAAGACAAGATCAAATTCAGAGACTCAAGAACCTTTATTTGATCTTGAAGAACACAAGAGAGTTAGGTGAGACAAAGGTAGATGTAATAAATCTAAATCCCTTCCAACATCACCTATCAAATGCACACTTGATTTTGACCCTTATACAAGAATGGCTTGGTTGGGTGATTCTTCCATTAAAGTACTTGGGGTGGTCCATAACCTCCCACGTAATCTAGAGAAATACTTGCCCACATTTAGACCCATAGGTATAATAACTGTTGAGGAACATATAAAGTATTTCAAGTCTAATTTAAGAATAATTAACATTGTGCATGAATATGTATCATGTAGGTTATTCATTTTTACCTTTAAGTATGTTGTCTATGAATGGTTTTTAAACCTACCTAATAACTACATCACTAGTTGAGATGATTTTAATAATGTGTTCATAGATTAATTTGGGAAAATTATCAGTCCTTACATCATCTAACATTAATTTAAAACTATTAGAAGGTTTGATAATGAGCCATATGAGATTTTAGCTCTAGATGTCTACAAGGATGCAGTAGATCCTATGACTTCAATGTTATTAAAAATATCTAGACTAGCCATAGCCTCACTGGCAAGGGCCTATTCCAAAGTAGTAACTATCAATGATCAAATACAACCCCAAGAACAAATGGCCTATTTTGTGCCAAATGTTGACCCCCGCATGCTAGTAATGAACTTATTTCTCAACAATAACCAAAACATGCCTATTGTGAACCAAATTTTGAACCTCACTTAGTTGCCCTTAAATCATGTTATCCCTAATAAAAACTTAGGATTATTGAGTCAACCCACCAATAATGTCTTTAGAATAGGAGATAAAAGGGTATAGTACCAGCTACCAATGTTAGTAATAACCAAGTGCATAATTTTGAGACCCCTAATATTTAAAATGAATCCATCTTGAAAATGGTCCAAAAACTAAGTACTGATTTCCTTGAGTTACAAAAACAAGTGGGGAATACTATTAAGATTTTAGGAATAAACTTCTCATTTCAAATATATAACATACTAGGCAATAGATTTTAAGATGATATACTCCATAATAATAGAAATAATGACCTCTCCTTAGAAAAGAAAACCATGGACATCAACCTCATAGATATTTCATTACCTAACTACTATATAGTGAATTTCACAACCAAACATGGGGATATTGATTGCATTGAATTATAAAAATATTTTGAGGCATTCCAAGAGGAGTTGGATACATTTTAGGTAGTTCCCAATAAGGATAGCAATGCACATGTACCTATCACTAAGCCTTATAACTAGGCCTTCATGGTAGAAACCTTTGATTTCCCCTTTCAAGAGGAAAACAAACCAAATGAGATCCTTGAAGAAATCCATGCATTTTAATAGTTCTTGAAAAAGACTTACCCATTGAGGAATAGAGAGAATAGGCAACCCTTGACTACCTCAACCCCCCAAAATAATTTTGGAACTCGCCCAGACATCTCTTAAGTAATAATCCTAACCGCCTTAGAGGGAACATTCCTAAGCATAGCTATGAGGTCCCAATCCTTCCAAAACTAGTTACAACATAGTTGAGGACATGAAGAAAATAAAGGATAACATCACCTTACATGAGTTAACATAGATCATAAAATAAAGAGATTTACTGTTAGAGTCCTTGAAATTCAAAAAACCTCTTAAGATTGATCATGCTAATGTAATGGTACATAACGCCAAAGATGAATCCCCCCTTTCTTTCTCATAGTTAGGATGTTTGGTAAAAAAAATACATAATTACTTGTTAGATTCAAACACCTCTACAAATATCATGCCTGATATCATATATAAACAACTTGGCTTAACCCCCATCAAGTCTAATAAGATTGTCACCTAATTAGATAATTCAAAGGTAAATGTAACTAGAGAACTTTTGAACATCCACATGTAGATAGCCTCTAAGCCCAGGTACAACAATTCATTGACATTTAGGTTGTTAACATGCCACTAACTACTCGCACTTATGGCTACCTTGGAAAGGATTCCCAAATCAAATTAGAGCTGAGAGGGAACTAAGAATGAAGCATATGATAAGGGAGTACAATGTTGCAAATGAAAGGGTCAACATAATTGACTCAAACTTAAGATCGTTCACCATAGAATATGATAGGTTAGATGATTTAAAGGATATGGAACCTCCTCTTAGACCATGCAAATTGTATTTTGATGGTGCTAGATGTAAGGCTAGATCAGGGGTTGGCATTATCTTAACAGATCCCAACAAAAGATGTCCCATGACTCTTATAGACTCCAATTCCCCTACACGAATAATCTTGTTGAATATGAAGCTCTCATTCGTGGTTGACAATTTGATATCAAGAATAAATCTAAGGAACTACTAGTTCTTGATGACTTAGAATTAGTAGTCAACTAAGTTAGGAGTAGGTACTAATGTAAACTCTCATACCTAAATAAGTATAAGTTTAGAGTTTGGGACCTAATTGAGTCTTTTGATGCTTTCAACATCACTTCCATTCCTAGGGAAGAAAACTAAGATGCAAATGAGTTGGCATCCATTATAATGGATCTCACACCTAATGTAGACTCCCCTAATTTTAGTATTGAATTAGTTTCATGTCCATCAATGCCTAATAATGTTAATCATTTCCAAGTCTTTAATGATGACCAATAGATATTAGATTTCTAGACCAATTTTGGGGAATTTGAATCCCATGTCATTTATGAAACTAATAAAAATGAAAATGGAGGGAAAATTTTTTATAGCAAGGTCATTCAACTAAATGAAAATAAAATCCCTAAGGGGATTATTTCTCTAGAAAGACTATTTGACCTAGAAAAAATAGTTGACATTTCTAAAATTCCTAAGGTGAGTGGAAATAATTGAATTATTATGAATCTTGGGCTCCAAGAGAAACCCTAACTATTAAATTTTGGAAAGGTTTGTACATTTTTTTTAAAATGAAAAATCCAAAGAAATCATTACCAAATGTAAGGATGTTATAGCATGGTCTTATGATGACCTAAATATCTTTGATCCAAGGGTCATTAACCATACCATATCCATGAAATAAATTTGTAAAACTTTTAGATAGAAACAAAGACTAGTAAAACCCATGCTAGAACCTATGATATTCAAAGAGGTAAAAAGGTTACTAGATGTTAGGATAGTCTCTCCTATCAGATAATTTAATTAGGTGGCCAATTTAGTGCTAGTTAAGAAGAATAATGGTTAGATTAGGATTTGTATTGACTTCAAAAATTTAAATAGAGCATCAAGAAAGGAAAATTATCCTCTCCCTTCTCATGACAAGTAACTCAAATTATTTCAAGTTCAAATGTGATTGCATTCCTAGATGGTTTTTAGTCTATAACCAAGTATTGGTTGACAAAGAAGATAGGATGAAGATAGCCTTCACAACAAAGTGGGGAACCTTTGCTTACAAGAAGATGTCCTTTGGACTAATCAATGTAGGAGATACCTTCCAAAGATCCATGGACCATGCCTTCCAAGGTCTAATTGGTAAGTGCATTATCATTTATATGGATGATCTAATAGTTTTCTCTAAAAATAAGGAAGATCACTTTATGCACTTACAACATATTTTCAAAGGATGTAGAAGGTATTGCATTTCTTTGAACCTTAAGAAAAGTATATATTTTTTAATTGAAGGTAAACTATTAAGACATGCTATAACTAAATATGTCATCTCCATAGACCCTAAAAGGGTGGAGGCCATGTCTAAAATTGAACTCCCAAATAGTAGGAAGAAACTAAAGTCATTCTTTGGAAAAATAAATTTTGTAAGGAAGTTTATTTCTTATTTAATAGAAATTTTCAAGCCATTGAATGACATGCTCAAGAAGATGCAAAAGTAATTTGGAATGAATAATCCAAGAAGGCATTTAATGACATCAAAGAATCCATTAGCCAAGCCCTGGTGCTTATAATTCCAAATTTCTCAAAATATTTATACCTTTACTCTTTTGCATTTGACCACACTATGGCTACTGTATTGACTTAGAAAGTTAAATGGTGTGACCACCCAGTAGCCTTCATGAGTAATAATTTTAAGAATGTTGAAATAAACTATTCATTGATTGATAAGTAATCATATGAACTAGTAAAGGTAGTAAATAAGTTTAGGCACTACATTATCATAAATAAGATGCATGTTATTCTACTCGATCTTACCACTAAGCTTATGTTGAGTCAACATGAGCTATGGGAATGTAGAGGTAAGTGGACATCAATTTTGTAGGAGTATGAATTGAAGATGAAGGTAACAAAGCTGGTAAGGTGCCATGCTTTTATTTAGATGATTTACAATACTAGCCCTAGGCTAAGTATCATGAAAGTAAGCGAGCATAGTTTTCAAAACAATGAATGGTATGATTCAATCATACAGTTAATAATCAATGGCACTTATCCTATAGGTCTATCTAGGTATCAAAAGAGTGCCTTGAGGCTCAAGACAACCCACTACCTAATCAAGGATGGAATACTATATAGAAATAACTTTTAAAGAATCTACCTAAGATGTGTTTCATAAGAAGAAGCCACCAAAATTATGGCCAACTTTCATGAAAAACTAGGTAGTGGACATCCCTCTGGAAGAATGACAACTCAAAAAATTATAAGGGCTGGGTAATATTAGCCTACTATCTTCAAGGATGCTCATAATCATGTGAGATAATTCCACTCTTGTCAAATATTCAACACCAAAGAGCCAAAGGTAGCTATGCCTCTACAACCAGTCATGGTTGGCAAACATTTACATAATGGGGTCTAGACATTTTTAGAGTAATCAAACCCAACTCATTTGAATGTCACAAATATGTATTGAATACCATATATTATTTCACTAGATGGATTGACATAGTGTCCACCAAGCAATGTAGAATGGACGAAGTGATCAGTTTCCTAGAGGATAATATATCTACTAGATTTGGGATCCCAATATCTCTAGTATGTGACAATATATCTACTTTCATTTTAATTGAGATGATTGAATGGGCTTATGACAATGGTATTACACTTAGGTTCACCTCTAATCACTATCCCTAAGGGAATGGTGTTTTTGAATCTATAAATAAGAAACTAATGAAGTCAATCAAGAAGTCTATAGAAGAAAAACCTAGAAATTGGCATAAACTACTTAAATTTGCTCTTTGGGCTGACAAAATAAGGATCAGGCAAGCCTTAAAAGCTTCACCCTTTTTGATAGTGTATGGATAGGATCCCACTTTACATATCACTCTCAAATTGCCTACATATAAATTTATGCAAGAATACATGGAAGATAGTCAATAACGTGTCACTTCTAAGATATTAGACATCATTCAGATGGAAGATGATAGATCAAAGGCTTTTGTTTATTTTAGTAGACACCAAGCCATGGTGAAGAGATGGTTTGACAAAAGGTCTAAATTCAAAGTGTTCATGTAGGGAGACTTAGTCTTCCTTTGGGACAAAGCATTCAAACCCAAAGGTAAGCATGGAAAATTCACACCCATGTATATTGGCCCATACCAAATTATAGAGACCCTATGGAATAATACTTGCAGGGTTAAAGATTTACAAGGGGTAGAGTTCATATTTCTTACTAATGGGTAATAAATCAAGCACTACCTCTCTACCACCCATCTTGAGGTCTTCATGGAGTAAGATGTATGGTAATTAGATTAGAGTAGGTAGGTTAGTTTGCTTTGATCATATTTATTTTAATATCCTTGGTTTGTATATATGTTTGTTCATATTTTTTGGTTTCCTTGTTTTCTTTCTTCCTTCTGTAGTGTGTTGATTGCTTATTGTTTTCCTTGATTTTAGGATGTCTTTGGAGACATCCTTAGGCCTAGAAGTTATGAAACATGCTCAATATGTGCCCTAATTATAAAATAAGGTATGAACCCTATACAAAGGCAACCATGATCCTAGAACCTAATGTTATGATATAGCTTATAAAAATGAGTATAGATAGGTGAAGAGAAAGTCATTCCATGAGACCTAAGTGATGACCTTGGATCCACATTAGTTTTAAGAAGATTTGCACTCAAGGATTGGAGACTTAAATTATCAAGAGTATGAAATTAGATGGAACTTAATCAACATCCTTTCCTAAGATAAGATTTATAACCTTGATTGATCCTCCTAAAATCAAATGTTTTACCAAATCTTAAACCTAGCTATCTTAGTTCCCAACCTTATTGAAAGCATAAAGATCTAAAAATACACAAAAAAAAAGAATAAAAATACAAGGTAAAAAGTAAATCTTTCATACAAAGGTGATTCAGGCAACCTCCATCAAGGCTATAGATGCATGGCTAACAATGGATCAAGACCATGAGTGGAGACAAAGGCATCTCTATCGGGGTTATAGATGTTTAGCTCGTAGTAGAGTAATGCATACGCCCTCCCTAAGAAAAACCTTGATTCATAATGAATGTTCAGTGTACCCTAGGTTAGTATAAATAATTGAATGTAGGAAGCTAAGGACTACTTCTTAAATCCTATGGAAAATACAAGTGGAATCAAATCACATACATAACTCAGGTATGTCTTGATGTTTGACCTTAAATCTACAAGTGCAAGGTTTGTTTTAACCATAATTGGATATAGATGGTAGTTTATTTTATCAAGTGGAATTATGAACTCAATGTTTATCTGAACCTAGATTCTAAAAGTTTTAACATATTGCTATGTTTCTCCCCAAAGGTCACCATTTTTTGGGATCAACATACCCCCATTCATTTTTAAAAATTGGGACCCTTGAGAAGTCTTTGTATCCAAGTTTTGAAGCATCTAATGTCAAAGTCCTTAATATAATTTAAATATCATCCACTTTATTAAAGAACATGCTTATGTGATTTAATCCTCTTATTTGAAACTAACCTTGATAATAAGGTTACATGAGTCATTTTTAGGTTCCATGGAGGATTTAGGGTTTTGTGTTTAAAAACTTTGGGTGGCCCTTGATTCAAATTCAAATGTTGGAGGGAGCCAAGTTGGTGCAAAACAATTAAAGATAAAATATAAACAAGGAGTTTACATGGGCTTAAGTCATGTTTTCATAACATAACTCAAACTCTTCTTTATTTCTTTCCCATTTCTTTTTCCTTAGTTCCTTGGATCTATTTTAACATGGTTCTATGAGGCCCCTTTTTATATTACCTAACATAGCCTAGGTCATTAATACTAATGCCCAACCTTAATACCTTATGCTAAGTGATTTTATTTGTGTCATAAAGTCTAATAATTATCTCCCTCACTCTTTTTAGGATCTTATGATCATTGCTTGCTCATTGGATTTGATTAGATAGAGAATCCTAGCTGAAAGGATTTGGCTTAAATAATGTCCACCATGATAGATCAACAATAATAACTCAACCATGAAATTTGATCCAATGGCATAAGGTGTAGAAGGAAAATTCAAAAGGAGCATAAGGCCCCAAGGGATAGATGTATGGGGAATTAATGATTAAAAGGAAGAAATAATGGGGCCCACTTGATAAAGACATCTACTTAAATCACTAGGCCCTATAAGGATCAATGACAATCACTCGATCACTAGATTTAATCCAATGACATGAAAAGTTTAATGAGTTTTCAAGACTCTGTGAGCTCAACACATGGCCATTGCTTAACCAAGGTGACAACTAACAAAATATATGTAACATAAGAAGGATATGTAAAAATGCCAAGTGTCATGACTGCAAACCTAGAGATTAATGGACCAATAAAAGGGTGATGACTCAGATTTGGATCGATGAATCACTCTAAGCCTAGGATTTTGATCCTATAATGTGAAATAAAATAATCTTTTAAAATCCAATAGCTATTATTCTAATGACACTTAAAAAATTTTCCATGAAAAGCCTAGAATGGTACCACATAGACTCCACATAAACACTAAAAGACAAAATCAAAGATCTTCTAAACTTGAAAGCACATGGGTATAAAGTAAAAGGGTCTCCACCAAATCCAAAACACATATGAAGTTTAAGTCTAATATCTCCTACCATTAAAGCTCAAAACCCTAAACCCTCTATTAAGAGGACCCAAATCAGTTCAATTGGTTATGATTCAATTAAGATAAGATAATTATGCTCCTAAGAATTAGTGTTATAGTAATATCCCTTGGCAATCCAGTGTGGGAAATTTAGTGACATACAAAATGGTGGCTAGAAGGCAACAATTAAATATGGAGGCTGAGCTTTATCTGACCTCTGACAGTAAAGGAAGGGTTTTCAAGGATACAAAGTAAGACTTGGTGACCTTGAACATCTATGGAGTGAGGAATTAGTCTAAATTTTTCTTCTTGGTGGATGAATTATAGCCTATCTCTCAAGAGGAAAAAAGGAACACCATAATGAATAAAAGGTATAATGACTTGGTTGTAATTCAAATGGCTAGTCTCCACCATCCCATGGTAAAACTAGAGGTAATACACTGCATTGATGTCCTTATACCCATCTTTTTTGATTAAAAGATAGATTAGGAATGGATAATTTTTAAGGGTAGTTCTAAAATGGTGTCATACATATCTCTTATGACATTTGAAACCTATTACAAGCTCTCTTTACCCCTTCTTAACTTCCCATGTATGAGAGATTGGGTTAGTACCCAAGAACTTGATTTAGTCCTTGCACCTTGGTTAATCCAAGGACCCCATGTCTTCTAAACCTTAGATGGCATGATTTCCATTATCCAATTATAAGAAGGCATTATAATATCCATGACCTTGTTAAATCAATCCTTTGGTACCCTTATACCATATATGTAAACAAGGTTTGGGTGTCATATATCCACTTCATGATAGAAGAGAAATTAACCCCTCTATTAAGAGACCTAATTAGATTCTTCATATCTAATCAATTAATATCAATCAAAAGGTAGACATCTAAATAATTTTATATGATTTACTATCTATTAGATTCCCTTATATCCTTTTGAACCTTCCCTAGCATTAAGAATTAGTCCCTTTAGGGTAGAACCATAATTTCTCACCACTATCCCAAATTGCACATATTCAAGTATAGAAACCATATGCAACTCATTTGTGATGGTGTTTTATTAGCCATGTATGAATCCATCACAAGATTTCCTATGCCAAGATTTTATCCCCTTATTGATAAGTAGATAGAAACCATGGGATATATATCATATTAACTAGACTACACTATCATTAGGATAGAGGGGATCCTAACCCAACCTTATAAGATATTATTCCATGTCCCTAATAATATTATCGAGAAATGAAATACCTCCCAATTCATCTAGGGTATGGATAGGGCATACAAAAAGAAGAAGAAATTCCAAATACACCCCCTCCCATTGAATATTAGGAAGGTTATAATCAAAGATTAGAAGCAGTTGGAAATCATGGTAACACTGGAATTATTTTGATTTCTAATTGGATGACCTTAAAATGTGTAACCTTAGGGGCAGGGTGATTATCCACATTAAGGAGAGAAAAGTAACAAATATTGAATATGAACATAAGATAGTTATTGGTGATGATATATATATTATAGAAAAGAATTTTAAAGTACTCTCTAGGACCAAGAATTATAATACCAAGTTGGAGCGTAGATTAATCAAGGACATCAAGAGTTTAGGAGAGGTATGGTAGTTTCATCCCTTGCAATAGCATTTGTTGCTAGGTCCATTTGGTACCACTCATGAGGATCCACCTATTGAAGGGTAGCCATCTGAACCTCAACCCCAGTATCAAGAACCTCAAGCTAAACAACCTCAAGCTAAAAAAGGCAAATGCAAGGAGATGTTTAGAGAACCAAGATTGGAGTAGAGACCCAAGGAAGGTCCCCTACCTACAATACTCCCATAGAGACCACCTTATCTAATGGAACTCATTGGTATGATATCTCTTGAGCTAGAAGAGACATTGAAGGGAGCCCTCATTTATATAATGGTAGCATATGGTTAAGATAGAGAGGAAGATCCCTATAGAGAAGTAGGAAGGAGTTGATTGCATTGGAAAGAGAGAAAAAGAAATTAGGGATGGCCTTAGTTCTTATGACTCTAAGGAAGAACCCTATGTTGACTTTCCCTCACCCTATTAGTGAATTTAACCTCTTTAGTGATGATAATCTAATCCATGGACTAGTCATCCTTGATTGGTTTATCTATGGGAAGTTGTAGAATATTCCATCCCTCTCCCCTTCATGGGACCTAATATAGGTTGGATTGATTTATCATGGTAACATCAAACCATGGATCATGGACATAGTAAAAAAGGAATAAGAGAGAAGAATACAAGTTCATCATATCCAAGGAGGATAGAAAATTGACACCCCAAGAGCCTCTAGTAGTGCAAGCATGGAGGTCCCTAACCCTCCAAAGTTCAAAAAGCTAGAGGTTAAAATATAATTTAACCTAGACACAACATGACTAGAAAGGACCACCATAAGGGTATTCATGGTTGGTCAAGAAGAATTCACCTTTCAAAAGGTGGAACCATTCACAGGGTTAATCCCTATTGAAAATCAATAGCTTGAAGATGCTCTCATCTATGAAGAATATGTATAAAGTTTAATTGAGGTTTAATATCATCAAGCTAGGGATGGAGTCTAGGGATTAAAGAAAATAATCCATAACCTAAAGAAGGAGAAAGAGAATTTATAGACTTAAGAAATTATCTCAGTGATAGACTCAATGATAAAGATGATTAAGGAGTCATTCCAAAACATGTTCAGATCACTAAAGTCTATGAAATTAAGCAAGGATGCACTGGATAACTAGGCCACCTTATACAAGGAGTTGGTTACTCAATGTCAAAATTCTAAAGACAAGATTTCCCAAATTCTCAACATCTAGGTTAGGAAGAAAATACCAACTTTTAAAGCCATCAGCCTGGGGCACCTAAGTGCCATTTTGGGAATTATTGTGGACAAAGTCCAATCCTTAAGTACCTATCATACCAAAGTGGAAGAACTTATTGAGGAAGAGAAATAACTCATAGGTAGAATTGAGAAGCATCTATGAAATATGCTTGAGGATCTTGCATAGCCCACTACCCTGGGAATTATTAGTGATGGAGAATTTGGGCATAGATCCACTTTAGTGGTTTAATAAATTAAGGGAAAAAGTAAAGGACAATCAAGGTGAGATAATAGTAGAATATTAGACATGATATTTAATTTAGGGGAGAGGATCATGAACCAAAATCATTAAGGAATCTTTGTCTAGAAATGACAAAGATTTTGATGAACTAGCTGATCAAGAATAAGAGTGTATCGCAAGTCTTATCATAGACTTAGGCCTAGTGGATAAACAACATGAATGAGATATGAGTATCCTTTAGTAGAAAAGGGACCCACCTCCAAAGTCTTAATTATGGTTTACTTTATAGGTAGCATATTCTTTTTTAAAGGCACATGCTAGTTTGTTAGCATGATTTCCTCTAGGTCAACATGATTGTAAAAGACACATGTATTATACTTTGTTACAAAGACAATTGTATTTATTTTTGTACACCTATATTTTTATATTGATTTTGCACTACCTATATCTTCTAAAAATACATGTATTACCATTTGTAAAAATGATGGACTTCAGGCTAGCTATTTGGCATGATTTTAAAGCAATTAATACCAAAGATCAAGGAATTATATGGGTTGATGTGTTTGAATTTATAAGTCTCTCAATTTCTTGTCTAAGTTAAAATATGAATATTTTTTTGGAATACTAAGTTAGATCATTAATTATACTATTTCTAACTTGTTTGATGCTAGGTTAGTTGAATGAGATTGAGCTTACTTGATTTTATTTACTCGGCAACAAAGATGTGCATTAGCTATCTAGATGTGGTGTAAAACTTTAAAAGTAAATCCAATTCTTAGTTTTATTATCATCCTATCTCTATAATTATGCCTAGTTTGTAGCGAATTGTGAGATTAGTCTACTTTATACTATATGTTGGTTAAGATCATGCTTGGTAATTCTTGAAACTTTGTCAATATGTTCATAATCAAAGATCATTAATTGCCATTTCTTTCTTACTCTACCCTTTCCTTTTGCTCTTTATTTAAACAAATAACTTTAGTTTAAAACATTGTTCATAACCATTTGGTTTAGTCAGTAGTTTAGATCTAGATTAGTTTTCCAAGATAATCACCAAGATTCATGAGAGAAGGTACTAAGATGGCTCCCAACCATCAAAATTTATAAATATTATGGAACAATCTACGTTAATTTACTTATATTTCACCATAAGCATCCTAATTTCCAAATAACTATAACTCATGACTTGAATCCTTTGGATTCTAAAATGAGAAGTGTTTTTTAAACACTAGAGAGCACATGTGGTTCACTTGGAAGCATCAATACTACTCTAACGCATCCTATAGTCTTTCTACATTATATTTAAATGATGTATCATGTCACATATCGATGACTAAGATTTTATTTTTGATGTCATTTTTAGTGTTTTTTAAAATGTATTTAATACTTTTCCATCCATATTTTCTCATGCATGGGATTAGACTAGAAAGGAACCATTTGATCATTTTTTTCATTTAGTGGTTCCTCTAATTTTTATACTATTAATTTAAACCTTTGATCATAGTCTTTCATTATATATCATTTCCATCATATTATTTAAAATATAATATGTAAGGTTTAGGTAGTGAAAATATCCCTCAAATTCATTTTGTACATTATCCCATGCAGTTTCATGTTCGTATTGAGTTTTAATTTACTATTTGAGGGCATCATCCCTCAATGTTACCATGAAATAAAATAACATTATTTTATCGTAATTGATATTGTGACTCCTCCAATATGTGTCTAATAGGAATAAGTGTTCTTTTGAATCCTTCGTATCTTAACCTAATAGTGAAAAAATCATCATATTTTGTGTCATGTTAGACTTATTAGGTGGTGTGTGAATACTACTACTATTGATGTTACTACTATCTATCATATTATTTTTAGTAAATGTACCAATGGTTTTATTAAAATTTTCCTATTGTTTATATTTCTATTGTTTGATTATTTTTAGATTACATCCCTATTCTATTTTTAACTCATCTTAAAAATATATACTTCTTAACACTCCTGCCTGAGTCCTTAAAAATTCTCGTCTATTCTCAATCTCTTCATTAAAAGTTTTATATTTATCTATTATTTGTGTGTGTGTGTGTGTGTGTGTGTGTGTGTGTGTGTGTATTAATAATAGATAGATGTTCATACCATTTGTAAATTGTCATAGGGGATGAATATTTATCCAAATGGTTCCTTTCTTGAGATCTCTTGTAGTTGGGGTTTGGGGGTTATGTTATTTTGAGATTCCTCTTTATTATCTTCTATATCTAACTAATCTTATTTTTCTTATTTTTTATTTAAATAATATCCATTATATTAAATTATCTTAGTATTTATCTTTATGTTTTGTATATATAGTATGACTAATAACAATTATTTATTAATGCCCTTTCTCTTTACAACTTTTAACACTCCTTTCTACATCTCCTTTCTCTTCTATATTTTATTTATAACTTTCCTCATGATTAGTTCATATTGAGATTCCTTTCATTGATAAAATGTATTCCCTTAGTTGAAATATATAATTAACACTTCCCATATTAATAATATTTTCCTCATATCTTCTTCTAGTATTTTATAGGCCTTGTTTGCTATAAGCTAATTTATTCTCCACTAGTTGGTCTTCTATACCCAAGGTTTTAATTACTTTGGGTGTTCCTATTGGTATGACTAAATATGATAACCCTTTTTGCATGTAATTCATGAATTTATGTGGTGTATGATATAATAATTCTTAAATTTTACTTTTTTGACTCATTTGCACCTTCTTACAGTGTTAATACAAACTCAATTATTTTTAGTAGAGGGATAGTTTCAATATTAGGAATTCCATTATGTTGACATTAAATATGAATTTATTTTATAAAGAGAGAATATGTTGATAAATATTAAATTTTTTTAGACTAATGTGATACAAGGTTTAGTATTTGGTTATAATATTTAACATATACTAAAAAATTAGTGCCTACATTCACAACAAATCACATAGTGCACAGTACCCAATAATTACTAATATAATTTATCTTTATTTATATATAATAACCATAAAATTACACACACACACACACACACACACACACACACACACACACACACACACACACACACACACACACACACACACACACACACACACACACACACACACACACACACACACACACACACACACACACACACACACACACACACACACAGACACACACACACACACAGACACACACACACACACACACACACACACACACACACACACACACACACACACACACACACACACACACACACATACTATAACACCTTAGAAATTACATAGTTTACTCTATTCTATAACCTCTTATAATTTCTTTATGTACTTACTATCTTATACAACACAATTTGATGGTCATGTATGTATGAGATATTCCTTCTCTAACCAAATCATCATTTTCATATGCAAGACATTATTTCTTACCAAAAATTATATTTAGTGAAATACATTGGTTTGTTAGCATGGATAGTGTCATGATATGACTTGAATATAATTATCTCTATGGTGTCTAAGGTTTGGTATTTTGGTTATTACATAAGCTTGGAAACATTTTCCTAGATTTTAGACCTTTATTTCATCCTTGATACAACTCTAATTTCTGATAGGTGCTAAAAAAATCCTCAATTCACCTAAATATAATAATTTTTTTGGAACTAATTCAATAAACTACTTGAGATTATAAAGTTGTTTCCCTTTCCTTGAGTAGACACTTCTCATATTTACTCATCATGGTCCTAGAAAAATTGTTACAATTAGGAATGATGTTATCTTATTTTGCAATCATGTTTTTTATATCCATGTTTTTTGTTGCTTCCATGAATATCTCATTATTCACTGGAGAATTTTTATAAAAAATTTAGGTAGTTTATATAAGCCTTGATTTGGACATCTATTTTATCCATTGTTTGATCAAGTGTTCCCCATAGCCCTCCATTTCATCTTATATGTGTATCCACTCTATGTTTTTTATTTACAATACTCATGCAAATATAGAATCTTATCCCATTATGTTATAGAACATTGAGGTCCAAATCTAGTTAACACTACACTCAACTATTTTTCCATTTCAATCAACTATATTTTCTTATCATTGATCTATAGAGTCCAAATGAGTAAGTGAAGTAGGTGGATTCATCTTCTATTTTTTCCTTCATCTTCCTTATTCTTTGTAATTTATTCTATTGGCCTGATTATCTCCTAGAAGTCTTCATAAAAAATCTTGTTTATACTAATCTTGAGCCTCAATTTTTATGAGTATTGTGTTGACCATGGACCTTACATGGGCAATGAAGTTCAACACTATGTCCACTAGTTGTTTTTCTATTGAAAGAGTTATATATAGATAAAATTATGGTTGTGTAGTGGTCAAGGAAGATAGACTCTTATTAATGCCTTCTTCTAAGTTGACATAAGTTATCATCCAATCCCTTATATCACTCTAGATAAGAGTTTTACCTACCATATTCATCAATTAGGGTGATATTTTGTATATCTACCATGATTTTCCCTCCTTCAACAGGCTGAAGGAAAATTGAAGGAATTAGGATGGTGGAAGTTTATTGTTTATGCTTTGTCAGTTCTACCTTGATCTATGTTAGGGGATATATAGGGGTTTTTCAATGCTCTATCATAACCCCATTATAACTAGAGTGTATATCATGGAAACATTGGTAGTGTTTTCTACACTTACTCTAACATCTTTTCCCTTCCCTTTTTTTATGTGGAGTCTCCTTATTATTTTCCATATATTGTTTCTGATTATCATCCTCCTCTTTCTAATTTGTTTCTACCAGCTTTTTATTATTTTTATCTTCCACTTTTATCTATTTTTATTCTTGTATTTTATTTCCTCCTCTACCTATTTATTTTTTGTTCCTATTATTTTCTTTGTTTCCCCTGCCCCTTCCTCTTTTACCATTTTTTATTTTTTTTCTTCTATTCCCCTCTCTCCCTATGCCTTTCTTTTCTTTTATTCCTCACTTTTAGTTTTTTTAGTGCTTTATAATTCTAATTTGTTTGGTTTATTCTTCTATTATTTTATTCTTTAATTCCTCTTTCTTTGCCATTTAATTTCTAATAATTGTCTAGCCTATTAAGTGGTTAAATCTACAATCTCTTGAATTATCTTGATTTCCTCTATAAATTCATGTTTCAATTGTTTGCATTATTGAATGATATCTTCTTATATCTTTTTTTTTCTAATTATTATTTATGTTCTAGATATTAAAATAAAATATTTGTATTTTTATTAGTTTTTAACTATGTCATTTGGAGTTACCATAGTCTTTCCTATTTTGTACAAGACATATGTGATTTCATGAAAAAATTTAGGGCCTCCTCTTGATTTTTCTACATTATAATCTTGGCCTCTTTGAATATTTATTTGGTATGTATTATTATATCCTATATATACTATGGAAGGATACCTATGACATCATACATATATCATATATACTAAGTTCAACATTGTCCAAAATGGATCTAATCACCCTATTTTTGCATGCGATATCTACATATCCATGTAAGTTACCCACATTATATATCCCACCCTTATTATGGTACATGCGTAATAAAGTATTTATATGTTATACTTATATGGTTACCTATCTTTCTTCCTTTACCTCTATATTTTCATCATCCCTTGGTTTAAATGACTTAGTTTATGAATATGACACTAAGGTTTTACCTTTATCCTTTGGTTTTACTAATTTTTTATTATTATTACCCTTAAGTTCCATTTATGGTGATGAAATTCACCATATTTTAACTCAATTCATTTTTAACAAAGTTTGTTTAGATGGTATATATGTTTTGTGTGACCCTTATTAATCTTTTATAGTCTAAATTTTTATTATGGTTTTTAGTGACAACCCTTATCCAAGTGATAGTTTCCTTTTCCATAGGGAGTAAGAGGGAGAACCTTTTTCTACCATATCTTCTTCTCCAAAATCTTCCCCATTGGTATAATCCTTGACCACAAATGTATTCATGTCCTCTTCTTCCTCTTCTTCTTCTTCTTCATTGAGTGTTTCTAAGTTTATCACTTGTATTCATATCCTTAAGGATATGAGGGTATTGGGTTGAGTTTGATATGTTTTTATCTCTCTTTACAGTATTGGTGTGTCATTTTTGGGGGCCTCCTCTTCTTCCTCTTCCTATTAATATCCTATCCCTAATTTATTAAAATTATTTTTCTCTAGGATCTAGTGGTAGAATCCTAGCTCCAATAATAACCACCTAAATTTGTTCATTTCTAAATTCATAATGTAAAGGTGGAAGGGGCACCATTTTTATAGCATAGGGATCAATAAAAATGTTGTAAACATCTATATTAAATTGAAATTCTATGTAATATTTTTTGATACTTTCATTCAAAATGCGTAATCTTACCTCTACCATACTTCTAAGATTGTTTTCAAATTACAAAAAAAATCTACATGTTGTATCATGGGGATACCTTTCATTGTAGCTACTACTTAAGCCCCTATGGAGTATTAGTAGGAAAGTATGCACAAATGGTGCCATTGTAGCATAAGGACATGTCAACAGTCTCCTAGGTTAGCATACATGGGATAATTAATAATCAATTTTATTCTTTTTTAACATATTGCATAGATTCAAGTTTCTCTAACTTGGGAAGCCTAAATAGTGTTATAGATGTTAAAGATTCCAAATGTAGTTTTTTGTAACCATGTGTCTAAGATAGAAATAGTGAATTTTGTATAAATGTAAACTAAAAATAGTTGTAAGGGGTTAGACATTGAGTAAATAGATATTAGATCCATGTAATAGAGGCATCTTGTAAAATCATAGAGTAATAGGGTGACCTCTATGAAATAATTATAAGTTTCTATGGTTTTGTAATTGAATGTGTTTTGTAACAACACTGTAGACTTTCTGTATTGTAAATTATAATATTTTTTAATATATATATATAATTTTTTTGAGTAATTGGCTATCATAGATTGTGTAATGATTTTTGAGTCTACATTGTTATGTTGATTAACTTCAGATGAGAATCACACTAGCCTAAACATATAGGTTTTCTTATTTTTTTGTGATATGTCTTTATGAATATGTGTTTGTACAAATTAAGTGCCCATTACCTATCCCATATTTTTATTCATAATTAGCAAGTTTTAGGAAAACCAAGAACCTCTACCAATAATGGTGTGGTGAGTATGGAACATTATAGATTGCTAGTAAGAGGATATGCTCTAATGGTTACCAAGTCAAATGGATTTAGAAGAATGGTAGGATCCAAAAATATCTGAGTTCACAAAGAAAGAAGCAAGAAGGGTAGGGTGTATATAAAATTAAATCATAAAGAATGATAGGTATGGTAATGTACATGAAATCTTCTAGTGTGGGTTTTTGAGCCTACTCACTACACGGTTGGAAAGATTAGAGCATTTTTGTTTTTATGCTATGTCTATATACAAAATTTAGTGGATTGATAATATAATAAAATAGTTAAAAAACCTTGAGGTTTCTTAAAACTTTGAAATTGATCATTAAACACAAACCACTATAGACAGATATATAATAGAATTCACTATCACTGTTATATTGCTTTTGACACCACACAAGACCTATTCATATGGGGGATTGCAAGAAAGTTTCTACAGTGACTTCATACATGATTTTATGGAGGTATATTTGGATGATTAGGTAGTTCTCATTACTTTGAGAACACTTAATAGAAATTAAACTAATTTTAGAAAGATTTAAAACACTTAGGATTGCACTTAACTTAAAAAAATGTTTGTTTTTTACACCATTTGGTGTTCTACAAGGCCATATTGTGTGAAAAAAGGGAATTTTAATATATCAAGTGAATATTGTAGTGATAATAAGTATGTCATCACCAAAATTTTCCACATAAGTTAAATCCTTATTAGGACACATAGGGTATTACCAAAAATTCATAAAAGGGTATGCAACTATCTCAACACCACTAGAGAAATTATTATACAAATGTATTCCCTTTGTATGGATAGAAAAGTGCCAATCAAATTTTGTGGATATAAATACAAGTTGCTTATTATGTCAATCCTTAGTTTTATATATTGGGGTGAACATTTCTATGTGCATGTTGATGCATTAGGTATTGTAGTTGGTCTAGTGCTTACGTAGCTCGATGAAGGATGATTGGACCATCCAATCCATTTTACTAACTAGAACCTATCTATAGCCAAAAAAAATTATACCATAGATGAGAGGGAAGCTCTAGAGATTGTATTTACCATGAAAAAATTTAGACATTATTTATTGACTACCCCATTTTAACTATTTATAGATCATCAAGCTTTGTGATAGTTTGTAAACAAGCCAATGTTGGGCAGATGGATATTTAGATGGTTGATTATTTTCTAAGATTCCACTTTCATATTAATTTTAAGATAGGGTGGGAAAACATTGGCCCTAAACATATCAAAATATTTCATAATGGCAAGGATCTAGAGGATATCCCTAATGAGTCTCTTGATTATCATATGTTCAGAATTTCTATGATTCTAAAATAGTTGGTAGAAATTGCACAATTTTTAGACCACAACACATTACCTACACACTACACTGAAAGAGAAAATAAGTATCTCTTGACTAAGGCATTTTCCTTTAGAATTTTAAATGGATTTCTCTATCATATTGGGAAAGATGAGGTCCTGTGATGAGTAGCACTAGAGCACAAATGATCTTAAGTCCTAGAAGAGGCACAACAAGGCATTGTAATTGGACACTTTGTGGGGGAAGCTACCACAAGGAGAATATTACAAAGTGGTATTTGGTGTCTAAAATATTTTGAGGATGCACAAAGTGTTTCTAAATAGTATGATGTTTGCCATTACATGGGTAAACCCAATCAAAGAGATGAGATGACTCTTCATCCCATGTTAGCATAAAAACCATTTGAGTAGTATGGAATTGATTTTTTTGGCCCCATTAATCCATCAGGTAAATGTAGAAATTCCAAATACATAAACACTATGATGGATTATATTACCAAATGGGTAGAGGCTATTGCTACCAAATTATGGAGCTAAATATAATGCTAAGTTTTTTGTACAAAAACATCATTACTAAATTTAGATGCCCACTAAGATTAGTAAGTGATTAGTGTATGCACCTTTTAAATAATACCATCAAGATCCTAACAGAATAATTTATTATTTATCATCATAAAAGAACTACCTATCATCTTCAAGCCAATGGCCAAGTAGAGGCTACAAATAAAATGATTGGTAAGCTATTGACAAAGGTTTGTGATGTCATTAAATAATTTTTCAAGTATTGACTTCATATGGTACTTTGGGTTTATCACATTTATTTTAAGCATGCATCAATCTTTACTCAATTCTAGTTGATTTATGGGGTGAAATTTATCAACCAATGGAATATGCCATTCCGAGCCTATGAGTTGCTAATACAATATGTCTCAGTGATGTAGATTCACTTAAAAATTTATTGTTGGACCTCAATCACATGGATTAATATAGGTGTAGAGTTGTATGGGTGTAGTAAATTAACAAAATAAGTTATAATACATGGAATAACAAGAATATCCACATAAAAAAATCATTCTAATCAATTGGTTTTTCTATATGATAATAGGTTTTGTGCATTTCTAAGTAAACTCACTATTTAATGGAAAGGTCCATATGTTGTTCACGAGATTTTTTAGAGTGGGATTGTAATCTTGTGAGACCTATAAGGCAATTTTTTCTAGGAAGGGTTAATAGAGGTAGATTCACAGTATACCACCATTAGGATCTAATTTAAAGAAAGAAAGTGTGGTTTTGTACATCCTTCTTAGTATAAGAAAATTTCATTCATGAAAATTGTTTGAAGTTTGGTTTGTATTTTTTGTGTGTTATGTGTTATAGTAAGTTGTTATTAGTATATCACATGATCAACTATTTTTTTTAAGATACAAGATAGGCATGGTATAGCTAGACTAGCACACACTATATGTCTAGTCAACACAGGTGGATAGGATTCCAAATGGCATTCTCAAGAAAAGATAAGTGTTAGTCACCTATTAAGTTTGGTAAAACTACCTAATCAGATATTGGGTCATGATCAATAATAATGGTTACTAAAAATGAGTTATGACCAAAGCATGTGGGGAAGAGCTAATAAAATCATAGTCATAATTTTATGTCAAGATCAGGCTCAAGTATCTTATAGGTATGGATAATGAAAATATGGATACATGTCCTATCAAATAGTCTCTTATAGTTATACTAGTGCCACATTGACCACATTTAATGTCACATCTATTGAGAATAATTTTCCATAACACATAAAATAATAGGGTGTAGAACCAATTCAAAATTGAATCTAACTCACACAAGTGAGGGATTTTAGGATCCCAATATTAATTATAGAAGATCAAAGAGATAAGTAAATTAAAGTGTAAAAATAGTCTACTTCATTACATTCTAGATCACTCTCTTTTACTAAAATTGAGTTCTATAATTACTATTTAGAGTTTATTTTCTCAGCTTTGTGATCTCCAAGTTTCTTCACAATAAGAAATCATGGACACTCATATTAGTGTTGTAGAGATTGAGAAAGATTTAAAGAGTACATTCACTACTTTGAAAGAATATTTGGGGATAGGGGTCTCACTTTAGTAGACAAAGTTTTCTAACCCTATTAATAATGCCATGGTGTAGCACGTAAGAAATAGACTATTTAGGTAGGATGGTTTGGTACCCCATTTGGATGGATTGGACATAGAGTAACTAATGTGGTTAGCAACTTTTAGGGATTGGTCTGACATAATGTAGTTATTGGTGGCTTGATATAACTAGCATTGTATTTACTTATCACATGGTGAAATAGTGTATTTATCCCATGAAGCAATGAATCACACAATTATAATGCCTACTCGAGGCAAATCCTTGATGAATTACATGACTAAAACACCACAAATTTCCACAAAGATAAAAGCTACTATGGTCAAAGGAAACCATGGTATTTTTTTAGCATCTTTCTTAGATGAACTAGTGTATTTTCTAGCAAAATGGATCTCTCAATAATTTTGGTAGACTACCAAGGCCATGGCTAAGGCTACCAAGGGTGTGGTGGATATCGTACACTAAATGATCTATGCTGGGGAAGAATTTAATTGCCTTGAATTCCTTCTAGCATAATTAGAGTAGAACATTACAAAGGTCTTTGGTATGGTGAAGAACACCTTCCAATACCATTTTTTGGTATTTATTTTGGTGTTCACATAATGAAAATAACTTATGGTGTAATTCCACGTAAATATCAATTATTGGCCGGATGAGAAATTTACCAATTTGGTTTTGGCATCCACAACTCGATATTAAGATAAATACTCATTATTAAATATTTCAAAGAAAAATCTTATCCAAATGGTGGTTATGCATCTTTGAATCCCACTGATGTCATGAAATTTTTTGGCCATCATGATATGGTATAATGAATTTTGGAGGGCACATCCATTTGGATCCATGAGCTACCACCAATGACAACCACTCCATTAGGGTTATGCTTGGACATGCCTACTATGCAGAGGGAGGTGGTGTTGTAAAAATATTAGGACATGTAATGGGCTACTCCTCTTCACATTGTTCCTCTTATGACATTATCTCCAATTTTATATATTACACTAGACAAGATCCAACAATGTAAAAATGGTAAACATCTAGTTCAACACACCTCACCATCTCCACCATGATACAAAACAAGGAGCCAAGTTTCTTGGTATGATGATCCCCATGTCCCCAAGATTACATCTCAATGTGACTAGCCTATGCTTCAGACTAATGAAAAAAATGTATACCACCTAATTTTTGAGGGCATGGTGGGTCATTTATATGAAGATGAAAGAGAAAATAAATTTTTCATTTAGAAGGCTATACATATAGCATATATTTTCAAAAAGTTGCCACAAGAGTTATAGGTTTATATTCCACCTTATCCACCATCCATTGTGGTGGATCCCATGGGTGAAGCAATAACAATTTATCAAGCTAAGATGGATCCTACACATGGTGTGTCCTTCATAGGTACAAATTTACCAAAGCCTCTAGATGTACTACTAAAAAGTTCACTAGAGTCTACCATTTGGTGCAAGAGGTCCTTGTGAAAGTATCATATGGAAAAGGAGGATCTAGATGCTTTGAATATCATTGAGGTGGATACCCCTAGATCTATAGTAGATACCTCTTAGCCTTTGACTCTAACTAGTTCATGGACAAAGATAACATTTCCATAGGTTGTTGCATAAGATGTTTTCATTAGTCATTTGAGGAAGAGCTTGGTTTCTCACAAGCAGATTCAGATAGATGAGTGATCTTCCTCATTATCTCCATCTAATGGACCACTCATAGATACTGAGGAAGTTGTACTTGAGTCTTAGAATGAAGAAGAAAATCAATCCACATGAAAAGAAGATAAAATATTTTCTACATAAAGATTCCATAAAGAAGATAATAAAATGGCCAAAGTTGAAGCTACGTAAAAGTAATAAGAAGAGTAGGCATAGGTTAAAGATAAAACCACTCAAAAAGCTTAGCAAGAAAAAATTGAGATGCAAGCTACCATTATTACTAGCCAATGCCAATAGGCTATGACTAAGGAAAAATATTATCAACATGTTACAACTAAGATGGAACAACAACATAAAGCTAAGGTAGAGAAAGAATCCTAATACCAGTAGATGGTAGATATGATAACTACATACAAGGTTACTGAAGCCACCATTATTGCTACCACCACTCAGTCAATGTTGATGGATTCTCAACCTTCAACCCTATCTATAATGCAACCATGATTGGATATTGTTGGGACTTAGCCTTCAACCATAGGAGATGCTACTTCACCACCAACATCATTGGATATTTTTACATAAAGTGTAACACATCCGGTTATGATGTCATGACCTAATTTGACAAGTTTATATTTAATGGCCATTCTAGATGTGCCTTTACCCTAGGCATGAAGGATGATGTTGTTGTTTTCAATTTATCCTCTTCAATGTATACCGGCCATTATTTAAACCACTTATCTAGGTATCACACTAGTCCTAACAAATATTTCACTAGATGTTACTTATATTTCACTAAGTAAACAAATTGAAGGTGTGGTTGTATTTTAATAATTATTATTATAGAAGGCTTAATCCTTAGACTAGAAGGTCTTGCAGTTGGAAATAGAGAATAATGGGTTGTAAAAAGCCTTAAATTAATCACATTATGATATACAACCTACTTTCCTAAAACTCATACAATAGTTCACTCTTGATCCTAGCCAACCTTATGTAGATTGAATTCCCTTACTTTTCAATCAACTTGCCTAAGATTGGTAGCACAATAATATGCATACCAAGTATGCTCAGTTAGGCCCATCGATCAAAGTCAAGACTCTATAGTTATGAGACTTGCTTCTCAAATATGAGACATAGCTTGATGTTACTACATAAGTGGGTAAAAATAATCATAACCTGTTAGACTGGTGACAACTCCAAGGCATTTGGACTAGTCTTCAGCCCCATTTTGATACTATGTAGATAGCTTCCACCAAATTTTTTAATCCATAGGTTACTCACAATCCATGAATGATGTTTTAAATGCCTCGATCCATGTATGTGATTCAATTATAGATTAGCTTGAAGGGTGGTAAAATTAGGTTTAGTGTTATGCCTTTATAGGAGTTTAAGTGCAGTGATATGTGGACTACCTTAACCTAATTTCCACTGATATTAATACAAAGGTTTCATTGGTAAAGGCTATTATTAATACCATTGATGATTGATTTAATAATTTTGGGAATATTGGTGTATTATTCCTAGTTTAGTTAAAGGGTCCAAGTAGTAAAATTAGTAAATAAATATGCAATAATTAAGCTACTGATTTGTGTAAATTAGATTGCAAATTTGACCTTTCTAAAAATAGTAATAAGAGATGGAAAAGAAGATTTAGTTAGAAATTGACTAATACAGTTGAGACAAAGTATAATATTCACTATAAAAGACTGGGATACTATCATAAACTAAGATCTAGTCTTCATTTTTTAACTAGATAAGAGCACTAGAATTGGATAGGAGTGGCACCAGTATTATAGCCCAACTTTACCACTATTGTAATAAGAATTTGAGATTTATAGGGTTTGTTCATTATGTTTGTGTGACCTTATTTATGAAGTTTCAAGGGTTAGAAGTCTATATATCTCCTTGTAGATCAAATTTTCTCTTCAAACCCTATGTTCAATTATGTTTTGACCAATTTCAAGAAAGATGGGGGTTAGTGTGTGTAATATTCACTGGACGTAGATCCAGACCCCATATGTATGTGTGATACCTACATACCAATATTCCAAAGAGGGATCAAACCTTATGTAGTTCTCCCACTTAATGTGTTTTGTGCAATTATGTGTATGATGATGAAAAATTCTAAATTATATGTGCTTGAGGTGGCTAGATACTAGTGTAAGGATTTGAATAAGCTTGTATGTGTATTGGTTGGTTGTATGTAGAGAATAGGGAAGATTTCTTGAGTAGTCTTTCTTGCATTCTTGCTTGCTTAGTGATAATTACCAACCCTCTCCAAATTATATTTGAATGGGATTGTATAGAGATCTATTGGTCAGGGGTTAAATGTACTAGCATTAGGTCAACAAGGATAAGGATGGGGAATTGGAAGAAATTGACCATTAGGGCTAGAAATGGATTTGGATAAGAGAACCAAAAGTGGAAAGGAGTGGCACTAGCACTATAGTCTTAGTGTGTTGCTATTGTCCTAAGCAGACAAGACCTAGGGGGATGGATCTATCATGAAAAGAGGAGTCTAACTTAATAGGGATCAAGTCTAGAAGGATATAGATGATTAAGAATTAGTGAAAATATGAATATGAGTGTTTTGAGAGAAAGAAAGAGGGATCTAAGGGTTGGGTGTCATTAACCATGCTCAAGTAACCAATTTTTTTCATTTTATATGACTAAATTTACCCCCTTTAATCTAGTGATGCAACAAAGCAAAATATGACGATAAAAGAAAAAAAAGAAAGCATACCTAAACTTACCTATAAGGGTGAAGATCATGAAGCTGTGTGATGTTGGGTGTGCATAAAGAGCATGTTGTGAAGTGTAAATATGTAAGAAAAATAAAGAGTATATTAGTTAATACTAGATATGTTATATCTAAAATAAGAATGTATAAGGTTGGGTAAGATAGAGAGGAATGAAGACGCCTAATTGGGTATGCAGACAAATACAAAACTTGTTGTGATGTTGAGTAATGTTGAACTAAGAGTAATATCATGAATGGAGTTAAATGCTCAATTCCCTAAGAGTGGCTCAAGAATGCAAAGGCTTTCCATTTGGCTTCATCATCACCCACTACATGAATCTAGGTGATCATGCATGTTTTGATAAATTTTTAGACTATATGTCCAATCCCTCTGAGTAAGTAGCTCAAGAATACAAAGGCTAGCTAGTCTACTCAAGAATACAAAGGCTAGCTAGTCCTTTAGCTCCATCATTGCCCCATGAAATGAAGTTATGAGCTAATACTAATATGAAATGTGTGTCATATGATATGACTCATGAAGCTAATAAATTTTATATAATCTAACAATGTTGGTATGGTTAGCTGAATGTATGCTAAAAACTAGGCCACTCTTGGCCACTCTAAAAGATGGAGATTAGGCTTGTATAAAAGCCAATTTGAATTGGTACACTAGGATTTCTGTGAAAGCCACTCTAAAATGTAGAGGTTAATATTGTATGAAAGCCACTTTGGAATGATTCCAACCACCTGTAGATGGAATAAGACATGCAACTATTGAGAATGCCTAGGTAATACTAAACTCAAAAAGAAAAAGAAAAAAATGTGCCACACACATTGCCCCCAATCACTAGTGTTTGGAGCATGGATTTTGATCTGGAAGTTATACCAATTGTTGTATCTAATAGTAGATTTTAGATCCATCATGCCACACATGATGCCCCTATATCTAGATTCTCTAAGCAAAAGTATTGAAAATTATTGATTCTAAACTAGTCTGGTTGTGTAAAACTATAGATGAACCTAGTTTTCTAACTACTTATAAAAATTATAGATTTTCTACTATTTGGATAAGATCACCAAAAGTGGATATTAGTGGCACTAACATTGTAGTCTAAGTTGGGCACTATTGTTCTAGGCCAAATCTGGTAACTATTCTGATATTTTCACTATCTACCTAGTCTATTTTAACTGGTTTGATGTATAGTTATTATTTTAGGTGTTATGAATGTTGTTTTTTACCATTAAGAGATCTGATCTCTATGACAAAACCCTTATTTATTTCCCCCTCTTTTAAGGATAGGAATGAAGACCCTAAAATGATAGTCTTCAGAATAAATATCCCTACAAGTGTTTTATGCTACAAAGATACATGATATAGCAATGATAATTGACAAGATATCTCAAGATATAATATGATTTATATTGAGAGATTTTTAGATCAAAAGGGTTATGCCTAGATGGTAATAATTATTTAATAACATGTGAAATGTACTAAAATGGAAATGAATGTCTAGTTATTTTTTAGCTATTAGTTGGAAGGATGGAGAATGATGTCCATCATGACATCCAAGAAATTAAGATAATGCTTAATGTGGATCATGGAATTGCAAATAATAAGAAGTAAACAAGAAATAAAAACACAAGGAAATAAGCAACAAGAACATAAGGAAATAAGCATACAAGGGTGGTCGAGGGTCCAAACAAATAAGTAATATGGGCACATGCCACTCATAATGGAAGGCAAACATATAAGGCATGTTTAAATGCCATATACACATACAATTTAAATGAGAAAAGTTGGTGTGGAAGCCAAAATAACATATAAGAATAAAACAAAAGTACATTAGTAAATGTCCTAAGGCACACATAAGACATAGAAGTAAAGGACATTGGAGAATTTATAAAAGCACATACAAGAGATAAATAGGAACTAACAAATGCAATCATTCTAGATATGCAAAGCAATAAAGAAAGCATGTAATAATTGGAAATACAATTACATATAACTAATAAAAATAATATGGAACGTATGCAAGACATATTAGTACAAGAATAGGTATGTGCTAACAAATACACAAGTGTTATATGCTAGTGAGATGTTGATATAGTAATCTATGTAAGCTAGTAAATAATGTACATCAACATGATAACTATATTGTGTGGTGTAGGAATGACATAACTTGGATGGTGTAGTCATGTAGAAGATGCCCCCAGTGGGTATGTATATCAATATGTGTCTCGATGTAGAAGTAAGATGCACCTCAATGGGTAGAGTGAAGCAATCAAAGAGCTAGATGTCACTACACACACTCAAAAAAGATCAAGTGAATCATGGTAATGTAGATAAATTGATAAACAATAGCATAAAAAAACAAACTTAAGTCTAGCATATTAGTAGAAATATAAATTATGCACAATGCATACAATACAAATATTTTTGGTGTTTTTAAGTTTTTGTATGTTTTGTATTTTGAATTATTATATTGTTTTCAGATTTTTTAGATTTTGATCTATGTAAAATCAATCATATGAAGAATATGTAGAATAATTTTAAATAAAAGAACTATTTACAACTAATTTTACAAAATTATGTACAATAAAATGTGTGAAATGAAATGTTAGACATGGAATCTACATAGATGCATAATATTCATTAGATTTTTTAGTTTCTTTACTTTAAGTGATGCTATATGATAAACTTTAGGTCTAAGATTTTTGGTAATAATGTATGGACCTAGCCAATTTGGTTTGAATTTTCCTTTGATTTCTTCTTCGGAATTGACATTTTGAATATTTTCTTTAAGAATGAAATGATTAACTTAAAATTCTCTGGTGAGAATTGGTTTGTTGTAGGATCATTATATACATTATTGGTAGATTAAAAGATGTTCTACTACTTGAATGCATGTATGGTCTAACTGCTGAAGATGGTGTAGACACTTTTAATGATACTAGTCATCAATGAGAATACCTTTAAGGGAGACATGAAGAGATGGGATTTCTAATTCCAATTTTAAAATCACTTTTATGCCATAAAAATTTGAATAAGGAGTGGCTCCCATGTGCATATAGATAATTGTGTGATATTCGCATAATGCAAAGACTAGTTGATTGTGCCAATCATCTCCAAAATTGGTCACTATTTTTCTCAAAATATTTTTGATGGTTTTATTGGTGGCCTCTACTTAAATATTTACTTATGGGTAATATGGAGTGGAGAATATTTAATATTATATTTTATTCAAAATTTCTTGATATTTTTGTTCTTGAATGATGTTTCATTATCAAAAATAATGGCTATAGGCAAGCCAAAGTGTGAAATAATGTGAGTCACGAGAAAGCTAAAAATGTCTTTACCCATAGTAGATTAAATTAGAATGGCTTCTACCCACTTGGTAAAGTATTTTATGGCTATGATTATGAATCTATGTCCATTGGTAGATTTAGGGTTAATTTTTCTAATGAGATCAAATCCCCATAACATGAATGGCCATAAAGAGATAATAGGTTGTAATTGTTATGATGGTACATGTTACAAGTTATTGTATCATTGACATTTACCATTTTATACATTCATCTTCTATGGTGGGATAGTAGTACCCTTGTTGAAGCAATTTATGCGACATGGATTTTCCACTAAAGTGGCCACCACACTCACTATCAGTTATCTATACAAGAGCAATTTTGGTTTATATTGACATCAAACATTAAATCAATTGTCCATTGAAAGATAATTTAAAAAGGTCTCTACTAATGATTACATAATGGAGTGCTTATTTTTATAACTTGCATTTGTCATTTTGAGAAAAAGTATCTACTTTAATAGATTTGTTTAGAAAGTTATAGATATCATAGAACCATTTTGGAGTTACATAATTGTATGTAGTGGCTAAAATAGATAGTGTAATCAAATACACATTAGATATCAATGCTGATTGTAATCATTTAATTATTAAAATATCTTGATCATTGTTAATGTTGATAGGAATCAAAGATGCAGTGCTTGCCATTGTATTTGTCTATCAATTGTCTTTTCTTGGTATACTTTTTATAGAAAAGTAGTCAAACTATGATGATAAACATTATACCATGTTTTGGTATGGGATAAGATATTCTTATTTTGTATAATTAACATCATTGACTTGGTTGAACACAAGATTAGAATCACCAAAGACTTGAATAAATCTAATTTGGAGAGACTGGGCATGTTTTAATTAATTCTCACTCGTTTCTTAATTTTGAGAGTAAATAATGAAACTAGTAATAGGGTGTGTAGAAGAATACCTGGTAAAATGTGTGTATGAATCTAGATTATGATGGGAACTCCTCTTTAGCTAGGAAATAATAACCTTTAGATAATAAAGACACTAGAAAAGGGGTCATTAGGTGGATGGTTAAGTGGATTGTTTAGTGTAAGCTAGATCCAAGAAGTGCGAGCTTGTTAGGAGATTGTCAATCGACTATTTATAATAATTAAGTTGATAAAAATGAAAAGAAAGAGTACATGTATTTGATAACTAAAAATTAAATGCATGTAAGATAATATGAAAGTAAATTTATTGTTAAAGAAAAAAACTAATTATAGTAATAGTGAGTCAATACTTGTGCTAAGATTATTGGGGTCAGGTTTAAAAAATAAAAAAGGTACTATAATCAGGTGGAAATAGAGAAAATTGGGTTTGACTGGAGTTACAAGACTAAAAATATCTTTTATTTGTATGACATAGTGACCATTAGTGATCAAGTCAATTATTGATGGTTTAGGATAATCATCAATGGTTGGGTATCCTTTGATGGTTGAAGTGACCATTAATGATTGTGCTAACCATTAGTGGTTACCTGTATAAGTCTAGAAATGATTAAAAAAAGAAGGCACAAATTGGGTATTTAGGTAAATAAAGATCTGTTATGGAGTTGAGGAGTGAAAACTATGATACTAATGGGTCTGATAGGGTAGGGAGGTTAGATAAAAGATAGATCAATGAAAACAAGTGAAAGATACCTAAAACTTGATGTGGAAGGCTAAAGTAATTTGGATAAAATGATAGTACTTTGTATTTCAAAAGTTATTTTGATAGGTCTCTAGGTTTCTATTGATGTTACTTTATTTTTGAAAGGATGATAAATACCTATATGCAAGAGAGCTTGGATGTAGGATAATAGATTGTGGATTGTGGATGCATTTCACTTCCTCCTCTTCTTTTTTTATAAGATGAAGTTGCTAATTTGATAGGGGGATAAAATTGACAATTCATGACATTTTAAGGTTAGTTTTAAAATCAAGTTGTTATTTAGGGAGATATTTATCTCGTACAAAGTTGTCAATGTTTTAAAACTTTAAAGCAAGTTTAGAGATCTGACTGTCGATGGTTAGGCTAATTGTGGATAGACAAGGGGACAAAATAAAATGGGTTATAACAAGTTAAAAATGAGTGAATTAAATAGTTCAGTTAAATGTGTTAAGTTAGGGGTTTGATAGTTTAAGTTAGTAAACAAGTCTAATTAAATAGGTAGTCCACTAGACATGAGGTCAGATGAGGTTCAAAAGGTAGTTTGACATAAAAAACTATCAGGTGTAGTTTTTGAGTTTCTACATTTTGCCTCTTTTTATTATGCAACTTTAAATTGATAAGATAAAAAAATAAAAATAAACAAGTTGTTGGCCATGGTCTGATTATCCTGACTATGAGAGGAGGTGTTCCCCCTCAAACTAGTATTAGATGAGGCAAAAGCAAAATTGGGTTGGGGGTTGATAAATGGTAAAGTGTTAGTCATGAGGTGGGTGACACAAAATAAGTTGGTCATTTGAAATGTAAACTTGTGTAAAAACTATGACTAAGTACAATAATCAATATCACATAGAGAATAAAGTTGCTAATGTTAAAAAAAATAAGTTTGATCCTAGAGGGACATGTGATAAGGGTAAACGATCTATAACATTGGTCATAGTTGATCAAGTCAAGCCTATCAAGCCATCTAGATAGGGTTCATGTTGGCCACAAACATTGAGGGTAGAAAGTGATCCTATCAAAAAATATAATTGGTTGGGTTGTGCATGAGGTGGTGCAAATTTCAAAATTTTAACATGTTAAGGTTGATCGGTGTAGTCAAAATGACCATGCAAAGATTTTGTGAAATAGGTGAATGGTCCAAGTTAGTAATGACCAATATTGAGGTGGATGTGGGGTAATGGTTAGTTGGTTAGGGATGGGTTGGTAGGGGATGGACAAGCTGAATCCATATGCACTAGGAAAGTAGACACTACCTACATAACTCTATGGACATAATATCCAAAAAGAACTTTAGGTTAAATGTAGTTCAGTTGAAAAGTCTAGACCTAGGTGGGGTATTATTAAAAGGATCAAAATAAAAGGGAGGAACTTGATCATCGATGATTAGGAGTGATCTTAGGGTTGACCATTGATGGTGACCCTAATCATCAATGGTTAAGTAAAACCCTAAAAGTCCAAAAGATTAAAAGTAAAAATATGAAGTCATTTTGACTATTTGACTTGTTTGGCATTTTGATCTCTAGGTAGTGTGTGAGTTTTATCACTTATGTGTTTAGCATGTTGATTTGGAGTGTTGTGAATAGTGGAGTGCATGTGTTCAAGGGTTGAATAGATGGAGGGTGGATGAGGGTTAGCTAAACTATGAGATAAGGGCTTCAATCACATTATTGATTGTAGAACAAGGTAGGATATGTCTCAACGTTGATAGTGAGAGTTAGTTGATTGAGTTTGTAAATGGTTGTGAACAAGTTGAGAATGATTTAGTTGATTGTTTGGGTTTTGTTGGAAAAATAGATGCCATAATATAGGTTATGTTGAATTAATGTAGATTAGTAGATGAAATTGATAGAGGAAGGGTTTAGTGGGTGGTTATGAGTTTTTAGGATAGGTTTATGTAGGTGGTTGTTAGAATTTAGGGCAGTTTAGAAGTTGTAAGAGATCTAGGGTTCAATGGTTTCTTTACCGATGGTCATACATAATGACCATTAGTGGTTCACCTAATCAATGAAGATCAAACTTGGGGGTAAAAAGGTCCCTAAGGGACTAATAATTATTCAAAGAATTGTTAGCAATCAAAGTTTTTTTAGAGGATGTATGATTTAAAAAGTGATGTGAATAGTGAGTTTGATAAAGAGTTTAAAGTTGTTAAAAATGTGAATGTTGAGAAAAGTTTGTTAAAATCACATTGTAAAAAAGTGGGAAATGTGAAAATGGTAAAAATGTTTGATAGTTTGGGATAATTATCAAAGTATTTAAAGTTAAAATTATGTTAAAGTGTTGAACTTGTTTGTTGGGTGGTAAAATTGAGATGGGATGAGGGATCATGAGGTATAATTTAGTGAATAAAGGTGATTAGGTGTTAAACATTAAATTTGAGGGTTGGTGTTAGATGAAGGTATAGGTTTATGTTAGATGGATGTGAAATTGGTTTGCCTGTAAAAGGTTTGAAAAGGCAATTGTAGGTTAATACCTAGTTATACATGGAAAACTAAGTATGCAGCGCTAATGTGATTATTATGTAGGCATGTGATTAGATTCAAATGAAGGACTAGGTCCCTCAGATATTTACCAAAGTTAAAAATGTGATGATCATAGAGGAATGGAGGTACATGGGGATGGTTGGCCTAGGATCTATGATTCATTATCAATACCTACTTTGGGATGTAGCCATGATCATTATGCTCATTGAGAGATGGGACCCAATGATGAACACCTTCATATTGCCTATTGGAGAGATGACCATCATGTTGGAGGATGTGACTAGGATCACATAACTACCCATTCATGGGGAGCCCATCTATCATATTGAGTGTGAGGAGGGGAACTACCATATGTATCTCTTATATGGAGTAGACCAGGTTCATGCTAGGTAACATGTAAGTAGGCTTGGGATTATGCCATTGTGCAAGAGGTCCCTAAGGGACAGATGCTTATTGTTGATGATGATGATGGTAATGACCTATTTTTAATTTTTATATTTGAGCCATAGATGATTTCCATACCTACTACTGGGGTTATTGGTAGAGATGTTGTTGGGGAGGATGATGTTTGTATGGGTCCTAGTGTTACTAGTTTAAATTTGTAGGGAGCTCTGGGCCTTTTGAGCACACAAATAGTATGGGATTAGTGTTAGTTTCATGCTCCACTACTAATAATATGAGTACATTTGGGTTGTGAGACCATTGGGGTTACCATGGTAGGGTTTTACCTATGTAGCTTCTCTAGTTAGCTTCATGCGATGGATGTATATTGATGCTTTAATAGGGGTAGGTGGAGGAGCTAGAGACATTGACTAGTTTTAGGATGCTTTAAAGGGTTTTATGGTAGGAAATGTGATATGGAGGCTATATTTCGGTTGACCTAGTTAGCTCAAGCACCAGTACCATACATTATCCTTACAGAGTTGGTATTAAATTTATGGGAGGAGAGATGAGGAAACTGAGTTGATCCCCTTCAACTAAGTGCAGTGGAAATTTGGATTGGTACAAAAGATCCCATAAAATTTCCATTGATATAGGATGGAGGATGTGAAGTTATTACTCCTAGAGATATAACCACATGATGTTGTTTTTGACCAAGAGGAGTTACCAGTGAGAGCTCCCATAGATGATGTTGGTGTTATGGATGGATATGCAGCTTGGTACTAGGATAGATATGTAATGGATAACTTTAGATGGGGTGACAAGGGGAAATAACCTATGGATATGGACCTTATAAGGTCACTATCATAGGATGGTTAGGTAGTAGCAGCACTAGAAATATCATAGGCCTAGATTACTAGGCTACAGGGACAAGTGGCCAATTTATATGCACAAATTGTCACTATATAGGGGTAGGTTGCTATAGTGACTAGTGAGCAAGATCAAGTGAGGGTCTTTCTTGGATTAGTGACTTAGGAGATATATTTTTTGAGATAGATACTAGGGGAATCTATAATAATAGTAAGAGGACCACCTGATATAGTTTTAAGGATATGGTACTTAGACACCATAGAAGAGCTGCGATATTACAAGGTGATATAACTAGTGTAGTTACCACTAGAGATATGAAGAGTTCAGGGCCAAAATAATAGGGGGTCCTTTGATATCTACTCTAAGACAATGGGCCTTGATAATGGGATAGGTAAGGATATCAAGGGGGCCACCACCAAATGGTAGTATAGGTGAAAGTGTAGATGCAGATGGGGCTAGTGGTAGTGGTGTACCAAGGGCTTGATAGATGAGATTATGTATATGGTTTTGATTTTGATACTGGCCTAAGTGCTAATGATGTGAGATGAATATGAGTGAGAGAGACATGGATACATTATTTCATGTATTTCTTTATTGATGTATATGATGATTATATGTTGATTATGTTGATTATATCATTAACATTTGATTATATTTGAGATATGTTGATTATGTTCTAATATTTATGATGTTTATTTAATTATGTATTGATGTATTATGATGATGATATAGATGTAGATTATGATCATGATGAGTTGATGTTTATAGATTATGGATGGAATATATGATGCTATATGCTTATGTTTATGTTGACCCATTAGTTATGTATTTGGTGATGTTGAGGTTGTGTTTAGATAACATGTTGATGAATATGATGGATGATGGTGATTATGTGTTTAGATGATGATATGATTGGAAACATGATTTTGATTAGATGCTTGAACTTTTTAGTTTAGGCAATACTTGGGTCATATAGAGTTGAGGATGTGTTTGTTTATGATCATGAATATATGATAGATGTGTTTGGATGATGTTGTTTATGAGATGATTGTGATAATGTGGTTTATAGATAGGATGAGGATGTAAGCATGTTCTTTGATAAATATTTATTATAGATAAGATAATGTGATGATGTTGTGAATTGTTGTAAGGATGATGTTTGATGATGGTAATATGATCTTATAATTTTATGATGTTATTGTTTATGGTTTATGATTATTCATGTTTTATTTATTGTTAGGATATGGTTCATGGTTGATATTATTATGATGTATGAGGATTATTTCATTGATTAGAATGATGTTTGAATGTATTGATTTACTATGGGAATATAATAAAATCACATAAATTAGGTGTAGGTAACAAACTAAATGTGAGAAAGAGATAAGAGTTATGAGACATATGTTCACATGAACTAACATAAGGCAACTAAAAGGCTTGACTTTTTGGGTTGGCAAGTACATGAAAATAATAAAACATAGTTAGATTAACTTAGTGAACATAATCCTATTGAATGCTTCACAAGAGCATGCTTTGATTGAGAAAGAGTGTCTTGATCTGTTTGCATCAAGTAAGCTCATAATCCCTTGATTTGAGAAAAGATGTGAAGGGAAATTAGGTGATAAGTAGATGGTTGAATGGGAAATGGGTGAAATGATAACATGACCCTGGTTTGCATGCTCCTTCTATATGTGACCTAAAAAACTATAATAAACAAGTCCATGGCTTAATATGATATGTAGACTAATCAATGTAGGAAGTCTATCAATTCCATATATAGGAGCTAATTATGGAATAATAGGATAATGCATAGATTGATCGATGTGGTAATTCTACAAATGGAACTCATAAGAGTTGGTTATGGCTTACTTACTTCAATTTTGACATAAGGTTATTTATTATTTTTGTTATTTTGATAATTTGTTGAAGTTGATTGATGAGGGAAGTTTTAGATGATTATTTATTAGCCATCCTTCAAGGGAGTGGTCTAAAATTGGATTTTTATAGTTGTCCTTCAAGGGCACAATCTATTTTCAAGCAATTTTTAGGTGTTGGGCAGCTATCCTTCAAGGGAGTTGCCGGCAATGCTAGAGATATGGACCTAACTAATATTTTGGTATCCCAAATGATCTTGAATACTAGGTTGGACATGGACTTATCTATTTAGGCTTACATTTTAACCTTATGGAGGAAGAATGTTAGCATAAAAGGTTAATGATAGATGAAGGTAAGTGGTTTAAGAGATAACTAATCATGAGATTCCATCTGATTAGAGATAAGAAAGTATCCATAAGAACCAATCCATGGGTAGAGCCATGGTATCCATGGTTTGGATTAGGCTATAATTGTGATGGATAATCACAAGGTTATATGTTGTAATCAATTATTCCCCAAAGGGATTAGGGATATGTAGGTGAAAGGAAGTGAAAATCTTGTACACCAAGGGATGAAATTAAGTTAGACACAAAGGTGAGTTTAATTCTTTATTTAAAAAATATAAAGGATGTAAATGCAAAGCATTAAGAGGCTCAAATTCTTGTTTTCCTTTAAAAGAGGATAAATGATAAGATCCTAATCTATACTTATGGGTTATGTTGTAGTGTCCAATCCAATTGAAAGAAAACTTGCCATTATTTATTTTCTCCATATTAGTTACATGTTGGTTTTATTTAAGGATGAGGTCTCCAATATTGAATTCTCATTCTTTCAAGTGCTTTTTATTAGCACACTTGATTTATTCTCGATAAACATGAAGATGAATAAGCATGGTGAGGTGATGTTCATCAATGAGTTTAAGACATGTGAGACATTCTTGATGATAGTCACTCTTAGAAAGGATTTTGTACAATGATATGTGAAGAGAAAGAATTTATACTTTTAGAGGTAAGATTACCTTAGCTCCAAAGATGAGAGAGGAAGTGCTAGCACCTATAGAGGTTTGGATGGTATCATGATAGGCCCATTAAGTGAAAGGGATATGCAAGTGCCAATCCTGACCTAAATCACTCACTACCTTGGTTAAAATTTTGATGAGGGTTTTTTTAGAGGCTTTTACTTATCCATTAGCTTATGGGTGATAAGGCAAGAAAAGGCTTAACTTGATGCTAAAATCATTGTAGAGACCTTAGACATTTTGGTTTTTAAAATATTTTCCATTATCAATGATGATCTTATAGGGAACATCGAAGTGGAAGATGATATGGTGATTGATGAAGCGGATAATATTTTTAGCTTTGGTTAAGATAAGAGAAATGGCTTCCATCCACTTGGTGAAATATTTAGTGGCATTAATGATATATTGATGTTGTTTTGAATAATGGGGATTTATTTTCCTAATAATTTCAAGATCCCATTGCAATAATGGCATATAATATATATATACTTGAAGGCCATGGGGAGGTAAATGATGTAAGCTGTCATGTTGTTGAAATTTGACACACTTATTTACATAGTCATAACAGTCTTGATTGTGGGTGAGCCAATATTATCCAAGGTAAAGGATATGTTTAGTGATGGCTAGGCCACTAAAGTGTCCCCTATAGATTTTATCATGTGTTTCCTTGATAGCATGGAAGCCTCATGACTATGAACGAAATGGAGAAGGAGACCATCAATACCATGTTTGTAAATAATTCCCCCTAGTATGGTGTAATGAGAGTTACTCTAAACAAAGGCTCTTTGGGCATTCTTTAAAAGGTTAGGAGGAATAATGCCAAGGTTAAGGTAGTCAAAAGCTTGGTCATACCAAATGTCAGAAGGATATTTTTCCACATTATAAATGGTGGGAAGATTAGAAATGATATATGAGGGTGTGATAAAATGATGGATAGTAAAAAATATTTTGGATTTGGCCAACTGTGATGTGATTTGGGAAGCAAGGGAATTCATTATATCTATAAATTTGTTATTAGATCAAATAATTGACTGTATAAGATAGTGATCGAATGATGCTAAGAATATGTCTATGAGTTATTTGTATTTTAGGAGGACATAATATTTACATTGATAATATATATTGACCTATTTGATGACTAGTTAGGAGTCACTAAAGACACTGATTATTTTGACTCCCAAGGCTAGGGTGGTTTGGAGACCTATGACTAGGGCTTTGTATTTAGCTATGTTGTTGGTGTATTCTAAGTCAAGTTTAAAATAAAGGGGAAGAGGTTCACCATTAAGGGGAATGATAATAAGTTTGACACCCCAACCATGTTGGCATTTGGAGCCATTAAAAACCATTGTCATTTAGTAGGTGGGTTCTTCCTAGGAAAGAGCTGTGATGGATTCATTTAGAAAAGTAAGAGGAAGAGATTGACTATCTAGTAAAGGAGCTTCAAATAATTAATTGGTGATGACTTTCCCTTTAATGGAATTTTATAAAATTAACTCAAGATTGAACTTAGGTAGGAACATGAACCACTTAACCATACATTTTTTTGGTATGGTTTAGAGTACATGTACTTTAGTGGGTCAGTGTTGGTGATGACATATGTTTTATGATTAAGAAGGTAGTGACAAAGTTTGGAGGCCATGAAGACTAAGGTGAGGTAGAGTTTTTTAAGATGGGTATACTAAGTTTCATATTTGATAAGGGTGAAAATAATATAATATATGGCTTGCTCTTTATTTTATTCATATGATGAGCAAGCATTTCCCCTAGAGAATGGTATGTGGTAGATGTATATAAGTAAAAGGGCTGGTTTTCCTTATGAGGGATGAAGATAGGTTGAGAGAGAAGATACTCCTTGATTGAATCAAAGGCTTTTTGACATTATTTGTTCCATTTAAGAGAGGTGTCTTTCTTAAGGAAATGGTGAAAGGGTTGACATCTATCTGATAGTTGGGAGATGAAGTAGCAGATGGATTGGAGCTTTCCATGCAGGCTATAGAGTTGCTTAAGGTTAGTGGGAGGATGCATATCTAAGATTGATCTAAATTTGGTAGTATCTATTTCAATTCCTTAAAGATAAATGATAAATCCAAGAAGCTTTCCTGATAAAACCAAAAAAACACACTTCTTAGGTTTGAGTTTGACATGATAATGGATTAGTCGATTAAAGATGATGGTAAAAATAATTAGGTGATCCTTGTAGTATTTGTATTTCCCAAGGAAATCATCCACATAGTCCTTTAAAAATTTATGAATGGGATAGTGAAAGATATAGGTCATGGCACGCTGATATGTTGCTCTAGAATTCTTCATAACAAAAGGCATGAACCTATAATAGAAGGTCTCCCATAGGGTGATAAATGAATTTTTATGTTGATATTTAGGGGAAATACATATCTAATTATATCTCAAGAAACCATACATGAGAGATAACATCTCATGGCTAGCTATAAGATCAACAAGTTTATTGATGTTTGGTAAAGGAAAGTCATCCTTTGGGCAAGTGAGATTGAGGTCATGAAAGTCAATGTAGAGGAAAAGGTCCCTTATGGTCTTGGTGATGGGAAGGATGTTAAAACCCCATTATGGATAGTCGATGGGCTGAATTAAGTCAAAAAATAAGAGATGATAAATCTCTTCTTTGACAAGGAGGGCTATGCAAGGATGCATCCTAAAAAGATTTTAATGAACTAGATTAACCTTAGGATGTTGAGGTCTCAGAGGAAACAAGGGTAATCTTATTTCTCCATGAAATTTAATGATTGGCCAATTTTGATGGTACAGGGTTTATCTTGAGTACCCAAGTTGACATCAATGGTGGATTCATTTAGCATGATGTGGCTCTTAGGAGGAAGATATTTATGAGTAGATAAATCCCCACACTAAGGTAGGTGAGAATGGAATCATCATCTTGATGTTGGATGTTGTTGATGGTAAGAGAATCCCTCTCTATCATTTTAGGATAGATGAGAGGAAGGGTTTTAATTTGGTTGCCATTTTGATAGATCAGAGGGCCTAAACTAATGATATTGATAAAAAAATTACATGCAAAGATATTAGAGTTCTCATATATAGATATATATGGTGCTGGTGAGGATTGAACATACTCAACAATAGTGGTGATGGGTTTTGGTGAGGTGGGTTCTTCTAGTGGTATGAACCCAAGGCCAAATAATTCATGAGGTTTTTGGGTTTTGATTATGGGTAGCTCATGAGGTCCATATTCATAAAGACTGAGACAAAACCCCTTCTAAGCATACCTATAAAGGTAAGCTTTGGCAAAGGCTATTTTGTTGAGATAAGAGAAGTTAGTGGTGAATGGTTAGATATTAGGTGTAGTAGTAGGAGAAATAAGTGGATGGTCAATTCCCCCATAGATGAATTTTTTTGATTGCTGGGGAGCTCAAATAGGACCATGGTTTCAATGTTAGGATCATATAAAGGCTGATGTTTGAGGTTACCATACTCTTAGAGAGTATGTAAAATGTCTAATGCTAAAAGGAAATATTATCCTAGGGAATGATGATGAAATGTGAATTCCAAGGGGTCCTCTATAAGAATCTAGTAAGAAGGGATAGAGGATCTAGTTGAGCTTTCATCATTGTTTTAGATTAAGGTAAAAATAGGTTTTGAAGGAACCCCGAAACCCTACACAACAAGGAGAAAGATAAGCCATAAAGCACAACCAAGTTTTTAAGAGAACCTGTTTATAGAAAAGTACCAAAACTAGGTTTTATAGGGACCTATTACCAACATATACGATCAGATAAAACAACTATCAAAACACTGATCTAAAAGTAAACCGATAGGATCAGCAACTAGAACAACCTCCTAGACTAGTAACCAAAAAACCAAAACATCAACCAGTTACTGACCCCAAAAAACCCATTCAGTAAAAGGGATCATTAGATATTCCTTTTGTATTGAGGTTTTTTTTACACGATTGAAGATTCATATCTAGAGGGGGGACCAAAAGCTTAGACTTCTTTCTTTTAACTGCTATCCAACCATCCTCTACCTTTGCTGCCTCAGCAACCCATGCCTCAGAAGACAATGATCCTTAGAGCCCAGTGGGCACAAAAGCCACAATGAAATCCTTGTGAGAACTAGAAATAGTCTGGCTCTTAGAGGGATCCTCTAAAACAAGGGATGAGACCACCACCTTCACCACTGGCTCTACAAGATCACTAACCACTACCTCCGTATGAGCTTCATTAGAATTTTTCACCAAAGATTCCTCTTTAACCTCTAAATCAGATTGAATACTTTTCTCAGTCTCAGACTTAGAATCAGTCAGAGCTTCCATAGATTGTTTGTCAATGTTATGTTCCGAGGAATCCTTAGGCCACCAAGAAGGTGGACGTCTAGAATTGGATTTCCCAGCTACACAATGAACAACAATATGACCCATCAGGTGGCACTTCCTACATCAAAAAGGGATCCCCTCATAATCTAAAATTTGTTTCTAGGTACCCCTTGGGGATTCCAGGCTAATCACCTCAAGAAGGCCTTTAGAAACATCCAAATCTACCAGAAAGTGAGCACAAGTCAAGTGGTGAAAATTTGTAAGACCTTCTTTCAAAAATAAAAAATCCCCTATAGCATTTCCAATGGTTTTAAAAACTAACTCATGCCACAGATGTATCGAAAGATAAGGGAGCCGCACCCATATAAGGATCTTATTAAAGGAATCCGAGAGAGGATTAAAATCCTTATGCCAAGGTTTGGCCGAGCTTTCATCATTGTTATGGGTGGGAGTGTTGTGGGATTTGGTTGGTGATGAGGTCTTGTTGTTAATAGTTGATTGTGAGGTGGATGAGGGAGGAATAAGAACGTCATTATGTAGGTATGTCATATTATAAGATGTAAAGGGACTAGGGTTAGTTTTGATGGTAATAACTTATCCATCATGCTCAAATTTGACACATTGATGAAAGGTGGAAAGGATTCAACTCGTATAATGGATCTAAGGGTGTTTGAGTAACACATTATATTGGAACTCACCCACTATAACATAAAATAGTTTGGGAAGGGTATGAGGCCCCAAATAGATATGGAGGACAATAGTTCCTAAGGTAGTGTCCATGGTATCATTAAAGGAGTGAAGGACCACGTTACTTTATGACATTATATTTTTGGGTAGTTGAAGTTGGTCATAATCATGAGAGGAGATAGTATTAATGTTATCTCTTCCATCAATCATCACCCTCTTGATGCTATTTTAATTCATGTATGATGTGATAAAGAGGGGAGGATCAAAATCCTTAGGATGACTTAGGAGGATTTTGGAATCTTGAAAGGTGATGAGGGTAGAAAGTTAGAGGGCTCCAAAAAAGGGTGAAATAGGTTGAGGATCATCTATTCAAACCTATATAGATTGTATATCCTTGATCAATGCTTTATGATGATTGGGTGAGGTGTTGACTAGTTCATAAAGGCTCATTTTCACTAGTGTCTATTGAAGTTATTTCAACATGATATGTTAGATGGATTCATATGGGTTGGAGGGAGAGGGTCCCAAAAAGGATACATTGGGCTTTGTTGGTGGCATGGGTGAAGGTGTAGGTTTTTGGTTTTGGTTAGAAGGTTGAGGGGTTGAAGGGTAAGTCCATGAAATAGATGATTTGCCTTTTCCCTTATATTTATATTGGGTTTGGGATCTTGGGATCCATTAACCACATGAATAGTGTGGATAAGGGGGTTTGTTGGGCTTGATGATTTCTTTAGTTCCTCCTCCTCACTCTTGGGTGGGAGCGGGAGAGTAGGTAAATGTTGGGTAGGTAGAATTGATGGTAGCATTAGTAATGCAGGTAAAATATGTTCATCAAATAAAAAATAATCCACATCATATAGGCTATGAATAAGTGATTGGAGATATTTACATTTATCCATGTCATATCCTAGTTTCCTATGATATGCATAGAACACGTTATCATTGAACTAGGAGGGTTTGGTATTGGAAGGGTAGAAAGGTTTGATAGGGGTTAAGCTAATGGAAGAAATTTGCAATAGCCTTTATAGGATGGCTGAGTAGGATTCAATCAAAGGTGTTGGAGGTGATGGTTTTATAGATTTAAGGATGAGAGCCTACATAGAAGTAGTTTTCACCTTAGAATTTGTAGGTGGTGGAATGGTTTTAGTAGGTATTTGGGATTGCTTAGTTATGGTTATCTTTAAGGTAGATGATTTAAGGGTGGAAGATTTAGATGATGAAGGTTTAGCTATAGGTGGGAAAATAGAGGTAGATAGGTTAGTTGAAAATGATGGAGTACTAGAGGGTTTAATGGGTGTATATAGAGAAAAGGGGAATGGTTTCTTACAAGAAGAATAGGTAATTGGGATGGTAATAGGATGGGGTCCTAAGATGGAAGGTAAGTGGGAAGGAGGTGGTATGGGTCAATTTTGAGGTGGAAGTTTGGGTAGCTCTACCTTCTTAGTTAGTTTTTTTGGATTTTTATTTGGTGGCCTAGATGGGGCTAAGTCCAAATTCAAATGGGGGTGAGTGTGGCTAGGTGTGGGAACAATTCCTAGGTTCTTGATAAATTTGGTGAGAGATGCATAAGGTGATTTGGCAATTTTAGGTGGAGGTGGTTAGGATGGTTCAATTAGGGTTTTAGAAGAGGTATTTGGTGAAGAGGTAATAGTGGGATTAAGGGTGAATTTGAGTGAAGTTGAGGATTCAAATTTATTTTGGTAAGGGTGCCAAGATGATGGCAAAAGGTGGATCTATCAAAGTTAGGTTGGGAAGTAATCTCTAAACTTTGGACTAGCATAGAAAAGGGCTTATAGATGGACTTATTTCCTGGGTCATTGGTTTCAAAGCTTAATCCCTTAGATGGAGAATAAGTAATGGTTTCTCTATCCTCATTTTTTATGGATGGTTCCAAAATTGGTGGTTGGGTAGATGAGGTAACCTTCTCTTAGTTTGGGATAGTTTCCAAAGAGGCTGTAGATGGTTTTATGATGGGGGAGGTAGGTGTGTTTTCCCCAAGTGAAAGAGTGGATAGGGTTACTTATTTTGTTTGAGTGTACAAAGGCATGGAGGTAAATTCTACCATTTGGATAGGTGGAGTGAGAGAATAAGGGGTGGTTAAAGTAATGGTTTTATCCTTCAGTGTTTCTACCAAAGGAGAGGTAGATAAAGCTAAGGTCTCATCAAATGAAGAGGGAGAGGTGGTTGAGTCTTCCATTTGGGTATCTTAAGGAATAAGAAGTGAGTCCACTAGTTCCAAAATTGAAATGGAGGAAGATGTGGTTAAGGTAATGGTCTCCTCAACAATGAGTTCACTATTAATAACATTGATTGCTTGTGCCTCATGAGAATGAGATGATTCAGTTTTGTTATCATGGTGATGGGTAGAAGGAGCATGACTAGGAAAAGGTTTTAAAAAGATATCAAGGGACTTATTAGGAGGTGGATTGAGATTATCAAATGCAAGATCTCCTTTATTAATCAAGTTTTGGACAAAACTTTTAAAGGTATTACATCTATCAATGTCATGTCTAATACCTTGATGAAAGGCACAATGGTCATTCTCATTATACCAACCAGGGATGAAGTCAAAAGCATCAAATTATTGGGGTGGTTTGATAGGTGGAATTTGAATGAGGTTAGCTTTGATAAATTTGTCCAAAATTGAAGCATAAGACTCCCTTATGGGAGTATATTATTTTGGAGGAGCTCAGTTTTGGTTTTGGTTTTTTTGATAGGATGGGTTGGAAGAATTGGTTTGATGGGGTTGGTTGATAGTTGGAGGTAGAAAATTTTTTATCAAAATTGAGTTTTTAGATGATTTTTATTTGGTATTTGGATAGTTGGATTGGTTAGTGGTTTTGGTGTAGGGAGGGTCATTAGATTTAAAGATAGAATTCTTGTTCTATAGCTTCAATTTCCCTTTGTCAATGGTTTGATTTTTAGGTTTTTATGCCATGGTGAATGCCTCATCAAAGTTTGTGAAGGTTTGAACTTGAAAGGTGGGGTCAATATGTTTGGCACATACCCTAGAGAAGAGTTCAATCAACTTAGGTTGAGGTAGGAAGAAAGAAATTTGGTTGATGAGACCTCTCCATTTAACCATGAAATCAACAATTGACTCATCATCAAATTGATTAATGAAATAGATGTCAATAATAGAATTTTTTAAAGATATATTTACTAAAAAATGCTCTATAAATATTTGGCCCAGTTAGGAGAAAGAAAAGATGGAGTGCATGGGAAGAATACTAAACCAATCAAGGGTTGGTCCTAATAAGGACATGGGAAAGATTAGAAGAAGGAGAGCGTCATCATATGTGATCAAATAAAAAGAATGAAAAAATGCTCTCAAATGTTGTTGGGGGTCCTCCTTGCCTTCTAATTTAGAAAACTTAGGTAATTCCCATTGAGGAGGATAATAATGGATGGCCACAGATGGATCGATGGGTTCATTACAAATTTGATCATAGGATAAAAGGTTATGAGACCGAGAGATAGATTACTCGAAGTTGGTCATTTTATCCATTAACATCTTGATAAAATCTAGTTGGGAAGCTAGATAATTAAGTAGCAAATTCTATTGAGGTTGGTTGGTATCTATATAAGAATAGGTGGTAGATGATGCTAAAGAAGACATATATTGGTAAGTGGTCACAAGAAGTTGAGATGATGCCACATAAAGGTTGATTGGCACAAATGGTTGGGTGGAATGTGTTATATATCCTTGTGGGTTAGGGAGATATTAATAAGTTGTTATGGGTACTTGTTCAAGGATGGATGTGGGCTGACTTAAAGGTATGGTTGAGGTAGTGGGATGAGGTCGGGTAAGTTGAGGTTAAGTGATGAATCTAGTGCTAATGGGTGGAAGTGTTTGAGGTATAGAAATCACCAAGTTGTAAAATGGGGTAAAGTTGGTGGATTGGTTGTAATAAAGTGAAGGGTGGAAATGGGGGTAGAAGATAACTCCATGGTAGGTGGAGTATAGGTAACTAAAGATAAAGTTGAACCTATATGTGAAGTATGGGGTGTGGTAAGAGGTGTTTGATTAGAGGATGGAATGTTGGATTGGATTTGGATAGTGGTAGTAGATGGGATGTTGGAGGAAGAAGAGGATTTGGTTAGCAAGGGTTGGGTTGAGGTAATACCTACCATAATATGGGGATGCATACCATAATAAGGATTTGTAGGAAGAAGTAAAGCAATAGAGGTACAGTGAGGTAACTTTTTAAGATAATGTTAAAGGGCCATAGGGTTGTTGTTAAAAAATATAGTGAAGTCTGCATCGCCCCCATTAACAATCAAAATTTTGGCAAGAGGGGGAGAAAAATGAGGTGAACCCTCATCATTTGAATTATATTCTATGGAGGAAGAAGAAGAAGGTGTTGGTTGATTGGTTTGGTTTGTCATCTTCTCTCTAGTAAATACCATGTGATAAAATAAGAATAATATGATGAAACTCACACCTCAAACAAAGAATAATCAAAAGAAAAGAATCCAAGGCAAACAAAGCATACACTAAAAGTGTGTTAAATCCTAGGATTCTTTTTAGATCACTTTGGATTATGCCTTAGAAAGTGTGAAGAGGGAATTTGGCTTGTAGATCAGGTACTAAAGAGGAAATCTAAGGTTCATTTTAGGTTGAGTTCAGGGGTTCAAGAGATAAATCTATGTTGAAATTTAGTACATTACCTTGTATTAGGGCCTACCCTCTCACTTCACACACCACAAAAATAGGGGTGTTGGGTGCTTAGCCAAAATATACCAAGTTCAAAGTTTATACTCAACTAGATAGATGACTTGGTTCTCCCCTTGGTGGTAAAATCCAATTAGGATAGCCAGGAAGGGGTAAGGTTACCACTAGGTGATGTAATCCTAGTTAGGCCTTGTCTCATGTATGTTTTGATGTGTTAATTATTTTATGGTTTGTATGAAGTGTGTGATAGCAAGTGTGAAAGATATGATTAATTACTTTTCCTCCTAAGTTACTAGATGAACTAAGATAAGTAGGTAATCAATGTATGCAAGAGGTTTATTTTAAGACCAAAAAAGAAAGTTTTAGATTTCATTCAATGAGCAAACAATAAAGGAAAGAAAAGGGATACTAGGTCCCACCAAGCATGCAAAAATGTTTCAGTTAATTCTCACTCATTTCTTAATTTTGAGAGTAAGTAATGAAACTAATAATAGGGTAGGTAGAAGACTACCTAGTAAAATATGCATGTGAATTCAGATGATGATGGGAAATCCTCTTTGGCTAGGAAGGAATGAACCTATAGATAAGAAATACACTAAAAATGGGGTCATTAGGTGGATGGTTGAGTAGACTACCTAGCATGAGTTAGATCTAAGAAACATGAGCTTGTTAGGAGCCTATTAATCCACTATTTATAACAATTAGGTTAATATAAATGAAAATAAATAGTACTTACATTCAATAAACAGAAAGTAAATGCATGTAAGATAAGATGAAAGTAAGTTTATTTTTAAATAAAACAACTAATTATAGCAAAAGCAAGTCAATACTTATGCTAAGATAATTGGGGTCAGGTTTAAAAATCTAGAAAAGGTATTGTAATCAGGTAGAAATAGAGAAAATTGGGTTTGACTAAGGTTACAAGATTGAAAATAACTTGTTTTATTTTTATGCCATAGTGACCATCAACAGTCAAGTGAAATATTGGTGGTTTAGGCTGACCATCGATGGTTGGGTAACCATCAATGGTTAAAGTGACCATCGATGGTTGTTTTAACCATCAACAGTTACTTGTATAAGTCGATAGATGATTAAAAAATAATGTATAGATTGGGTATTTGAGAAAACAAAGGTTTGTTATGAGGCTAAGGGGTGAAAAATTTGATACTAATGGGTCTGATAGGGTAGGGAGGTTAGAAATAATATATATCAATGAGAAAAACTAAAATATACCTAAAACTTGATGGTGGAAGGCTGATGTAATTTATCTAGAATGATAGTACTTCAACTTTCAAAAGTGATTATGATAGAGCTTTGGTTTTCTGGTGATGTTGCTTTCTTATTGAAAGGATCTTGGATAACAATTTCCAAGAGATCTTGGATGCAAGACTATGGATTGTGGATCCATTTCACTTCCTCCTCTTCTCCTTTTAGAAGATAAAGTTACTAATTTGATATAGGGATAAATTTTATAATTCATGACATTTTAAGGCTAGTTTTAAAATTAAGTTATCATTTAGGGAGATACTTATCTCACACAAAGTTGTTAATGCTTTAAAACTTTAAAGAAAATTTGGAGATCTGACTGTTGATAGTCAAGCCAATCATTGATGGTTAGGCTAAGCATCGATGGTTGAGGGGCCAAAATAAAATGGGTTAAATCAAGTTTAAAAAGAGGCAAATTAAATGATTCATTTAAATGTGTTAAGTTAGGGGTTAGATAGGATCAAGTTATTAAATGAGTTTATTTGACTAGGTGGTCCACTAGATGCGAGCTTAGATGAGGGTCAAAAGGTAGTTTGACATAAAAAGCTATCATGTGAAATTTTCAATTATATATATGGAAAATAATAGACCTAAACTAAATGCTTCATACTTTGAAGTGTTATTGGCGAAGAAGAAAATTAATCAATATGTAATAGGAATTTTGTGACCAGAAGAGTCGATAAAGATAATGCCTGCCCCTACACTAGATGCACATAAAGAAACATCAAAGAACATGGTCCAAGTATTAGAATGAGTATAATAGGTAGTGAAATCATCTCTAAATGTGTCACTATTAGGTTTAGTGTCTAGGAGTGGTATGATAACCAAGTGGTTTGCATTGATTTAGCCCTTTATTGATTTTTGGAGAACAATATTTAAGTCAAACTCTTTTAATAACATGATCCATTTTGTGATGTGACTAGAGAGATGTGGTTTTTCCATGAGAAACTTCAATAGATCTACTTTTGTGATAACATGAGTTTCATTATTTACTATGTAATTTTAAAGTTTTTGTGTGGCAAAAACTAATGTTAAATATAACTTTTCTATCATGGAGTAATTTTTTTGTAATAAACTAGTGTGTGATTGATGTAATGAAATTCTCATTCGGTGTGTTGATCATCATGTTGTCCTAATATTTCTCCTAATGCATTTTTTGTTTTTAAGATATATAGTAAGAAAGGTCTGTTAGGGATAGGTGGTACTAAGATAGGTAGATTGATAAGATATTGCTTGATTGTATCAAAGATTTCTCGATAGGCTTGGTCCCAAAAAGACTTTGTATCTTTCTTTAGTAATCAAGAGCATGATTGGATTTTATCAAAAAGTTGAGCTACCAAATGGTAGATTACTTGGATCTTGACCTGTAGGGATCAATGTTGCTTTAAGTTCATAGAGGGTGACATGTAAATGTTTTATGTGAATTTATTAGGGTCAGACTCTATTCCATATTGAGAAATAATGAAACCTAAGAGTTTTCCTAATGTAACTCCAAACACACACTTCTTTGGGTTCAATTTGACATTATATTGTTCGAGTTTTTGAAAGATATTTCATAAATTAATAGCATGATGTTGTTTTATTTGGATTTAGCTAAGATATCATCAAAATAATCCTTGATAATATGGTGAATCAAATCATGAAATATATAGGTCATGGTATACTGGTATGTGGCTCCAACATTTTTTAATCTGAAAAGCATGACAATGTAATAAAATATACCCGAAGGTGTTGTAAAAGATGTTTTCTCTAGATCTTCTTCAACAATTTTGATTTGGTTATATCCTATAAATCCATCCATAAATGATAACATTTCATATCTGACTGTGGAATCAATGATCATGTCAATGTTAGGTAAAGGAAAATCATCTTTTGGGCATGCTTTATTTAAATCAAAAGAATTAGAATAACACTGAATTTTTCCATTGGGTTTGACCATGGTGACTATATTGGAAACCCATTCAAGGTGTGCTACTAGTCGAATGAAACCAACATCTAAGAGGCATTGGATATCTTCTTTGACTAAGAGATCCACCTTAGGATGAATTTTATTATTTTTGTGTTTAATTGGTTTATCATCTAGGTATAAAGGAGTCTAATGAACTACTATGGATGTATAAATTCCAGGCATATATGAGTAAGACCAAAAAAATATTTCTAAAAAAATAGTTAAGGTTTGATGAATATATATATCTTCTTCTTTTCATAGGGTAGTGGCTAATAAAATAATGTAGGGATCTTGATCAATTCCAAAATTGAAATTAATTATTTTTTCATCAAGAAATGTGGAATAATCAAGTGTGTAGGGAGTGGTAGCAATAATATCTTCTGAATCAACTGGTATTTCTTGTGGAAAATTTAGACTTTCTCTAAAGTATGCATGGGCATTTGTGTGATGAGGAAATATATTTTTATGATATCAAGATGGAACTTACTCATATGCTCTAAGAAATTGTAAGATGGATTCATCATTAGAGAGTTCATCTAATATGAGCATGTCTAGTGAAACTATATCATCAATGAGATCAAGATATATCAATGGTAATGTTGAAGTATGATTAACAATGTGGTCTATTGGAGTAGTGGGTGGACAAAACTTTATATCCTTTTAAGTGGTAGAAGATGGATTATTATAAAGGTAGGTAAAGTAATATCCTAGGCCTTGTGTTCCATGTTGTGTAGATGCCTCAACATGATTGATAATTCCTTATTCATTCTTTCCAAGACTTTTTCCATGATATCCCACATTATTAAGACATTTAAGTGTAAAAGGAGGGGTAAATAGGTGATGCAATACCAATGCTATTATGGAACTTGAAGTTTGTTGATGTGTTTCATGGTTCGAAGGTTTACTATAAATAATAGGTGGTGTTGGTATATTGTCAAGATTAAAGTGCAAAATATAATTTTGTGGAGTTTTAAAAACTTGGAAATATTTAAAAGGTTTGTTATCTATTGTGCATGTGTAAATTAGCCTTTGTGACTAAATTTTAAACAAGCATGGAGTGTAGAAGGGACTGTATGCATATCATGAATCAAGGGCTGACCAAGTAATAAATATAGTTGAGGTCATTTGGCATGACTTGGCAGTATTTGGTAGTGTCTTAGGCCCTAAAGTAAGATTGAATGTTATTTGACCCATATATTTTTGTCGAATGTTGTCAAAACCTCTAATGTTCATATCAAAAATGGTCAATATCTTGAGGTTATATATTAAGACATTTAAGAAAAGAAATGTTGTAAATGTTGAGTCCTGAACCATTATAAACTAATACCCTTTCTACCCCCACATCATTAATTTTTAATTGAATATACAAAGGTAGATGTTTTTTAATGATGTGACATGGGGGTAGATCCTCTTTTTTGAATTAAATATGTTCTTTAGACCATTACATGGTGTTAAGGATAGATATAACATAAGATTGTTTTGTGGAAATGAGAATTCTAGTATTGAAAACGGCTACATATAACACATCTTTATAAACATTTGATCACTAAATGAATTTGAGAACTAAAATGGTATTGAAAGGGGTGCTTACCTGAGTGATAAATATATAGCCATGGGTGTAATCAACCTACCTATATTATATAACATGGTTAATAGCATGGACCATGTGATATACTATAGTCATAAAGCTGGTAGTAGGTGTCGGATAAGAGCTAAATGTACCAAGTCTGAAAGGAGGAGGGATAGATATAACCACTAGTGTTTGCTTGTGTCTAGTAATGATAGGGAGATACTCAAAAGTAGCTAAGGATTTATATGTATCTAAGTAGAAATCATGAATGTGGAATGAAATTCATGAAATGTGAGTAATGAATTGTACAATAATATCTTTATAACAATCATTCCATAGGAGAGATAATGAGTAAAGGATAAAGAGTATTAGATTGTGCATGAATGTATAGAAAATTTTGACATTAATCATTACCTTTATAACATGTTTATCATGATAAACTTTTAAAAAATTCCATATGGAAGGTAGAAAGCAAGGGATAAAGGATATGAAATTGTGCATGAATGTATAGAAAATTTTGACATGAATCATAATTTTTATAACATGTTTAGCATGATAATATTGAAAAGTTTTCCATATAGAAGATATAAAGCAAGGGATAGAGAATATGAAATTGTGCATGAATGTATATAAATTTTTGACACGAATCATAATATTTCTAACATGTTTAGCATGATAATCCTAAAATAATTTCCATGAGTGAAAGGGAGTATGCAAAAGGAATATTGAAATTTTGTGCATGTTTAACAATGAATTTTGTAATATCATCCATTATTATAGAAAGTAAGCATGAAATGAAAATATCAAAATTTTTACTAACATATGGTAAAATTCATCATTAATGTACATGATAGGACCAATGATGGTCTCCTTATTCTTTGCAAGAAATGTAAGAGAAATTTGTAAATAAGTGATCCATTTTTTGAAATCTGATTTTACAATGTATGGTGATACCTCAAGAAGCAATGGGACCTAGTATATGTAATTAGGGTTTGAAAGATAATCATTTGAACAATTTACTATGAAAATTTTAAATTCAAAGTGATTTTTTGAGTTATAATGCAAGTAAAAAATCAAAAATTTATTCAAAAATTAGTGATTTAAATAGACCTAGTAGATGCCACTAGGGTTTTGAAAAATAATTATTTTTGAAAATTACTATTGAATTTTGAAATTTTAATGGATTTTATGATTTAAATATGCTATTAAAAAATCATAAAATTATTGGAAAATTATTGGGAAAATATTGGGACCTAGTATGGGCAACTAGGGTTTGAAAGAAAATTATTTTAAAATTACTATGAAATTTTAAAATTTAATGCTAATTTATAATTTTATTATGGAGCTAAAAAATCAAAAAAATATAAGAAAAATCAATAGAAAATTTACCCTAGGGTTTTTCAAGTTTTTATGTGCAAACAAAGTAAGTCAAGTTCACCAAATGATTTAATAATTTTAGGAATATTGGTGTATTATTCTTAATTTAGTTAAAGGGTTTGAGTAGTAAAATTAGTAAATAAATATGAAATAATTCATATACTAATTTGTATAAACTAGATTACAATTTTGACCTTTCTAAAAATAGTAATAAGAGATGGAAAAGAAGACTTAGTTGGAAATTGACTGATACAAGGTCTAATATTCACTATGTAGGACTACGACACTATTGCAAACTAAGATATGGTCTTCATTTTATAATTAGATAGGAGTGTTGGAACTAGATAGGAGTGGGACTGATGTTGTATTATACCTCTATTACTATTATCCTAGGGATCTAATCTTTCTAGGTTTTATTCATTATGTCTGTGTGACCCTATCTGCAAAGTTTTGGTAGCTAGAAGTCTGTAGAGCTCCCTATAGAGCATATTTTCTATTTAAACCCTATGTTCTATTATATTTTAACCAATTTTGAGAAAGAGTGGGTTATTTTGTGTAAGATTCACTAGAGATGGATCCACACCCCTTTTGTGGGCATGTTGCCTACATACGAATACTCCAAAGAGGTATCGAGTCATATGTAGTTCTCCCATTTCATGTGTTTTGTGTAATTATATCTGAAGATGTAGAATTCTAAACTAAATGTGCTTCAGGTGGCTAGGAACTAGTTTAAGGATTTGAATAAGCATGTAAGCGTATTGGTTAGCTATATACAGAGAATAGGGAATATTTCTTAAGTAGTCTTGCTTACTTAGTGATAATTGTCAACTCTCTCTAAATGATCTTTAAATGGGATTTTATAGGCATATATTGGTCATGGATTGAATGTACTCATGTTATGTTGACAAAGAGAAGGATGGGGAACTATAACATTTTGATGATTGGGGCCAAAAATGGACTTGGACAAGAGCATTAAAAGTGGACATGAGTGGAACCAATGCTATAGTCCTAGTGTGGCACTATTATCTTGAGTATATGGGACCTAGGGGGATGAATTTGTCATGGAAAGAGGAGTCTCTCTCAGTGGGGACCAACTATGGAAGGCTACAAATGATTGGGAATTCGTGAAAATATGCCTATGAGGGTTATGAGAGTAAGCAAGAGGGACCTAAGGGTTGGGTATCATTAGCCACACTCAAGTTACCAATTTTTGCATTTTATATGACTATAATGATGATGATTTGTATAACATATTGTACGCTCAAACTCCACTATGTGCATTGGTTTGTGTAGTCCAAGAATTTTTATTGGAATGGAAAATGTACAAGTGAGACTTGACTAAGTTGGATGCCTATATTGATCCTATGGTTATTGATCCTATTTTTATTTCTCCCATTCAACTCCTAGTGATTCTTTGGTAGAGTAAGAAGGAAGGATCTTCAACGATGCAATCTTCCACTGCTTCTCTACCACCTCCTTCCCAGTCTTAGCCATACCACAAGTTATATATTTTTGGCACATTTTTTTCCTCTCTAATTCTATTTCATAGAGATTAGGTTAGTTGAAAACCTAAAAGTGTGGACAATTGGTCTCATTAGCTTACTAAAAACTAGAAAGAGTGGTAAGTTACCTTAAGATATTTTGTTGAGGATTGTGCGATTTTGAATTTTGCTACTTTTTGGTTATTTTTATTTTGTGTTGTCTTGAGACGAGACAACAAATTAAGTCCAAAAAAGTTTTGGTAGGAAAGTATGTACATAGGGTGTTATCATAGCATAAGTACATGTCAATAGTCTACTAGGTCAACATATATGTGATAATTAGTCATCAACCATATTCCTTTTAAATAGATTGTGTGGATTTGGGTTTCTCTAAGCTAGGAATCTTATAATAGTGTTATAGTTGATAAAGATTCCAAACATAGTTTGTTTTAACCATGTGTCTAAGATAAAGATAGTGAATTTTATATAAATGTAAACTAAAAAGAGTTGGAATGGGTTAGACATTGAATAAATAGATACTAGATCCATGTAATAGAGGCATCTTGTAAAATCACAGAGAAATAGGTTAATCTCTACTTAGTAATTATAAGTTTCTATGTTTTTGTAATTGAATGTGTTTTGTAACACCACCATATACTTTATGTATTACAAATTATAATATTATATATATATATATATATATATATATATATATATATAAGGTTTTATGAATAATTAGCTATCCTAGATTATGTAATGATTATTGAATCTACATTGTTATCTTGATTAACTTCATCTAAGAATCACACTAGCCTAAACATCTAGGTTTTCTTGTATTTTTATGATAAGTCTTTATGGATCCATGTTTCTACAAACTAAGGGCATGTTACCTCTCCCATAGTTGTCCTCATAATTAGCAAGTTTTGAGAAACTAAGAACCTTTGATAAAATGGAGGAATCTAGACTCCATTATACTTTCCCCTCATTTACTAGGATAATGTGTGTAAAGTAAATTGAAATTAGTAATAGAAGTGAACTATAGCAAAGTCATGGATAATTTTACCTTTCTTAATATTATGTATATTCTCCAAGTATTTTTTGTACAAGGGGGTATCTAATTCATAATACATTATAATGGTGACCATGTCATTTGCTATCTATATGATATTTTCCTTTGTTGAATCATGCATCTTTTTATAATATACCTTCCCCATGATGGCCTTTATTAAATAAATGATATTCAAATATTTCATGTTATGAATCGACAAGGCTTGGTTCTTTACTTTTACCCTTGTAATCATGGCTAAGGAGTTGCTACTCACATTTTTCTTACCATCATATTTATGGGTGGAATGTCCTTCATGTAGAAGGCTTATATTTGTCAATCACATCATGTGTGATGCAATATTATTGATCATGATAGAGAATATAATCATGTGATATAATCAATATCACCTTTATCATGCTTTCATTAGGTTGAACTATGAGAATTGACTACCTGCATCTAATTTTAGCCTCATGATGACTCTATACTCCTTTTTATATTCTAACTATTGGGTTTGTAGGTTTAATTACATCATCATGCTTATTTATATCTCCAAATTTATATGAGTAATCTATACTAAGTGTGTTTGGATGTGTATGTATGTATCTTCTACATGTGTTATGAGGGAGAGGACCTTTGAAAATACACCCAATGGATCCAAAATTTCTGATTTAATCGAATGCTTCTTGCATTTGGGTTTTTTAATTTGTTAAACCACAAAAATATGAGGAATATCTATCTTTTATTTGTCTAAGTAGTTGAAAAAATATCTTTTGATAGAGAATGAATACATCACATGGAAATTTTCTACATAGTTCCAATGCTCAAATAATTTTATAATTTTTTTTGTTTAGGAAAACCCTTGATCTATTTTTTAATCATGTTGAGCCATTTTAATTCAATTAATCTCATATTTATTTCCAATCCCTCCTCTTTCTTAATTTGGTGCATAATCATATGTCCTTTCATTCATTTATTTCGTTCTTATATTTTATGATGTAATTATTTAAACATCTTTTTCGACTATGGAGTTCCCACCATCCACATGTTTGTTTGTGTTAGCTTATTTGAAGCTAATCCACTTATTTTTTTCATTTTTTAAAAACTAAAATTGTTATAAATGTGTTTTATTTAGTCTTATCTATCATTTTTGTCTATCTATTTATTCTATGGATGTTTGTTTCCTTGTTTTCATTATATCTATGTGCGGTAACAATTTCAAACTATTTTATTTAATAATCTTTCATGTTATCTTACCATTGCATCTTAATATATTTTGTAGTCCCATATTTTTATTACTTCTACTTCTTATATATGTGTAAATAATGATGAATAGTTTTGTTCATATTTTCATCCATGTTTTTACCACCATATGTTCTTTTTTACTTCCCTGTTATATTTTACTTCCACACATGAACTGTATCTTCCTTATTTACTTCTATCTACTCTTTCTATATTTAAAATTATGACTTGGTTTTTCTATTTTTTCTCTTTTATATGTAATTTTTTTCAACATTTTTAATATGTTTTCCAATGTTTTTATTATTTCAACACCACTTATTTCTTACTTCCTATTATGATTATTTGTCCCACTAAGTTGTTTTGGTAACATTAAATAATTAGATATCAAGACAATTATTTGTATATATCATAAAAGAACTATTCAAATTTCTTTCCTTGGAAGATAGTGACAACCTAATGGGGAGGTGACATGATCTATGACTAGAAACTTAAGCATCTGGTATAATGAACCTTAGTAAATTATACCAAATTTCACCTAACTAAAAGGAAAATATCACCTTATTAGTTCTATTATCTTTGATTTTACCACACTCCACCATAGTTGTTTATGGTGTGGGGTTTTAATCGATCTCCATTGATAAACCCTTGTCTCAATGTGAATACTAATGTTTTGAGCTCGATTTCTCTTGAGTTTAAAATATTTTTACACTGCGTAGGGTCTGAGCCATATTATTTTAGCTTGCTCAAATTTTTATACTTGATATCATATAGTAAAACCTTATTCCCAATCTAAAATTATTTCACTTTTATGTCTATAATTCCAAGGCTTTTGGTGTCTTTTCTCTTGCATTTAGATATACATTGCTAGGAATCTCTTCTCATCTAAATTTTTATAGTTCTACTAAACTTTATTAAATGTAATATTTCTCATTCATTATAAATGTTACCATAAGTCTCAAATTTGGAAATAAGTACTCTATTAGAATTACCACTTCTAATCCATATACTAATTGGAAATGATAATATTTAGTCAATCACTTATAAGTCATGTAGTCAGCCCACAATATTATTGGTATTTTGATATGTAGTCTCTAATATTCATGTTTCATACTATTTTTAGTAACTTCTCCAATACCTTATGGAATGCCTCAATAGTATCATTTTCTTGAGTATGGTAAGGAGTACTTTTGTGATGTTATATTAGGAACTATTTAAGCAATTCCACAATTGTGTGATTAACAAATTTCTTACCTTGATCACTTGTTATGATTAGTGGGAATATGAACTTTAAAATAATGTTTATGTATATAAATTTCATGGTAGTCTTGGTGGTAAAATATTTTTTTGACACAACTTATACCCATATTTTTATGTATTCAACACTAATATTAATGAATCTGGCATTACTTTTCCTTATAGTAAGTTTGATGGGGCCTATTAAAAAAATTACCTATTTCTCAAATGGAGATGGTGTTAGAACTAGGTGGAGAGGAATCTCATCCCTATAATTTGGTTAACCCACTCTATAACATATTTTATAATTTGTTGTGTATTGGTGTGCATTGTTAAAATGTGATGGCCAACATAATCCTGCCAATAATATTTTTTTCTTGTAGCTTCTCCAAATTTATGTCCTCCTACAACTTCATCATGGGATTATATAGATACTATGTCACTCATGTGGTAAAATCACTTTCTTCAACACCTAATATCTTCCTTTCTTGTATAGTTCTCCTTAAATTAGTGTAAAAGGGAACACTTTAATATTTTCTTCTTTATTGTACTATATTCTTATAAAAACTCTCTGCTAGGAAAAATTTGTTCAATACCCTCCATATATTTGGGAAGTGATTACATGTAGAAGACGTGAGTTTTGGTAAATTAATCCTTAATTGGTCTAATATATTCCACTGTTATTATTATTTATAGGTAGTTAGGTCCTTTCCGACATTTCACCATAATTTTGGAATCAAATTCTTGAAATAACATAAGCCAATGATAGATCCTTCCTTATATTATTATTCTATTTATTATATACTTAAGTGGATTATGATCCATAAAAAATATGAATAACTTTTTTAATATCTAATGCATAAATTTTAAAACCACATAAACCCTAAAAAGTGCCTCCATTTCTATGGTGGAGTAATTTATTTCCACTCTTACCAAATTTTTACTAGTAAATAAAATTAGATGATCTATATTTTGGTGGGGTTGTGATAGAATTTCTCTTATTTTAATTATAAATGCATAAACATGTACACGTAATGGGATTTTCTAGTTTTTGAACACTAATATTGGGGCAATTACAATCTTGTTCTTCAATGTATCAAATAACTCTTGACATTGTCTTGACAAATTTAGCATTTTTTAAACCACTTATTCAACAATTATTCTATAGGTGCACTTACAGATGTGTTATTTATTATGAATTTTTAGTTATATCCATTATATACCAAGATAGTTTTAACCTCATTTTTTGTTTTAGGTGGTGGAAAATTTACGATTATGCAAGTTTTAAGTGCATCTATAAAAACCCCTTGTTTACATATTATGTGTCATAATAATGAATAAAAATTCATTTTTTGATATTTAGATTAATTTAAAATTGTATGTGTAATACCTAGATATGTTCATTTATTGACCCATATAGCATTCAATCATCAAGATATACTTCTAAAATTTCATGTATAAAATCCTAAAATGCATTCACCATTATATGTTAAACACATCTAGTGCATTATTCAATCCAAAGGGAATCACTATATACATGAAGGATACCTATTTTATATCAAATGTATTTTCTGGTCTATCCTCTGGTGATATTCTAACCTAATGGTATCCTGAAAATCTATCAATGAATGTGTATATTTCTCTTCCCACAATGCTCTCCAATATTTGTTTATAGAATGGTGTTTGGAAAGGATTATGCACACGTGCCTTATTAAATTCTATTTAATAAACACAAATGTGTATCTCACTAATTTTATTATTCTAAATCACCAAGTGTCTTATCCATTCAGTATCTTCCACATGTGTTATAATTTCTATAGCTAATATTTTATCCAATTCAATCTTGACTTATGATTTAACATTAGGATTTAATTTGTATGATTATTTTTGTAATGGTTTAATATCCTCTTTAAATTTATCTTAATAGTACCCACATCTTCTTTGATTCATTTGAGCTCAATAAATATTCTTGGAAATAAATCCTCAAATTCCCTTAGTAATTATATTATCTTCTCGACATCTTTTTTTGCCCAATAATTACCTACTTTTTCCATATTTAGATTTTTGTATGTCGATATATTCTCTTTTTTAAATTTAAGAGGTTGGTATAAGTATTGTGTTTTATCTTCTATAGTGTCAAGGAGTTATCTTTAACCTTCCTCAATGTCAATTTTTATGTTTTCTAAATTTTGTTCATCATAATCTTACTATTTTGTAATTTTTTAGCAATATTCCATTTATTCAAGTTAGTTTATGTTTATTTTCCTTTCTAAAATCTTTGGAAATTATCTTAAAATTGTGTCAATATGCTCCCAACAATCCATATGTCCTAACCTTATTTCTTCTATTTTTAATCTTGAAAACTATTACTTTTTGGTAGAGCCTTCTATATAAATGTTTTTATTATTTGTAGTACTCAAAACACTCTAGTATCTAGATCCCAAAATTTTAAATTTATATGAAAATCCATTTTTATGTTTTCCCATATATTGGCTCCTTTTTAACATCTCCTAGTGTAGGTACCAAGTTTTTATAAATGCATCGAACATCTAATAAAATAATTTTGTGCATCTATGTCTATCTATTTTCCCTATTGTTGACCGTAAATTTTCACATGTGTCAAGGTGTAATATTGGTTTGGTCTTCCATTTATAGAATATAATTTATCAAAAATAGATTTCAAATTTTAAAAACCTTATTTTTAGTAGTAAACATAAAGTTTTCCAAGTGTGGATGGTTATTTTATGAGTGTGCCATCATCTCAAGGTAGTAATAGTGAGTGTATCATTAATGGATTTCATCCTTATTTAATGTTGCATAAATAATCTCATAATCTATTTTAAATAATAATAAACAAGTCTAATTCCCAATTTTTTTGGTAATTTGTTATGTGTAGCTCATTTTATGTGGTGAAATCTTATTCTTTATGGTAATGGAATTCTTAGTGCGGTGGTGATTTTTACTATGTATAGTATTTTTCATATGCAACTTATTTTTTGCATTGTGGTTTCTAGCTCATAATACATAAAATATTTAATTTTATCCATGAAGGTGTCTCTCTTTAGTCTTCTTCCACTATCAGTTCCCCCTCATCATTTGGTTTTAGGTCATCTTCTATTTTTGTAATTATCTCTAGAGTATACATGCTAATGAGATCATCAAATTCACTATCCTCATATTTTAGCCATAGTTATTCTAACCATGACACTACCATTCCTAACTCTAGTGTAAAATGGACTATTAATCCTTTTCTTTTAAATGTGATTTCCTCATGTTTATAATATAAGGATCCATTAAAATACACAAACCATTCAAAGTTTAACAATGTTAGATATATAGTATCTTACATATCAATTACCTCAAAATATACCTTCTTATTTATCCCCATAAAGTCAACTTCAACATTATGTAATGTCCCATTTGGTGAACACAGAGGGCTATTAGCCATGGTAATGTCATAGGCCACTACATGCAACTTCAATTTCCTTAGTATCTCCCATGTGATTTGTGGTAACACATTTGTATTTAATCTAAGGTCTAAGAGGTTTTTATTTATTTATCAACCATTTACTATGAAATTTAGTATAATGGAAATATTTTTACATTTTTTTATAAATACATTATTTGTATTTTTATTTTGGTTTTTTCCCTCTTTACAATCAATGTTCTCTCTCTCATTTGCTCCAATATTTACATAACTAATTGAGCTTAATTAGTAGGTATTTATTATTTATAATATAATTATTCATTTGAGGTCCCCAATCTCATCTTCATCAATCTAGGTTAGATTAAGTTGCTCCTTATCCTATTTTTATATTAGTATTTTTGGGCATTTATCTACACTTCAATCATGTTCATAGATATCAAGTTTTTCACCTTATGTGTGTATGTCTAATTCTATAGTAGAGTTAATGGCTAATTATTTACCCTTATTATTATTCTTCCCAATTTTTGTGGTTATCATTACTTATGGTTGTGAATCATTATTCATGATAAGGAGAGCCTTCTTCCCTAGCCTCTCTTTTAGTTTTCTTATTAATTCTTGATACTATCTAATTTGTTTTGAATTTTTTTAAAGTGGGATGAAATTCGCTATTCTTCTATTTTTTATCTTATTCCTTTATATAGTGAAATTTATTATACCACCCTTTCATATCATGTGGTTTTTCCATTTTTCTTAAATGTTTAACCACTTTCCTGGGGGGAGATTCTAATAATTCTTTAGTTTTTATTCCACCATTTTTATATAATTGTGTCACTTTAGGACATGAGAATGAGTAATTTGTACCTATATTATGGAAGAATCCACACTCCATTAGAGGTTATTCATCACATTTTTTAGAAATGTGCCCCATATTTCCACATTTATAACATGTTAGTGGGGGTATCTCATGATTATAACCTTTATTAAGATTCTAATCGTATCCTCTCCCCCTTGGTAATTTACCCTTCCACTAAATCCTCATTTATATCCACCCTTTTCTACCACATTTGTATCCTCCTTGATTTTTATTATAGTATTGTGGAGGGGTACTTAAGAGATTAAAAGTTTTGAATTACAAGGGGTAGTTGATATTATTGACCAAGTTTTGGTAAACTAGTATTTTTCATTAGTAATTATGGCAGATAATTTTTTTACTATTACTGATATTATCAAATTGTTATCATGTGCATTTAATAGAACATCTATACTAGGGTAAATTTAGCTATAGTGATTAAATTATCCATAATTTATATATTACATTATTTGTTTTGTGGGTGTTTTTACTTCCAACATGGTACATTTGAGTTATGGATGTTAATCATATACTCTACATTTTCACACTAAATCCTCTCACTATATATAGCTTGTTAAATTAGTGGAGTCATCCCCATTGGTGGTTTCATTGATATTATTATCATTTTTCTCTTTGACATGTCATTGTGGGGGAATTATTTCATAGAATGACCTTATGCATAATAAGTTGTATAATAAATTCTTGCCTATAGTGTTGTATGCTTACTGTGTGGTGTCCCATACTCATCCCCCTTCATATGTATCTCTTATTTTAACCTCATTATTCTAATTCCAATTGTAATCATTTAATAATATTTTTTAGTGATGCATCTTTATCTCATCTCCAAGACTTAGCTTCTAAGCTAGATGCCATTTATAATGTGTTGAATATTTTCTCATCCATATTGACTCTAAGGCATGGGATTAATCTAGATGTGAATCATTATATTTTTTATTTTTCATTTAAAGGTTCCTTTAATTTATACACTATTGATTTATACCATTGATTATAATCTTTTATGGTTTATTTATCCTTTGTATCATCTCTCTCATATTGATAATGCTTTCCATCAGTATGTTTGGGTAGTGAAAATTACCCTTAAACACTTTTTTGACATCAACCCATATAGTGGTATGTCTAGAATAAGTCTTCATATACCATTTAAGTGTATCATCTCTTAACATTCCAATAAAATCAAATAACATTTATATTTCATCATTAATATGGTGACTCCTCTAGTGTGAGTTTAATACAAATAGATGTTTTTACACATATTTTGTCTTTTACATACATCAAATTCTTCATCTTATTCTACATCATTTTAATGTTTGTAGGTTGGTTAAGAATCCCACTAGTAGTATTGATATCATTGCTAACCTGATTATTTGATGTACTTGCTCCTACAGTACTATTAAAATTATAATATTATTTATATTTATGTTGTCTAATATAATTTTGGTTACCAGCTTCATCTCTTTTTAATTATATTTTAAAGTGTGTTCTTTGTAATACTTATGATGTTGGAAATATTGTCATTGATGTCAAAGGTCTAGCATTATTGGTGATAAAGGCCCCATTGCATTTAATGTTATTTGCAATAAATATATCTTGGATAATAAGAGTTAATATTTAAGTAATATTAATGAATATATTTTTGGTTGCATATGAGACAAAATAAGGGCCCATGTAGAAGTCAAAGAGCCATGGGATAAAGACAAAAGAAGGATGGGACGCATATTCCCATGAAGAGTAATCTTGGGGAATTCCAAGAGTCACCAAGTGAAGACAAAAGAGGAAGGGTGCAATTTCTCATGAAGGGACACCTTAAGGAATACAAAAAGTCACCAAGATGAGAATAAAAGAGGGAAGGACGTTTTTGATCATGAAGGGTCACCACATGACTTTTCAAAGGCTTGAATATGAAGGGTCATACAAGTTTGGCACCATTTTCCATGAGGATTGAAGGGTCACAAAGGGGGAAGGCTAAAGGTCATTTGGAAAGCTATAAATAAAGGCTTGAGAAGCCATCTATAAATATGAGAGATAGAGGTTGATTTGATATTGTAATATCTAGCCTAGAAGAGAAATTGTGAGAGATGAATATGATTTGTATTTATTATATCTAGCTTAGAAGAGCAAAGGTGAGAGAGAGAGAGGAAAGAGATGTTGTATTGATCTATCATTTATTGAGATAGCAACATTGAGAGATAGGTATGTGGTATACACAAAGGGGTTGGTGCTCCTGTGGGTTGGTGCTCTTGTGGGTTGTTGCTCGTGAATAGTAGTTGGGTTGGTGATCAGAAAAGGGGTGTGGTGCTCCTATGGGTTGGTGCTCATGAATAGTTGTTGAATTGGTGCTCAGCAAAGGGGTTGGTGCTCCTGCAAGCTTGGCTTGAAAATTTTGTTTGGGTTGGTGCTCATTCATATACTTGAGATTGTTCTCCATGGTTTTTTCCACATTGGGTTTCAACGTTATATTTGGTGTCTCTCTTTATCTTGTGTAGTGTGTATTGTTTGAGTTTTATTACATATCTTAAATTTTTGATTAAGTGGATTTTGGTTAATTGAAAGTTTTATTAGATATATGATATACTGATTCACCCCCCCTCAGTACATCTCATGCTTAACAAATGATATCAAAACAGGTTCCTTTTTGAAAAGTTTTATAGCTTGAAGGTAGATCGGGAAAGCATGATGGTTGGGTCACAGGAAGGATTTTCTACAAATAAGGCACCTTTGTTTGATGGGATGAACTATGCTTTTTAGAGCATGAGAATGAAGGTTTATTTGATGGCCCTTGGATTCGACATATGAAAAGCAGTGGTGGAAGAATATGAAGAGCCACATACATTTGCAATTACTCCAGCAAGAAAAAAAAGAAGGCAAGTAAATGTAATGATAAAGATTTAAATGCTATTTTATGTGGTTTATGTGAATCTGAATTTGTTAAAGTTATGCAATGTAAATATTGTCATGAAACTTGGGTAAAACTTGAGAATATTTACAAAGGTGATGGAAAGGTTTAGTAAGCTAAGCTGGAAACTATTAGAAGGCAGTTTGAAAGTTTGAAGATGGAGGAAGAAGAAGATATAACAAGTTATCTTTTATGAGTTGATCAAATCATAAATTAGATTCAAGGTCTTGGAGAAACATTGGATGAGTCAAGAATGGCGCAAAAGGTTTTTAGATCTCTACCAATGAGATATGATGCAAAGTTTTGGCAATCGAGGAGATGAAGAACTTAACTAAGCTAATGATGGATGAGCTTCATGGTATTCTCATGGCATATGAGATGTAGATAGAATAAGATAAACCCTTAAAGAGAGAAGCAATTTTCAAGACATCAAAGGAGAAAGCTAAGATTAAAGAATCAATTGATAGTTCTAGTTATGATGAAGATGACAATGGAGCACTTTTCATTCGCAAGCCAAAAAGACGAACAGGTAAATATCAAGGAAAATTACCTTTTAAATGTTTTAATTGTGGAAAGATTGGACATTTTTAGCTAGATGCCCAGATAAGGTTAATGATGATGAAGAAGAAAAGCATACATACAAGAATAATTTCAAAGGAAAATCTAAGAAGGGATTTAAGAAGAAGAGCATGTATTCTAAGGATCCTAGCTCAAGTGAAGATAGTGGAGTTAGCATTTCAAAAAGAAGAAGAGATTCTATTCATGGCCATACATGAAGATGATCAAGAAGAAGAGGAGGAGGAAGCTGAAGTGAATATGGAAGGAGAGCTCACTTGTGCCTTAGAAAAGTTAAAATATATTTAGAAGAAGAATCGAAGATTAAAGTGCTAGATCAAGAAAAATGAACAAGAGTCAAAGGAAATGATTGAAGATCTACAAGCACACTTTGAAGAAGCCAAGAAGAATGAAGAAGACCTCACAACATAGTTAGAAATAACAAGAAAAGAATTTCAAAGGTATGTTATTGAAATTTCCTCTTTAAAAGAAGATATTAAGAAAGCAGTTACTGATAAAGTAGTCAGTGATTCAAAATTTGAAGATAGCACTAACATGCTGAATAAGATATTGGAAAGTCAAAAAGCAAATTCAGATAAGATAGGGATCAGATTTGAAAATAAAAGAGCTATGTTGAAGCTCTTACAAAAGAGGAAACAAAAAGGGGAGAAGTGAAAAATATAGAGGACATTTCAAATAGAGAAGGCTAGAGAGAACAAAGCTACAAAAGACAATCAGGTTAGAGATATACAGACTAGTCTTATTTTTATGGCTATTATTTTTATTGTAATGGATATGGTCACAAGAAATTAGAATGTAGAAAAAGAGCTAAAAATTTTAGAAATAAGGAGAAGGAAAGTCAAGGAGAGTCAAGCAGAAGCCATAACTCTTTTGCTCCTCTATCAAGCTTTGATGAAGAGACCATAGTATGCTACAAGTGCAACAACTTCAAATACATAGCTTGGTATTGTAGAAGCATGTTCGATTCAGTCAAGAAGGATCAGAGCTTCAAAGCTCCATTCATCAAGAATAAGGATTAGATTCTCAAAGATCCATTCATCAGGGAGAAAGTTTAGACATGTTCATGGCAGAAGAAACAACATGAAGATTCTATGATGGTTCAGATAGCTCTATATGTAAGAGGTAAAGATCAGCCATGGCTAATTGATAGCAGATGTTCAAGGCATATGATAAGAGATAAAAGTAAATTCATATCTCTAAAGAAGATCAATGTTGTTATAGTGAGATTCAGAGATAAAACCACTACCAAGATAGCCAAAAAAGGTACTTTGAGTTTGAATTATGGTAGAAATAAGACTAAGAATGTTTTATATGTAAAAGGTCTTAAGCATAATCTATTGAGTGTTAGTCAAATATGTGATCAAGGATACACATTAAAGTTTCATAAAGAAGGTTGTGAGATTAGAAGAAAAGATTCAAATGAGTTGATTACAGATGTTTAAAGGATAAGGAACAATGTATATGTTTTGTCAGATATCTTCTCAAAGGCACAATCAAAGGATACATTCAAAGATTAGCGAGAGGAGTTGGAAGTAATTTATATTACTTCCTACCATTGATGTTCAACATCAGTTGAGGGGGAGGTAAGTGTTAGCTCTAGGTAGGCCCTTCTTTTCCATTGATGTCAAAGGGGGAGAATAACAGGTATAGGTATAAGTGTATAAAATAGGTACAGGGAACAGGCACAGGTTACTATAGTAAGGGGGAGTTACTATATGTTTTCATATGATAGTATGTGTAGGTGACAGGATGTGGAAATTTCAAGATTGAGGTTGCCATCAATGACAAAGGGGGAGATTGTTGGAAATATTATCATTGATGTCAAAGGTCTAGCATTATTGGTGATAAAGGCCCCATTGCATTTAATGTTATTTGTAATAAATATATCTTGGCTAATATGAGTTAATATTTATTTAATATTAATGAATATATTTTTGGTTGCATATGAGACAAAAGAAGGGCTCATGGAGAAGTCAAAGAGCCATGGGATAAAGACAAAAGAAGGATGGGATGCATTTTATTGAAGAGTCATCTTGGGGAATTCCAAGAGTCACCAAGTGAAGACTAAAGAGGAAGGGCACAATTTCTCATGAAGGGACACCTTAAGGAATACAAAAAGCCACCAAGATGAGAACAAAAGAGGGAAGGGCGTTTTTGATCATGAAGGGTCACCAAATGACTTTTCAAAGGCTTGAATATGAAGGGTCATACAAGTTTGGCACCATTTTCCATGAGGATTGAAGGGTCACAAAGGGGGAAGGCCAAAGGTCATTTGGAAAGCTATAAATAAAGGCTTGAGAAGCCATTTGTAAATATGAGAGATAGAGGTTGATTTGATATTGTAATATCTAGCTTAGAAGAGAAATTGTGAGAGATGAATATGATTTGTATTTGTTATATCTAGCTTAAAAGAGCAAAGGTGAGAGAGAGAGGAAAGAGATGTTGTATTGATCTATCATGTGTTGAGATAGAAACATTGAGAGATAGGTGTGTGGTATACACAAAGGGGTTGGTGCTCCTATGGGTTAGTGCTCACAAAGTGTTGTTGGGTTGGTACTCGAAAAAGGGGTTGGTGCTCCTATGGGTTGGTGCTCATGAATTGTTGATAGGTTGGTGCTTAGCAAAGGGGTTGGTGCTCCTGTGGGTTGGTGCTCATGAATAGTAGGTGGGTTAGTGCTTGACAAAGGGGTATGGTGCTCTTGTGGGTTGGTGCTCATGAATAGTTGATGGGTTAGTGCTCAGGAAAGGGGTTGGTGCTCATATAAGCTTGGCTTGCAAATTTTGTTTGGGTTGGTGCTCATTCATATACTTGAGATTGTTCTCCATGTTTTTTCCCACATTGGGTTTGCATGTTATATCTGGTATCTCTCTCTATCTTGTGTGGTGTTTATTGTTTGAGTTTTATTGCATATCTTGAATGTTTGATTAAGTGGATTTTGGTTAAAGGAAAGTTTTATTAGATATATGATATACTGATTCACCCCCCCTCTCAGTATATCCCATGCTTAGCATATGCTTGATCTTTTACTAATTACCTTATTTTCTTAATCTATTCTTTATAACTTTGGTATATATTGTCTAAGTTTTCTCCTCTAAATATATCTCTCTATCTAAAATATGTATGTACATGTCTATTGTGAAGTGACTCAAAGGATGGTGATTGGTCTAGAGGTTTAATTTCATATCAGTACCTCTTATGTTTAGGTTTATGGGGGGTTGAATCACTTAAAATATATTATTCTATATCTCTTTTATGTAATTTTACTTCTTCACCAATGTTTTCATTAAATAATCCTCATATTAAATTTTCTTCCTCATTATCTATATGATTTATTTATATACTATGACTGAAAACACTGATATCAGACTCACCTTTCTTCTAAAGGTTCATATCTTTTTCGACATCTATATATTATTCTATATTATTTGTAAAACTTTCCTCCTAATTAGTTACTACTAGACTTCTTAATATTGGTAAAATAACATGCCTTGGTTATACTATATTATTAACATATTTTATCTTAATAATCATCTCCTCCTTCTTTCACTACTTATTAGGTCTTATCCAATGTAGACCAAACTACTCATATCTAGTTGGTCTTTTGCACCAAAGGTTTTAAATAGTTTTAGGGTTCCAAATAGTGTGGCTAAATCTACTAATCCTTTCAACATGTCATTCATGATTTTTTTAGTGTAGTATATAACACTTTTTTGTTTTATTTATTTTATTATCTATGTTTGTCCATTCCCATGGTGTAAATTATAATTCATCCATTTCTGGTGGAGGGATAGTATCCAGATTTTCAAAATTACGTTTTCACTAGTAAAGGCTAGATCAATTTTCTTTACCATATTACTTCTTCTTGACATTATTTCTTCCATTTACTTTTTCTATATCTCTTTCTTTATCTCTAATTGAATTCCTTCATTCGCCATCTTATTTGTCATCTCTTCATTCACCATTTTCTCTTATCTTTAAATTTATCCTCTTACTGTAATCTTATTCCTATTAATTAACTTAATTTTAATTACTTTCCTATCACCATACATATTTTTTAACTTCCCTCAACTATTTAGACTAGATATTTTAAGTGGTCACATATTTTGAGTATCCTCATTGTTTATAACACCATTCCTTAAGTGTATACCTCCTAAATAAATGGTTTACCATATTTTACTAGCCCTCATTTCATAAACAACTTGTGGATGAGGAGAAATAATTTATTCAATAAATTTTTCCTTTACCCTTCCAAAAATTTACATTTATTTGTGTCAAATATCGTCTAACCTTGTATACCCCAGACTATGGTGAATGACTTGAGGTTAGCCTTGAACTAATAATCAATAACCTAAATTATGGGTGTATCGAGTTATTGTTGAGCCTTAATGTTTTATGTAATCCATGGAATATTTTGTTTAATTAGAGTTTGGAAACCTTCTGTATTCTTGGTTTGACATAATATCAAAGGACATAACACTGGTGCAAAGGTAATCCAAAATTCTTCTTTGTGTGGTCTAAAAAATGATGCTTTTATTTTTTATAATGTTTCATCTATCCTCTTAACTTCGGTGTGAATTTTTGAAGTATTTCTTCTCACCACTTTTATATTTCCATTAAAATAGGCTTCCTTAACTCCAAAGTATACATCTCCATAGACATTAGTCAACTGAATTCCATCCAATGCCACTAAATGTTGATGTAAAATATGAAGCTATCAGATAAAAATAACTTATGTTGATAGAGGTTAAATTTAGTTAGAATAATGTGAGTCACATAGTGCATAGTAAATAATTATTCTTACTCTAGCTTATATATATATATATATATATATATATATATATATATATATATATATATATATATATAAACCATTGACTATAATGTATATATATTTACACTATATCACCTTAAGAAATTACATAGTTACTTTACCTTGTTGCCTCTTATATTTACTTTTTATAATTTTTATCTTCTACACTATATCTATTATATTACAATGTTGTGAAATAAATACCAAATTAATACAACACAATTCAATGGTCATGTCTATGTGATATATTCCATTTATCTAATCTAATCATCTTTATTTACATAATGAATTATTTTTTACCATGAAACATATTTATTAGAATTCTCTATCATGTCAGGTTGAAGATTGTAATGCTATTGGGGTAATAGAATTAGATTTATGGTGTCTACAGTTTGGTCATTTGGTTGATATATAATCCTACCAACATGATGGTAGAAGATAGATTAGTTTTATCTACTATTTTATTTC